>VDFB02000008.1:80576212-80957597 GCA_007258455.2 Sequoia sempervirens | reverse complement strand
TAATCAACTTGCAGCAGTTGGAGAGGAGGTCAAGTGTGAAAAGCTAGTACCCGTCACATTAAATGGGTTCTCTTCTTGGCAATCTTCTGTTTGTGGAATTTGTGCCCTGATTCAACTCCCCATTTTTGAGAAGCTATGAGATGACTTCAATCAGGAGGAGACAAGACTGGAGACTGTTGCAGGAATGGAGAAAGAGCAAAATCTTGCCCTCATCAGCAAGATGAAGTGTAACAAGAAAGGAGGACCCAAGAAGGGTCAAAAAGAGAGGAAAGATGATTCAAGTTCCTCTAACAAGAAAAAGGACTTGAACCACATTAAATGCTTCAAGTGTCAAACGTTTTGGCACTTTGTTTCTCAATGTCCTAAGAAAATGGGGAAGGGCAAGCAACAACAACAGAAGCAGTTTGCAGGGACTGCAAAAACATTAGCTAGAGAATATGAGCTTTCATCCAAGCTTGAGATGCACTTCTCTATGATCTCATGCCTGTCATCTAGCACCATGTCTGGTATCGACTGCTATGTGGACAGTGGAGCCAACAAACATATGATCTCAAACAAAAGGACCTTTCGCAAACTTCAGGAGCAGGAGGAAAGCATGCAAGCAGAACTTGGTGATGATGCCACGTATCCAATTGCAGGAGTGAGATCCATCTCATTCCAAATGCCATCAGGTAATATCCTTGAGCTTATTGGTGTTTTGTATGTACTTGGCTTAACTAAAAATCTTCTTTCAATTTCACTATTGACAAATCTCAGATATGTGGCTGGATTAGATGATCAGAAAGTTCTCTTCCAGAAGAGATGGCTAGATCTTGGTTGATTGTTGACCAAAAGTGTTTGAAAGGTTGGTCTATATAGGTTGAAAGGAGATCTTGCGAGAGCTCTAGTGTATGATAGTGACAAATTATCTGGCTTTGGCACAAAATACTAGGTCACTTCCACTATGAAGCATTGCCAATCTTGAAGGACATGGTGCAGGGATTGACTAACTTCAAGGTTGAGAAGAAAGATGTATGCAAGGTTTGTGCACTCAGCATGCATGTGAAGGCTTCTTTTCCTAGCAATGAGCATAGATCAAGAGGGATTCTTGATCTAATCCACTCAAATGTATGTGGACCCATGTCTTCAGCTTCCTTATCAGTCAACATTTGCTATGTATCTTTTATTGATGATTTCTCAAGGAAGTCTTAAATTTACTTCATGAAGGCCAAGGATGAGGTCTTCAGAAAGATTCAAGAGTTTAAGGCTCTTGTAAAAAATCAAACAGAAAAGAAGGTTAAGGTATTAAGGTCTGACAATAGACGAGAGTATACCTCCAAAAAGTTTGACACCTTTTTAAGGGAAGCAAGAATCAGGGAGGATCTGGCAGTGCCCTACAAACCTCAACAAAATGGGGTTGCAGAGAGGAAGAACAGGTCTATCATAGAATTAGAGACAGCCAATTCTATGATCCATCACCTATGTGTCTCTATGCAGAAGCATGTCTTACAGCTGTCTATATTCTTAACAGGTGTCCTCACAGAATGTTGAAGAACAAGACACCAGAGCAGCCATTTGTAGGTGAGAAGTGTCAAGTAGTACATTTTTGTGTTTTGGGTATCTTTGTGGGTTATAATGAGACCTCACTTACAGAATCTACATTCCATCTCAGCAAAAGGAAGTTGTGCGCAGAGATATTAAGTTTGACAAGAATGAATGATCCTCCAAGTCTCAAGGCGACTAAGGAGGTAGAAGAATTTGCTGCCTCAAAAGCTGATCTGCAAAAATCAGAGAAATTACAAAAATCCAGTGAAATCAGAAAAATCAAATTCAGATCAGCAAGCTTTCAGTTGGATCTCCTGTGACTTCTATTCAAGTAAGTCATCCTCCCAAGAAATCTCCAAATTAGGTGGGACTAATGTCTTCCATCATTAATGCAGAGCCATCTAGTTTTAAGAAGGCAACAGGCCAGCAAGTTTGGCAGAATGCCATGTTAGAGGTGTACAACTCCTAAATGAAAAATGATGTGGGAGATTGTACCTCAACCAAAAGGAGAGTTGGTGATTGACTCTAAGTGGTTATACAAGATCAAGTATGCAACAGATGACCGCATAGAAAAATGCAAAGGTAGGTTTGTGGCTAAAAAAATTTCCCAGAAAGGGGGAATTGACTATGAGGAGACTTCTGCTCCAGTTGCCAGGTATCTCTATTAGGTTTATTATGTTTTTCGCAGCAGTCTTTGATTGGCATTTATATCAAATGGATGTGAAGAAAAAATTTATTAACGGATTGATTGAGGAGGTGTCCATAAATAAGCCAAGAGGCTTTGAGGTGCATGATTGTGAGACTCATGTTCACAAATTGAAGAAAGTCCATTATGGTCTGAAATAGGGAACTTGTGCAAGATACAATAAGATCAATGAATATTTATCAGGTTTGGGTTTTGTTGGAGTTGTTGGAACATTCAATTTTCTAGGAAGGTCCTTAGGGTTTTTCTGCTATGTCTTTTGCTAAAACCCTAAACCTGTCGAATTTTTGGCAGTTTGTATTGCTGCTGTGGCTTTTCTAATTTCACAGTGACTTAGCTTATCCAATATAATCACTTAAGTGCTACAATTAATGTTAATCACCAATGAGTGCCCGTGTTAATTGTTTGTTTTTTTCAAAGCTTCCTGGTCACAGGCATTTTATTAATTTGTGCAACATTCTTATTGGTAAATAATACTATCTCTCTCCATGGTAGCATCTCATGTGCAGATAGGACCAAGATTTTGATGCCCTATGAGTCATTTTCATAGCCACAACTGTGTATATATCTGTTCAAGTTTTAACTACTACAACAACTACCAAGTCTGCCATTGTGGCCTAATTTGGATTGTGCCATTTCAAATCTGTGCTTCTCAACCAAATGAAGGAGATCTAATGTTGCAAAAGTTATTGCAGACACATTTTTCATTGTTTTGTTGAGCTATGACGTGCTGCCATCAATGCAGTTGGTCAATTTGAATTGCATAAGCCATTCCAAATTTCTATCCACTTTTTGAGTGGTCATTTCCCCATTTTTCTATATGTAGAAGTCGGTTGTTTGTGAAAGGGGTTGATCATTACCATTTCCAGTGGATTTATGTGAGTGTCAAGCAGTTTTTTAGGGTTTCAACTATTAAATGTCAAGTTTTCAAGAGTACAGTGGGTTTTGAAGCATCTGAAGGTTAGCAACTGTTGTAGATGTCTGAGATAGAAAGTCTCCAAGGTTGTATGTACATCTTCAAGGGAATCTGTAACAGTTTGTACAGTATCTCTCTTGTCACATTTGCTGACATGAATGTAAAGAATATTTGATAAATGTCACAACATTTTTAAAACACTATAAACCTTGCAATGATCATTTATTTCTTGAATATGGATTTGTTTATCATAACTCTAGATGATTAAGTATGTTTTACATTTGATGTCTACTCTCTGATGCATTTATGTTTAGATCATCCTTCTATGTTTCCATTCACTGCTTCTCCCCTCTTGTAAACTGTCACTCTTTTACCCATTTGAATAAACACCGGTCCAAGAAAACAAATGATTCAATCATGCTTCTAAACAAACAAAACCATTAACTAATAGTTTGAAGTTAATTTTCATATCTCTACAAATCATGAATTAGTTATGAAAAACAGGGAAAACTATGTTTGTGACTATTACTAGCAAAAATACTTTGTGACTCATGACCTTGTGTCATCATCTTGCATATCCTGCAATGATGTTATTATCAGCTCTATAAGAGGTATATGTGTAGTTAGCTAGTCTTTAACCAAGTGATAATGTTTGTGGTTGAACTTGCCCTAGATACAACTCCAAAGATATTTTGTTGTTTTACCTTTTTGCACCTTCAATCCCATTTAGGATCACTTCTTGGAATACCCTCCTAAGTTTAAGCTGAGTGCAAAGTGTAAGAGAGCTTATCCACTCTTGTTCATTGGCCTTTAACCCTCCATAATCTATGGATGGACCTTGCTTTTACTTTTATGATGAGAACCCTTGGTCTTGAAAGTTAAATCGTGTTCTACAATTTTGGAGCAACGGTTTTGGGACCCGACAGGTTTCACTAAGATAGATGCAAATTTCAATTTTTAATATTTACTATTTAATTGATCATTCTAATTTGAGTTGAGAATTTAATTCATCATTCTAATTTATGCGTATAATGGAGTTAAAAACATTGATGGAATTTGAGTTGAGAATTCGAGAGATTATAGGTACGAGTTTCAATGGAAAATCAAAGTGCGAGGAACATTCCCTTTCAATGGGACAGTTGTTGAAATCTATCTGAATTGTTAAAGAGAAAACATGAGACCTGCTTCGGGAGGGATTAAGATAAGCCCACAAGACTAGGGCATGACTTCTCTCAAGGCATTTATTAGTTTGCATGATACCTATTTAACATGCATGGAATGCTACACTATATATGTCTAAAGCATTCATGCACTACTATTGTACTCATTGCAGGCCTTCTGAACCTCCACATATATGACGATCCTAAATGGAATGTAGTTCCTGAACAAGTGTAGGGCATGATTTAAGCAGTGAGTTTCACCAATTAACAAAGAATTAAGCCTGCAAAATATATAGGAAATTTAAATATAACCAAAACAATCCTTCATTTTGATATAAAATACTACTACAACTTATCTTTTTCAGCACTACAAGCTGATTTTTATCTTTCTGATAGGAACCATTTTGCTTCCGGTTCCACAATGTCTATATACTATTATGTATATATTTCTGCTTCCCACTTGATTATACAATTGTCACTACCCTACCCGCTTATCATTAAAACTGATGACCAGTGTCAAATTGAAGCTTGAAATTATCACACTTTGTTAGCATCTGTCCCAGCCTAACCTTGATAATCTAAACAACCAACTTGGTATTATTGTTGACAATTGAAATGTTAAAATTATTTTGAATAGTCAAGATCACAAGAATTCAAAGAAAACAAACCTCTTTAGGTTGATATCAAGCCAATAGCATTTGGTTTCAGTTTAGTCTGGCTTTCTATATTTACTTTTGGCAAGTACTTTATAAGGTTCAGATATGTTAAAAAAACAAGATAGAAGCCTTACTTAGTATTTATGATATTGTCTACTATTTCCCACTAAATTGTGTCTTTGGATTTATATACATGGAAAGCATTACTACGAGCCTAAGGCAAATGACAATAGTGTGGAATATAGAGAAAAAAGCAACACATCTCTTCACCATTCCATGTTAATGCCCTTAACATCAAATGTAGAAGCATACCAAAGAACGTGTCTATTTTAATATCCTAACATCTATTAGAAATATACGTCCATTCAAGGTTTCCTACTTGTAATTTACCTCAGTAACCTGATGAAGTCTGGTGAATCTTTGATGGTGAACCACATCCCAATGGCCAGCGCTCAGTTTTGTGCTATAAATCAACAAAAAAACCAATTAAATAGTGATTTCACATGGTTATGGTTTCACAATGGGTTGGTTGGGCAATTTTTCGTGATTTCTACATGATTTTTCGCGATTTTTACGCAATTTGAACCCTTAAAAATCGTTAAACATCGTTGAAAATC
Source organism: Sequoia sempervirens (assembly GCA_007258455.2). NCBI lineage: Eukaryota > Viridiplantae > Streptophyta > Pinopsida > Cupressales > Cupressaceae > Sequoia > Sequoia sempervirens. The sequence goes on along the minus strand of VDFB02000008.1, from coordinate 80,952,021 downwards.
ATGGCTGATTGGATCGGGATTTTTTGGGGAAAAAATCATTTTGGTCGAAGATTTTTAAAATCAGGATTTTTGCAATTTTGAGGATTTATGCTTTTATGGTTTGAAGTACAATGGCTCACTACATTGGGGGCAATTGAGATGAATTTCCATTAGTTATTCATGACACTTTACTCAAAGGGCAAGATAATTGAACTAAGAGGGTTGCATGCAAAGTCCCCACAAATGATAAGCTTTTATCAAATTCAAAAGATGCTTAACAAAGGGGTTGATGGATTTGTGACGCAATTGTTTTCATTAGCAACATATCAATCAAATGTTCCTCCCTAGCAAGATTTGCAAGGAATTATAGATAGTCACTTAGTGGTTTTTGATGATATGCCTAATGGATTGCCTCCTAAAAGGGATTAGGATCAAGCCATTCAGCTAGTACTAGGGAGCTTACCATCCAACATCAAGCCCTACAAGTATCCCTATGTACAAAAAAGTGAGATAAAGAAGATGGTTCAAGAGATGCTCAAGGCAGGTATCATCAAGTATAGCCAAAATGCCTAGTCCTCTCCTACGGTGATGATACTTAAGAAGGATGACACTTGGCGCATGTGTCTAGACTATAGAGAGCTCAACACGTACACCATCAAAGATAAGTTTCCTATTCCAATCATAGATGATTTACTAGATGATTGAATGGAGCTATGTTTTTTACAAAACTTGATCTTAGCTCAAGACATCACCAAATTTGAATTAAGGTAGAAGATATTTCCAAGACAACATTTAAGGACTCACGTGGATCATTATGAGTTGTTTCTAGAATGCCATTTGGTCTTACTAATGCTCCTATATTTCAAAGTTTGATGAACTATATCTTTAAGCCATTTTTGAAGAAGTTTGTATTAATGTTCTTTGATGACATATTGATTTATATCAAAACATGGGAAGACCATTTGCACCATGTAAGTCACACATTACAAGTTCTCAAACAACACCAGGTTTAGGAGGAGCATCCAATCATCCTTATTTTCTGTTGTTTGGTCAATTTTGGTGTTTTCCTCTTCTTTGCCTTCTTTTCTTGTGTTTGCAAGTGCTAGGTTGGCTTTTATTCCAGTTTGCTTCTACATCTAGTTGGTATATTCTATTTTTAGCTCTCTTTGGAGCTGTTATGCTAGCACAATAACTAGGTGGTTTCATTTGCTATTTTGGGTTGTAGGGTGCTCAAGGAATATTATCAAGGAAACACGGGGACGCGTCCCCTACCCTTTTGCCCCCGTACCCGTACCGGGGACGACTCGGGGATGGGGGACGAATGGTAGCCGTCCTCAAAAAGTCCACTTTTTTTTGAAACGTCCCCGATTGACGGGGACGTCTCGGGGACGGCAAGGGGACGACCCACCGTCCCCTAGACGGTTAGGGGACGCCCGTCCCCTAACCATCCCAGGGACAGCCAATCATCCCCCTTTCTCCAGCAAGTTCTTACAAAAAAAAACTTTGAAATTAAAAATGCTTATTTTTTTATTGTTTCTAAGTGGACCCCACACCCTCAAAAGCCTAAAATGAAACATAAAACTTGCTTTCAAAGCCATTTGAGTTCATTTTTAAATTCCAAAACAAAATTGCAGCTAAGAGTCAAGTGAGCAAGAGAAAAATTGGCAGTGACTCAAACTCTGAGTCTGATTTTGTTGCAATGTTGGCAAATGTTAAGTAGAGGCAGCCATCATACTTTCTATTACTATGGTTTGGACATTTGTGACTTTGTCATTTTGAAATTTGTAGTGCAAACTTGTAGCCTTTGGGCATTTTATTTTTAAAATTTTATATCATATGCAAATTAATTGTTTGACATGAATTATGGAAGCAATTAAGTAGTTGTAGTATTAATTTGTTCGACTCTAAAATGCATATGTCAATATGATTGATGATTACATTTGCACCTTTATCAATGTTCATTGTTATGATTATTATTACTCATATGAATATCTCAAATTTCCATATATATATAGCCGTCCCCCCGTCCCCAAAAATCCCCTAAAAAAATGCCATCCCCGAAACACGTCCCGTCGTTCCCCCGTACCAGAAACTTGGTGGAACATAGAATATTATTTGACTTTGAAGAGTTGACTATTATGCTGGTGCAATCATTTATTTCCTCTAATTTCTAGCTGATGAAGTGTAATTGACCCTACGCTTGCCTTTTATTAATTAGGTTTTTGTCCTTGGTGAGTGGGGTGGCTATCAGGTCTAATTTTAGGCTAGGCAGTTTCAAACACCTTTACCTTTTTCTGAGCAAATGCTACTTTAAAAAAGGGACGCAGCAATGGGAGATGGATTTGTTGGAACTTGAATAATGAAATGGTTTCAACAAAAGAGTTGAAACTGAATGCAAAGAGAAGAAAGATGTTTTTGATACAGCTAAACCCGTACAACCCCCAAAATGCAAATTGTCATGTTTGAATAAAGAATTTTTAATTGAGGTATTTAAGGCCAAGCACCTGGACTTGAGAGTTGATTCATGAATATTGATGTAGGGGAGTGTTGTTTTGCTATTTTGAGTTTAAAAATTTTGTTATGTATTTGTTAAAATTGTGGTGCAATTTTTTTAAAAAGGGCTGCCTAGTTTGTAGCATTTAATTGGGTTCTCAAACCTGGACTGCATTACCTTTGAAATGTGCTTCTGGTCTTAAAGAGGAGGAGTACTTGGGTCACATAGTTCCTTGAGAAGGAGTGAAGGTTGATCCTAACAAAACCAAGGCTATGACAGAATGGCCTATTCCTAAAACTATTAAAAACTTGTGAGTTTTCCTGGGACTTGTTAGATACTACAAAAGATTTGTGACAAACTATGGCTGCATAGCAGCACCACTCACAACTCTGTTGAAGGAGGATGCTTTTCAATGGAATGAGTTAGCTAATACAGCATTTAAGAGACTGAAGGAGGCTATGTGTACCATCTATTTCTAGCCACTCCAGACTTCACCAAGGATTTTATTGAGGATTGTGACATTGGAGAAAGGTAGGCCAATTGCTTTTGAAAGTTGTCAATTTAAGGGTAAGAATCAACTCAAACCCATGTATGAGAAGGAAATGCTATCTATTCTTCATGCAATAAAACAATGGAGGCCATATTTGATGTGGGTAGACATTTCAATGTTAAGATAGATCATGATAGCCTAAAATATTTTTTGAAGCAATGGTTATCCTTTGAAGAGCACAAGAATGGGTCACTAAGATGTTGGGTTATGAAAGATAGATCATGATAGCCTAAAATATTTGTTGAAGCAATGGTTATCCTTTGAAGAGAACAAAAATGAGTCACTAAAATGTTGGGCTATGACTTTGAGCTTGTCTATAAAAAAGGGAAGGAGAATATAGTGGTTGATGCACTATCCAAGAAGGATGAGAAGGATGAGGCATTATTGTGTGTCATTTTGACATTACAAGCATATACAATTAAAGAAGCCAAAGTACAGTGGCAAAATGATGTTGCTACAAGGAATCTCATTCAACAATTACAAAATAATCCCAATAGTTCAAGTAAGTTTTGTTGGAAATGAGACTCTTTGTGGTATAAAGAGAGATCGTACTTATGGAAGAATTCCACCCTCAAACACAAAGTTCTCGAGGAGCTGAACGGTACACTAGTTGGGCATAATTTAGGATTTTTGAAAACATCAAATCAAGCAGGATTTATTTTGGGAAGGACTTAAGGGTGATGTTCAAAAATTTGTGGAAGAATATTTGGTATGTCAAAGAAATAAAGGGGAGACAGTTAAGTCACTTGGTCTTTCGCAGCCCTTAGTTATTCCTAACTAATGGTGGGAAGAAGTCTCCATGGATTTCATCATAGGCCTTCCAAGAACTAAAGGTAAGAGTGTCATCAGAGCATTAGTGGATAACCTCACCAATTATGCCCGTTTTATTGCATTATCCCATCCTTTTAAAGCAAGTATAATGGCAAATGCATTTTTGGAAAACAGAAAATGGTTACATGGTACCCCAAGGGTTATTGTTAGTGATCATGATCCTATCTTTACTAGTAACTTTTGGATAGACTTATTCTCTTGTTTGACTTTGCATACTCAATTGGCTCACAATTCAGCATATTATCCTTAGTTAGATGGGCAAACTAAGGTCAACAACAAGTGCTTGTATGGATATCTACATTGTTCCGCTCTGGATAAATAGTCTCAATGGGTGGGTTAAATGTCGACGATATCTGGTCAAGTGGAGCACATGCCCTCTTGGAGAGAACTAAGCATAGTTGTCTAATAATTGAGGCATTGTAGAATCAGAGCGTTAAAACCTTAACATATGGGTGATACTTTATGTTGGTGCTATTAATGGCATAGTGCAATGGAATAGGGGTGACACTGTTTCAGTGGCCACCTGATTCCAAACCCCCACTGGGCAGCTTGCTTGTGGGCTTTGTGCCCCTCCTGGGCCATTGCACTCACAGACTTCAACCTCATATTCATCAGGGATTGGAGCCCCCATTGTGTTCCAAATAGGCCAAAGGGAACATTGACTCACTCAAATTAACCAATCGAAACAAAAAATTTTAAAATTTTGATCTGTCTTGAAATTTCAGTGAAAAAGGTGACTTGTCAAAATGGTTTCTCAGAGTTTCACATATACTCTTCTAAAGTTTTTTGAATCTCTACAATGCTACTGAAGGTCACAGGCTGCCTCTAATATTTTTTAAAGAGCAGGATACTTTGGAAATTTTATGATAGGTCACACTTATTTTTATTAAGTCCATATTTATTAAAGGGCACTCTTTTATTTCTCTTAAGTCTAATTGATTTTGGCCATCGTGTATTTTAGTAGCACTCATTTAGCACTTCATCATGAAAGTCTTTGATTACAATTTTGAGGGTATACGCACTTCATTATTGACAAGCATTTTTAATTAAGTCATGTTTCATTGCCCAAAACTTTTGAAGTGGTTTCTTTAAAAGGCATCGCTCCCTTCATTGTGTTTGACATATGGACTCAAGTTATTTGAAATCAGGCAGTTGAGGAATATTTTAGGAAGCACATTGTTTTTCAAAGGCAACTATACGATATCTGGCTATGTAAACCGAAGAATTATATTGAAGGCATCATATGCGTATTGGACAGCAAATTATTGTCTTGTAGATTGACAATTTCCCTATTGCCATACCTTGCTACCATAGTTCATACCATGGACTGCAATCAATTCTAACCCATGAAAAGAAACTATTGGAATCATGTGTAGCATCCTCCTGTAACAACATTGTGATGGTATCGAAAATTAATATTATCATCTCATTTTTAGCCCATAGGTGGACACCACATTGAAAACAGAATAATATCAAGGTGAATTGATTTTCCAGTGTGTAGGAGCATTACTAGGTCAACTGTATCTCACTAACTGGCAGCTTCAAGGCAAGGGCCCTGTTGGGCTCTTTCACCCCCCCTCAATACTGTTTGCAAACTACATCAACAAGAATGTGTTAAAATTTGTGAACAGATTAAGTGCACAGGAAATAAATCAAAAAAATCAGACAAGATAACACAGTATGTACCCTGGGAAAACCCTCCTCTTGAGGGAGAAAAACCCAGCAACAAAGATCTCTCTTATATTTGATGCAACAGTGGTAGATTTACAAAATACAATAAGGTCTAACACAAGACCAATAACAGATATCAAGCTCTAGATCACACCTGATGATATAGAATGCAGATCTAATTATGTTTGCTTAGCACTGTGGTCTTCAACTCTCAGACTTTGACAACACTTGACAGAACTGATCTGGTAAATTCGCAATTAGATCACTGATGAGATTGCACTTGTATGAAATCACAGAACCAGTGTATGCGCACTCAGATCTCAGATGAATTCGCACTGATCCTTTGCATAGTCCGCACCTTGACACAAGTTCAAATCGATAGAGATGATAGCAGTCTCTTATTCACATCTAGAATCTGTTCGCACTTGATGGAGATGGAGTCGAGCTTCTTTATTGTATTCGCACTTGAGAATAACCGATGATGAAATGAATAACTAAACTGTGCATATGTATAGGAACCGAAGTCTTTAATGTCGGCCTCTTACAAGATCTCATTTCTTTTTAATGAAGTCGGCCTAGCATAGTAAATGTCTTTTATGAGTTTCGAATTATACATGTCGGCCAAAGCATGAGACACAAAATAATAAAAGGTAAATTGAATAGCCAATGGCTATATTCAATTTGAGACTTTCTCAAAGGAAGTGAGCTGGAAGAATCAACCGAAGCTGCTATAACATTAACACTCCCTCTCAGCTAGGGAGAGAACTTCCAGCTGAAGACAAATCATCTGCCACCATTGCCTGCAATCAAATGTAAAGAGAGATATATATCACCTCAATGTGATATCAACCATCACATGGTTAAGTACTGGTGTTCATCACTTGCGTGATGGTGTCACCTCAATGTGACTTTCACCATGGCTCTCCCAAAGGGTGAAACACGAGTACAGAAGGATCATCACGGACTCTCTCACGTGATGTTGTCATGGAGTCACACACATGACATCCACCATGACTCAGCTCAGAGGGTGGACATGAGGGCTTTCACCTCAAATTCTTCCGTCACAGAAGAATGTGCAATAGTAAGTACAAGTGTTCATCACTTGCGTGATGTTGTCACCTCAATGTGACTTTCACCATGGCTCTCCCAGAGGGTGAAACACAAGTACGACATATGTCATGGAGTCGCACACATGACATCCACCATGACTCTCTCAGAGGGTGGAAACGAGGGGCTTTCACCTCAAATTCTTCCGTCCACGAAATGCATTAACAAGGATTTTCAACTTCTCTCACGAGAGAAGAACTCATTAAGCAAGGCTCACGATGTCGAGACTCATACTCGATCCAAGGCTGGATTCTCCACCATACCAAGCTTGTCTCGGTGAACTTTACCTCAGAGGCTTGGTGAGAATGTCATTGTTTGCTCATCGTGCTAATGTACCTCAACTGTACAGCCTTTCGCAGTACCATATCTCTGATATAGTGGTACTTGATCTCAACATGCTTGGTTCTGTCATGAAACACAGGATTGACAGAAAGCTTCACACAACTCTGATTATCACAATGAATAATGGTGGGCTCCATTGCTTGTCCAAACAATCCTGCAAGGAGCTTACGAAGCCACACTGCTTCTCGAGTTGCCATGCAAGCTGCAATATACTCAGCCTCTGCTGTACTCAATGCTACAGAAGACTGCTTCCTGCTGCACCAGGAAATCATAGCAGAACCCAAACAAGCAACAGCAGAGGTGCTCTTCCGATCCGTGACCTCGCCTAATCGAATCAGTAAAACCAAAACTCCAAGTCTGCATCTGAAGTATACTTCAACCCATATCCAACTGTGCCACAAGTATCTCAAGATATGTTTAGCTGCAACAAGATGTCTGTCTTGGATCACACATAAACTGGCTAAGTGCACTCACTGCATAGCAAATATCAGGTCTAGTGTTAACTAGATACATCAAGGATCCAATCAGCTGTCTGTACAACGTAGGATCCACCAAATCTGAACTAGCTGCAGCCTCCTTCAATTTATGAAGATTGGTCTCCATGGGAGTAGACATGGATTTGCAATCCATCATGCCAAATCTCTTAAGTATGTCAATGGTGTACTTCCCTTGATTTAAAATCATACCATCTGGCCTCTGCCAGACTTCTAAACCAAGGAAGTAATGCATGAGCCCAAGGTCCTTCATCTCAAATTCAGAAGTTAAATCCTTCTTACATTCAAGAATCAGGTGATCTTCTCCAGTGAGGATTAGATCATCAACATATAAAACCAAAATTAATGCATCACCATTGATTACCTTGAAGTAGAGATTTGAATCAGCATCATTCTTCAAGAAACCCAGGCTTGATAGATACTGATCAATCCTTTCGTACCATGCACGAGGAGCCTGCTTAAGACCATACAAGGCCTTCTTCAACTTGCAAACATGTGACTCCTTCCCATGAATCTCAAATCCATCAGGTTGCTCTATGTAAACCTCTTCCTCAATTACTCCATTGAGAAAAGCTGTCTTCACATCCATCTGGTGAATCTTCCATCCTCTAGATGCAGCAATAGCAATGATGGTTCGGACAGAAGTGTAGCGAGCAACAGGAGCAAAGGTCTCATCATAGTCAACTCCCTCTTTCTGAGAAAACCCTCGAGCCACAAATCTTGCCTTGTACTTCTCAATGCTTCCATCTGCAGCATGTTTAATCTTGAATAGCCATTTAGAAGATACCACAGACTTGCCCTCGGGTCTAGGAACGATATCCCAAACATCGTTCTTGAGAATTGACTGATACTCCTCTGTCATAGCATCTCTCCAGACTTGAAGACTGGATGCTTCCTCAACACAGGAAGGCTCAGATTCTATAATCTGACTCATTAAGGCAACATAACTGGAGAACTTATGTGGCCTTTTGCTTTCTCTGAATGTGCCTCTAGGAGCTGCAAAGTTTTCAGCCTCTTGCATAGTGCGACTAGCCCATAGAGGTCTCTTCCTCCCAATAGTAATGTCAGTAGGCCCATCAGTAGGTTCCAAGGGTTCAACTGGATCAAGATCTTCCTTTGGTTCCATTGTCTCCCTCTGAATCTCAGGAGTATGGTCAACCTCCATGTCCTGAGGAGACTCTTCATTATCAATCTCCATATGAATCCCTCTGGATCTCCTGAATGCAACATCTTCCTCGAATGTGACATCCCTACTGATCTCTATCAACTTCTGACCTGGAATGTAAATTCTGTAAGCTTTTGATGTCTCACTGTAGCCCACAAAGATTCCCTTCTTGCCAGAAGGCTCCAGTTTGGTTCTCTTTTCTTTGGGAACATGAACATAGACAGGACAACCGAAGATCCTCAAATGGCTGACTTCAGGCTTCTTCCCTGTAAAGGCTTCTTCTGGAGTCATATTCTCCAAGATCTTATGAGGGCATCTGTTCTGAACATATACTGCTGTCCTAGAAGCTTCTGCCCATAGGAAGGTTTGCAAATCTTGATCATGGATCATGGCCTTTGCTGCTTCCACAATTGTCCTGTTCTTCCTTTCGGCAACACCATTTTGTTGAGGATTATAGGGAACACAGAGCTCCCTCTTAATCCCTGCATCAGTACAAAAGTTTCGAAAACTACTAGAGGTGTATTCTCCACCATTGTTAGATCTGAGAACCTTAATTCGTTTACCAGAAAGATTTTCTACAAAAGCTTTAAACTCTTTAAACCTATCCAGTACTTCTTCAGATTCTTTAGATTTCAAAAAATAAATCCAAGTCTTCCTAGAGTGATCATCAATAAAGAGAACATAATACAAAAAACCACTCGAAGAAGGAACAGACATAGGACCACATAAATCAGAATGAATTAGGTCTAAAATACACTTAGATCTATTTTCTCTACTATGAAAGGGGGCTTTTATGTTCTTACCTAATGCGCAGCCCTTGCATGTACCTTCGTGCTCCTGGTTGAATTTAGGAAGGCCTGTCACCATCTCCTCCATAATGGGTAGAGCTCGGAAGTGCAAGTGAGCCAATCTCCGATGCCAAAGATCACAAGGACTGGAGGAGTCATGAACCAATGCTTGTAGAGGATGTGAGCAAACCTTGTAGAGGTTATCATATCTAACTCCAATTACTTGAGCATCCTTGAAGTTAGAGTTCTGCATCCACACTAGAACTTTGCCTTTGGAGAAGGCAACTTGATATCCTTTATCTTCCAAGGCTGAAATAGAAATAAGATTACGCTTGATTCCGGGAACATAAAGAACATTACCCAATTGAAACGATATGCCGGAATCCAAGTGAAGCGTGGAGGTCCCAATTCCCTTTACGGAGTAGCTGGCATCATCTCCAATGATGACTTGTTCAGAAGAATCCTTTTCCACCAAACTTGATAGGTGCTCCTTGAATCCGGTTATGTGACGGGAGGCACCACTGTCAATTATCCAGGTGTTGGAGTTGGAAGGTATGCAGCTTGATAATGCTGAATGAGACATGGAATCGCTTGAACCCTCAACCTTCAAATCATACACCATCTTGACAAGCTGAACAGATGAGATAAGCTGAGTGCAATAATCTGATCACGATCCTCAAACCCGCTCTGATACCATGTTAAAATTTGTGAACAGATTAAGTGCACAGGAAATAAATCAAAAAAATCATACAAGATAACACAGTATGTACCCTGGGAAAACCCTCCTCTTGAGGGAGAAAAACCCAGCAACAAAGATCTCTCTTATATTTGATGCAACAGTGGTAGATTTACAAAATACAATAAGGTCTAACACAAGACCAATAACAGATATCAAGCTCTAGATCACACCTAATGATATAGAATGCAGATCTAATAATGTTTGCTTAGCACTGTGGTCTTCAACTCTCAGACTTTGACAACACTTGACAGAACTGATCTGGTAAATTCGCAATTAGATCACTGATGAGATCGCACTTGTATGAAATCACAGAACCAGTGTATGCGCACTCAGATCTCAGATGAATTCGCACTGATCCTTTGCATAGTCCGCACCTTGACACAAGTTCAAATCGATGGAGATGATAGCAGTCTCTTATTCACATCTAGAATTTGTTCGCACTTGATGGAGATGGAGTTGAGCTTCTTTATTGTATTCGCACTTGAGAATAACCGATGATGAAATGAATAACTAAACTGTGCATATGTATAGGAACCGAAGTCTTTAATGTCGGCCTCTTACAAGATCTCATTTCTTTTTAATGAAGTCGGCCTAGCATAGTAAATGTCTTTTATGAGTTTTGAATTATACATGTCCGCCAAAGCATGAGACACAAAATAATAAAAGGTAAATTGAATAGCCAACGGCTATATTCAATTTGAGACTTTCTCGAAGGAAGTGAGCTGGAAGAATCAACCGAAGCTGCTATAACATTAACAGAATGAACCGTGCATTGGTGCCCTTTTCTTTAAATACCCTTCTTTCAGTGGTTGTATGTGGCAGGGTCAGTCTCCAAGTACACCCTCATCCTCTTCTCTCTCAAAACATTTTTAGAATGTTGCACCAAGCATCTCCCTTCTCTCTTCTCTCAGTCGTGACTGCATTTCTATACTCTTGGCAGCTCATTCCCTTTTGCGTGTTGATTCTTTGTAGTGGCAGGTCCATAGTTGTAATCAGCAGCCTATTTTGTGACACTATATGCAGATTAGACTGAATCAAATATGGCATCTTCAACGGCTTCTCTTCCTTGTAAAGGGCCGTGCACTTCACATGACTGCGGCTTGAGCTTTTGGTAGGCATAACAGTTGTCCCCAAAGGTGAGGACTCATGGGAGTAATCCAAGACTATTTAATGAGGTCAAGCAAAGAATACTATGATTTTGAATTTTCTCGGATGAATTAGAAGAGAAAAAAGCCTTATTTGATAAATTGCTGGAGGGTGATGATGTTTATGAGCAAATCTTATTGTAAGATTGGTAGTTCTCAGACTCATACAAAGGGAAAAAGTTCCAAACTACTTCAGCATGCGTATTATACAAGTGGTAAACTTGGCAAATGTGGGCAAGGTATTGTCATTTCTATTGAGCTTGAGTAAGAACATATAGGACAGGCCTTGGCTGTCTTAAAACAATATCAAAAGATATAATTCACCATGATTTCTTAATCACTATTAATAAGCAGAAACTATAACTTACACCATTTGATTCTACTACTGCTACTGACCATCAGGAACCAGTCCAATCGCATCCACATCTCCTCCATATTGGCACCCTCATTACTGTGATTGAGGATGTTCTCCTTATCAATACAGAAGGTGACATTCTTATCACCAAGCTTTTGGTATGACAGAAACTGTGCCCAAACTGATAGCAAAGATGTGTGGATAGTAGAATCCTAGATCAGTACTCATTATCAGGTCTGTGTGCACCGATTGATGATTGACTATGTAGACTATAAACGTTTGGGCTTTTGTCTGATAGTTTCCTCAATAGTACAGCTGTTTGATTCCCATGACAAATATTTTTTATGATTCATTGATTGACAATCGTCTCTTCAAGACAATTTGAGATGCAACTTTTATTTGTCGCTTCACTTCTATTCTGTGTGAACATCCTAAACAATACATGTTGGAGAGACCAGTTTGTAATGCCCCCACCTAAAATTTAAAACCCAAAATTAGAAAGTGTGCCCATCTATTCCCATAAGTCTTGAGAGATTGATGAGCGCTGATCATAAAATGCAAGTAGATGCTGGGTGGGGGCAAATCCTTCTGAAATTAATATGTCAGCCAATTCAATATTTGGAGTTTAGCTTGCTGCACTAATTCACAAATCCAATGATTACTATTTATAATATGGAGAGAGCCAGCAAGGTCATGAAATTTACTCTTGCACCTGCAATTTCCTTAAAATTTTAAAAAGAGATTAAATGATAATAAACTAAAATTAATTTGAAGTTTAGTCTTGATAAAAGTCAAAGGGCTTATGAAGGGTTATGACTATTGGAGAAAAAAATGTATATAAGGAAATCCAAAAAGGAGAAGGAAGTATCATCATTGAATACATTTTCTATCAAACTATTACTCCTTGTGGAGTGTGAACTGTGGTTCAGCAACCTGAGGACAAAACCCCTCAAGGCCTGAAATTAGGAGACGAAATCCCCTTAATTTCCGTTGCTGATTTAGCAGACAAAAACCCCTGATTCAGGCAGATTTGGAGACAGTTCAAAGACATTTAGTGAAGACAGATCACTGCAGATTTGGGATAATTAACAGCAGATAAAAAGGATAAGTTCCCTCTTTTTCTGAAATATATTCTAAATATAATATTTGAATTAAAAATAAAATGTTAGAACTGCAGTTTCCTGAAGTCGATATCATATTTATAATTGACTGTGCTGCTATAATTGTGAATCGGAATTTATTATTTAAAGAAAGATACAGAAAATTTAAGGGGGACATTACACAGTTATAGCATGTGATTTTTTTGGAGTACTTGTTCGGACTTTGATCCCGTTGCCCTGGAAAAAAAGAAAAAAAAATCAGTTGAGTCCATAATTTACTTTTGTTGAAGGGCCCATGCTGATCCTCAACTCTCTTGTGTTCACAAAATCATCATTGAAACACTTTCAGCTTCATCAGGCACTCGTTAATGTCAATGCCATTGCTATTGCTGTTCTTGGAGATTCAGTTTTCATGGTAACATCCATTCAACCATCTTGTCAGTGGATGTTGCAATGTAATGTTTATTTGGTCAAATATTCAAGCAGTTTGATTATTTATTGACACCTTCAGTGACCAATTGTCATCTCCAAAGGTTGCCCTAAAACTTCTCTTGTTTTGGAAAATATTCATATGTTGGATTCTCTACTCAAGATTTTTCTGCTCTCCCTTTGCTGCAGAAACAGGTGATGTATGTTCACAATTTGGTCCATCCCACAATAATCTAGTCTTGTGAATCATAAGCCTTCTTGGAGAAAGCCAAACTTCATCATATGATGTGATGTTATGCATTACATTGCAAATTAGGCTGAATTGGTACTCACTTCGTGCCACATGCTACTTCATGTCACATGCTATGCTATTCTCTTATTTTTTCAATGTTAAGTCACATTCCACTTCTAACATTTTCTACAATAAATTCCTACAACCCCTTATGTTTGTAAACTTATTATAGTAAATTTATTCTATTAAACCAGTGATCCACAGGGACGCACCAAAGGAACATCCCCAATGTTCTCATTTTTTTCCTCACTTCCTTGAGATATTTCTGAATTTTTTCATCCTATGGATGTTTCCTTCTTTTTTTAACTTAGACATGTCCCTACTCTGCTGAAAACACTGCAGAGATGTCCCAATGTGCCCCCTACATCAACAGTTCTTTTAAAAAACAAAAAAGAGTGCATTTTTAAACAGTTATTTTCACAATCATTGATAAAATAACAATTAGACATTCAAGTTTACAATTTTACACTTGTATTTCTCTGTTTCACTCTATTTTCAAGTTCAATTTTCAATCATCAGTGTCGAATCTTCAGTGTCCTAGATGTTTGTGTTATTTCAAATTCAGCTTTTTTAGAAAGTTTAATGATGTTTAACAGTTTAACTATACAATGGCAAAGCAATAAAATATTTTTTTCAAAATTAACTTCTATTTTTAATTTTTTAATTTATAATTTGCTGTCCCCCAAGTTGCCCCCAAAATTGTGGGAGTTTTTTGTCTTCTTGGGACCACATAACCACACCCCTTTGTCCCAATCTCCTCAAAACTCAAAGAATAATCATATTAAACAAACTCAATCCAATTAACCTTGAACCCAACTTCTCCCTGACTACCATACCTATATCAGTGCCTTCTAACATCTAAGCTAGGCCTCTCAATATAAAATCAGGCATCAAAATTTCACTAGTTCATGTTTTTAATGTCTGGGCATAATAGGAGTGCTTCGTCAAACCTGGAAACAGCAAAATGACACATAGTCGGACGGTGTAACACCAAGACAGCCTTAGAAACATGATAAACCCTTCCAATAAAAAGCAATCGCTAGATAATAAAAGGACACTTTATAGATGAGCATTTTCCTATGACTAGAGCAATGATGATATTTACATACAACGAATTGGACTAGAAGATAGGAACAGTCCTAAACATCCCTTGGATATATCTTCAACTTTTGGCACTTATTTTGCACTTGTCTCATATCTTTAGCAAAAACACAGAACAACACAAAACAACACAAGTTGGCAAAAGATGTCCTGCCGTGCTACTAAGCTCCATATTCTAACTAAAATTCTTCCAAACAATCCTGCACAGTACCCTCTATACTTCCATCTAAAGTTGAAAGCGAAACTAACAAAAATAAGAAAAAAAAATCTCTAGGAATTTATTAACATTATGGAGGGGTTTCATTTGAACAAACAAAATATATGTTCTATGAAAACAGCCAAAGGAGGAAATTTAGTGCTTAAAATTCACGAATAAGGAGCTTCCTTAAATAGCAGGCGAATTATTAATGTCAATAACATGCTTGGAGACTAGAAATGTGATATCAAGAATGATTTTTAAAATGGCAACTCATTAAATGTACACTAAGGTCAAAATGTATAATTATACGGTTATAACTATGTGCGAGTTTTTCTGTCAACATTTCAAATTATGCTACATGATACACCATCAAGATTAAGAGAATGAAAATAGGCATGATATAAAATGAAAATGTTGGTGCAAAAACTAGAAATTCTCTTCATCTTAATGATGGATCATGGAATATGATTTGAAACATTGTTGCAAAAAATTACACATAGTTATACACCCCAAAGCACTCTTGATTACTATTATGGACTGTGGGAACATCATATCTCTTATAAATAAATAGGGATTATAAAAAAATATTTAGTTTATAGACTATAGATGTTGCCCTTAATATCTCATAATCTTGTTCAAATCATGGAATATGATTTGAAACATTGAAGCAAAAAATTGCACAGTGCTCCCTAGAGATGCATCCCCTGCCCTAGTACCCCTGTCCCCATCCCAGAAATGTTTCAGGGACTCCTTGGAAACTTCCCCCCGCTGTTGCATCTGATGGTGACTCAGACTTGAGCTCCAAATTTGATACAGACCTGCCAGTTGCATCTGCTGATTAGAGACAGCCATATATTTTCTATGTTTTTTGTCATTTTACAGTTGAAACTCAGAGCCTTTGGGAATTTTGTTATAATTCTTATTTAATATGTATGTACATTGACAATGAAAGCATTTGAATTTTGTTAATTTGTTTGTCAATTCTCATGTGAAATCTCAATTCAAGTCTAATGTTATGTATTAATCTTCTACAATGCCTATGATGAATGCTTTATCAATGTTATGATATGAATATTTGAAATTTCTCTATGTTTTTAAAAATTTCCCTATTTTTTAATAGTTGTGCCTTAAAAAATGACCCAAAAGTACCCCCATACCGGAAATACATCCCACTGTCCCCTACTATCCCTGTTCCTGAAACTTGGGAGAGCATAGATTACACATAGTTATACACCCCAAAATTTATACCTCTTTTGTGCATATGTCAAATTTGTGAACACTGCATACAACACCTCTTTAAAAGAATTTAAGACCCTAAAACAAACATTTTTGCTCATAACTTGTTCATATAGATTCTCGTTGCATTGCCTACCAAACACACTATTTATTCAGATTCCAAGTTTTCTTAAAAGAAAAATAGAGAAAAATAAAATTTAAGATATATTTAATAACCCAATGTGTACCGCAATAGAATCCCCTTTGCAATCAAACTACAACATTACATACTGTGTATTATTTGCTTACCAAAAACAGAAGAAAAAACTTGTAATTCCGTGCACCAACACAATTGACCACCCAAACACAATGGTGATCCATTTTCAAAATACATCTTCCACCTGGAATGTTGCCAATTATACCAAAAAAAGGATTTACAAAGTTAGAAACAAAGAAAGAAGGCAAAGATCAGAGAAAATTATGCCCACATAAAGAGCAAAAGATACATAAAATAAAAAATCCCTGTGATGAGGAGAATAATCAGATAAGTATGGAGTCAAAAGATAATTCCATTTCTCATCGACATGATTATACAACCATGAACAATCTTTCCACAATCATTCAACGGAATGTATGGATCTTAAAATTTGTAAATGCATCTAATTATAAGAACAAGAGAAATCTTACAAACACAGCAATGATGACAGCGTGGAGGCTTAAACTGAGAGCATTTCCTGCAGTACCGAAGTCTTGAATTTGAAGAAGCGTTTATGCCTGATATTTGTTGAAATGTCTGTCTGGGTATACCAGGCACAGAACAGGTCAATGGTACAGTTTCCCCACTCTCTTCATCTGCCACCGGTTTCCAACTTGATGGCACACTCCCCGGATCGGTAAAAACCACCGCAAAGTAACTCCACAATAGCATCCCTAACTGCAAGCACGTTAATTAATTACAAATCTATAAATTTCCTCTTCCAAAATCCAAATCAAACAATAAATTATATTAAAGATTTGAGATTTCCACAGTGCATATATCTGTGTATCTATTTTTTCTGAATAAATTGCCTGTGTGATATATAATTCAGAAGAATTTTATACAAACAATAAATTTGACCTATGGACCAAAACACAGACTCGTACATTACGCTGTCTACTTGTCATTATGCAAAGACTTTGGACTCACTCAGTACTCACCAATAAATGGAAGAGAACCAATACGACAAATGATTGTAAGGCTTTAACTCCTCCTTTCAGCAAATCTGGCCCATAATTTGCTATCACAACTGCATAATATGTTGATCCAACGATCCCCAAGACCACGAGAATCATGATAGAGCCAAGGCCTCTCAGGGCCGTGCAAAATCTGAACACGTTCCATGACATGTGAAATCGGAACCTCTGCATATAAATGGCAGACTACACAATTGAAATAAACCACAAGAAATATCCCTTAAAGTACCACGGAGGACACTTCTTTGACCCGAAGGTCTGAAATAGAACTCTAATCAATACCGGACCCTTCAATGCCTTGATGTAGACAATCTCCAAACTGAAAACTAATTAGCTTCAACTGCAGAGCTTCTTCGATTCCAAAGAAGCGAAAAATAAACACTAGCTCAAACCAGGTCCTTCAATTCCTTCATGTAGACAATCTCCACACTTTAAATTCAAAAATGGGTATAGCTTCAAACTAATAGCCCTAAACTTGCAGACAACACTTCTTCGATTCGGAAGGACAGAAACGAAACCCTAAATAAAATCAAACCCTTGTTGTGGACAACCTCCAGACTGCAAAATATAAAGCTTCAGATACAGAGATTCTTCGATTCCAATGAAGCAACAACGAAGCCTTCGATAAAATGAGGCCACAATCTCCAAAATAAAAAATTTATAAATCGGTAGATAATCTTCAAACGCAGAGTTTCTGTGCGGAGCAAGCTTGCTTCTTTAACACCTTCATGTATTCAGAGATGCTGGAAAATAAGTCTAATCACAAATCGCAGCCTCGGTGGTCCTTGCTAGGGAAAATATTTGCAATTCTCCTCGGCATTTACCAAAATTTATGGAAATATTACAGAATTCAGGAAAATTTAAGTCGTCCGGTACAATTTACCATTTTACGTATTTTTAAGCTCTGGAAAAAATTTCCCTTGCTTAAGATCCACGCAAAGAAACCTTCAACTACAACCTGCCATTCACAATTTCAACGTGTTTTTGTAACGCCGACCTTTTATGACACATTCAGGACCATTTGAACTTCAAATGCAGTTTTTTCTAAGCTTCTAGTTGAAATTTTGAAAGACAACTAAGATTAGGTAAACAAAACAGAAAAACCATCAAACCTGCAACAGCCGGTTCCCGAAACACACCTTCCCCGATAAATATCTCAATCAAACCCTTGGACTTTCTAGAATTTTAAATCAATAAATATTGAAATTTCCCCTGCAAGAAAATAACTTTTTTATATCCAACTGAGAAATTCAAACGTCATACCGCGAATTGCCAAATAAAAGCTCGGATTTTTGAATAATAAGTGAATCTTCGTTCAAAAACGTGTCTACATTTCTGAAGTAAAAATTCCAATGCAAGTCCTCCGGCATGGAAAATTCTGAAGGTATTAAAGAAATGTTTTTCTTTCACAGAATATTCAGCCATTTGTTTTTTATGTTTAATATTTTTTAATTGAAGAGGGAAATAGTGAAATACCTTTTAAAGTAATTAAACTAGTATATGTATATATTAATTTATAAATAATATATATAAAAATTTCAAGAGATATCTTGTTTGAGGCGTCTATTTTTATATATTAGTCATATAAAAGTACAATAGACACTTTGAGAAGGATATCTCTCGGCATTTTTATATATATTATGTATAAAATAATATATATATATATATATGCTAGTAGCATTCGTAGTGTCATATGGAAGACAAAATTATTAGGGTTAGGGTTAGGGTTAGGGATAGCGTAAGGGTTAGAGTTAGGGTTACGATTAGGATTAGTGTTATCATTATTAATAGGGTTATGGTTATGGTTATGGTTAGGGATAGGAATAGGTTTATGGTTAGAATTAAAATTGGGATCAAGGTTGGGTTAGTAAGATTAGGGTTAGGGTTAGGGTTAGGGTTAGGGTCATGATTATGATTAGAGTTAGAATTTGAATTTACGTTGGGGTTAGCGACATAGAAGACAAAATTATTAGGGGTAGGGTCAGGGTCAGGGTTAGGGCTAGTGTAAGGGTTAGGGTTATGGTTACGATGTGGATTAGTGTTATCATTATGAATAGGGTTAGGTTATGGTTAGGGATAGGAGTAGGGTTATGGTTAGGATTAAAATTGGGATCAGGGTTGGCTTAGTACGATTAGGGTTAGGGTTAGGGTTAGGGTCATGATTATGATTAGAGTTAGAATTGGAATTTGGGTTGGGATTATCATCACAATTAGGGTTAGGGTTAAGATTACACATAAAATATCTAAATCTTGGATGTTGGCCAAAACGATGATCTCTATACCACAATAAATGCTTAACAAGTTCATGCAAATGCACTCGCCTCATTCATGGTTCTAACCAATCACATCTACCATCAGGGAACAATGTTGAGAATGCCATATCAAGTAATCCTGAAGTGATATATTCATTGATAGGAGATGCACTAATTCCTGCCCAATCAATCAATGTTGTAGAATTTGCATAAGGGTTATTAACCCATGCCTGAATCAATACTATTTCTCTTTGAGCATTGGGTGGCCTAGAAGCCATTGATGTAGTATGCTCAATTATATTACCTTCATCCATCTCCATGACTGGACCCACAAATATAATTTTATTTGAATCAAAATCAAATTCCATATGCATTGTTTTTAATTTGTTGAAAATATTTTCATCAGAATTTCTTATTAGATCATTCAGAGCATTTTCATCAATTCTAACCAATCACATGTTGTAGAAGATGCACATCTAATATCAGGGAACAATGTTGGGAATGCCATATCAAGTAATCCTGAAGTGATATATTCATTGATAGGAGATGCACTAATTCCTGCCCAATCAATCAATGTTGTAGAATTTGCATAAGGGTTATTAACCCATGCCTGAATCAATCCCATTTCTCTTTGAGCATTAGGTGGCCTAGAAGCCATTGATGTAATATGCTCAATTATATTACCTTCATCCATCTCCATGACTGGACCCACAAATATAATTTTATTTGAATCAGAATCAAATTCCATATGCATTGTTTTTAATTTGTTGAAAATATTTTCATCAAAATTTCTTATTAGATCATTCAGAGCATTTTCATCAATTCTAACATATGAATAAAACTTGTCATGGTCTACTTTATATTTTAATGCCCTATGCACACAATCCTTATTGGTTGTGAAGTTATAATTTGTGCTATGTTGATCCCTTCTTCGAACAATGATGTTTGACAACTCTTTTATTGAATGTGGCAAAACTTTTGAAACATATTCCACATTTTGTGAAAAATTTATCATGTGTCCTCTATATTTATACTGACCACCTATTGCATGGGTAACTTGTAATATTGGGCTAACACGTGCAATCAGCATTTCTTCTACTTGAGTCAGTTTTGCAAGCTCTTTTGGTTGTGGCCTAGGATCCATATTATTTAGAGCTAAAAATCTATTATTCCCTCTCTCTTGTCGACATCTATTGCAGACAGGACCTTTAGAGGTGCGAGATACTTTCATTCCTAGATAGCGTTCTTGATAAATATAACACATATTTGGTGTTTTGAAACTATATAATTGATGTCGACCGAAATTGCATTTGAAATCTTTTGAAATCAATTTGAAGCATTCCATTTGGGTTTTGTATGTTGCCTTGTACACCTAAATTTATCTCATCTTTGGTTCCATGATGAGGTGTTTCTGGTGCACATTCTATTGAAATTGAATTTTCATTTTGAAGATTCAATTTAATGTTTACACCAAATAGAGGATTGCACCTCTCACTTGATTGGGGATCAAGTTGTTGTCTTTCTTCTCTTTGAGAATGAGATATTTGTTCAAGTGCTTATTGATGACTATTTCTAATTTATTTATTTTCCTCTCTATTTTGTAATTCTAATTCTTGTACTGTTACTTCTGCCCTTCGTCTAGCATATCTTTGTCTTTCAACTTCATTGTGTCTTCTTCTTTGTTCTTCCCTTTCAACATTTGTCATTTGTTCCTATCGTCATCTTCTATATTCTCTTCTATATTATCTTTGATATTGCCTTATTTGCTCCTCTGATTCAAAATTCAATCTCGATTGCACCATATCTAGAAAATAATTTATATATAAAGAAATTAATTAATATATTCAATATGATTGTAGTAGTTTAGAAGCTTGGATTTGTAAAATTGAAGTTGTTAAATGGTAAATCTGCTTTTATTTTATATGAATTTCATTTTGCATCGAAGAATATTGCAAAAGAAAGATTCTAAATAGAATACAAATTTACATGACTATAGAATAAGAAGTACAATTGAAACATCATTAGTCAAGTATTGAAGAATTTTCAAGTTATCAAAATAATTAAATTATATTCCCTTTTTATCTAACAATTTATGGTCATTAAGATCCCTCGAAGGGCAAGATGAGAGAATACGATGGTAGATAAAAAGTTAGAATTATCATGTTGGTGGCAAGCCGCACAACGAACAAAGAAAATTGTAGTATGTTCTAAGTTTTAGAATACAAATTTACATGACTATAAACAAAAATTGTAATATAGTCTAAGTTTTAGCATACAATTTTACATGACGATCAGATGAGAAATGCAGTTTGAATATAATTAGTCAGGTATAAAAGGAATTTAAAGTTAACAAACTAATAAAATTATATTCCCTTATTATCTAGCACTTTTTGATCATCAGGATCCCTCGAAGGGCAAGATGAGAGCATACGATGGTAGATTAAAGGTTAAGAACTATCATGTTGGCAGCAAGCCACACAACAAACAAAGAAAATTGCAATATGGTCTAAGTTTTAGAATACAATTTTACATGACTATCAAAAAAATTGTAATATGGTATAAGTTTTATAGTACAATTTTACATGACTATTAGATAAGAAATGCAGTTTGAATATAATTAGTCAAATATAAAATGAATTTACAGTTAACAAACTAATTAAATTGTATTCCCTTATTATCTAACACTTTTTGATCATCAAAATCCCTTGAAGGGAAAGATGAGAGCATACAATGGTAGATAAAAGGTTAAGAACTATCATGTTGATGGCAAGCTACACAACGAACAAAGAAAATTGTAATATGCTCTAAGTTTTATTTGTACAATTGTGATTATATATATCTGGTTGTATTTCATTTTAGATAACAAAGGAACGTTTATATTAACAATTGAGATTATACGCATTTGGCGGCATTGCCTTCCAAATGAGAAAAGAACATTCATATTAAAAAATATAATTTTATTTTTTCATTTCAAAATTGTTTCTAATTAATGTACCCTAAACGTGTTATATAAAATAATATAATATAGTATTCTATCATCTATTCTATATTTTAAAAAAATTATGTAATGATATATGTAACTTTCTAGGAATGTCTTTAAGTTGTTTACATTGACCATTATTTTCACTAATTTATGAAGATGTTGAAGAAAAAATGAAGTGAAATTAGAAATTAACTCACCTTAAAGCACTAAAGAGTTCTCTATTGAGTGCAAAAAATGAAGAGTCCATGAAGAAAGGTTACAATCCTTGCACAATGGAGTATAAATGAGTCAAACAATTTTGAACAAAAAAATATGATTTAACATAGTTGCAAACAATTATCCTAGAATTCTAATAACAAAGTATATATGCAAAATAACTAATTTATTTTAAAAGTTGTTTTAAAAAAAAAAATAAACATCATTAACAATGTATTTATCAAAAAAAATTGTAAGATAAAAATAGATATCAAAAGTCTTAGCAATTATAATTCAAAAAGTAGATATTAAAGTTAATTAATTAACATTTAAGGTTAGTTAATTTCTAAATTCACATCATTTTTTTTCAATTAATTAAGTTTTGGAAACCATATTATTAATTAAGTTTTGCAAGTCTTATTAATTCAATTTCATGTTATTCTAATTAATTAAGTTTTGGAAATCATAATAGTGAATATAATTAATTTCAAATTTTAAAAATGGATATTAAATTTAATTATTAATTAAGTTTTAAGTTGAATTAATTTTTAATTTCAAGTCATTTTTTCTTCAATTAATTAAATTTTGAAAATCATATTATTATTGACAATATTCTAATAAATGATTTTATTTTAGTAAGTTAATTAAACATATTATTAATTCAATTTCACAATATTTTAATTAATTAAGTTAAAAAAATTTTGATATACTCTTACTAATTAAGTTGTGGAAATTATATTAGTGAAACAGTTAATTTTAAATTTTAAAAGTAGAAATTAAATTTAGTTAATTAAGTTTTTTTTTTCGTAAGTTGAGTCTTTTTATAAAAAATAAAAAACAAGGTTACAAGAGGCCAACCATGCCAAGAAAGAGAAGAAAGGAGAACTAGGGAAATCCCAACAGAAGAAGAAAAGACTGAGATGAGCTATGGAGAGAAAGGATCAAGCAGGGGCGAAATAAAAACCAATACAAAATGTGTACGGCAATAAGTCAGAAGGCACTAGGCTTTTTTTGCATGCCTTGAGAGAGATCCTTCATAGTCCACTAAGATCTCTCCTCAACAACATCCAATCCTTCCATGCAAAGTTTTTCAACATATGTTTTTCGTCCTTTCTTCTTCCCAGTCCCACAATCAAGTTTGGTTTTGCCACAGTCCCTTTGGCCAAGACCAAGAGTCTAGGAGGGAGCGAGAACAAAATCTTGTTTGAAAGTATCAAAGTTTTCCTCCAAATCCTCCATGAAAGGATAAGTGCCCTCCTAGTCGGAACCAACCTCCTCCTTAGGAACAAAAAGGCGAGCATCAACAATGCAAGTGACCCGAGCTATGCGAGGAAGAGAAGACACAACAAGAGGTGCAGAGCAAAAGAAGAGGACAAGAACTTCCAATGATTCTACCATATGAAGTCAGCATCAGGAACTCCCAACTTTTTCACCCATTTTTTGAGATTGATATACCTTAATCCAGATAAACGCTTAACAGAGCAAGCCTCAACTTTGTGTCCCAAATTGTTGCAGTGAAAACACCTAAAGGGAAGCCCTTCAAAATTTAGAAATTGTGTCCAAGTGTTGAAAGATGAGTGAATTCGGATGGAGTGAGAAAGAGGTTTGGAGATATCCACCAAGGCACAAACCCTGATGAACCTACGAGGAGTGGCCTCCTCTGAATCAATCCTGAAAAAATCACTCACTTGATTGATTAAAATTCTAATGAGGTCAAGAGATCACATAACAAGGGGAAAATTATAGAGCTTGATCCACATAGGAATGTCAATGACCACAACAAAGACAGGATCCAAAAAAGGGGTCCATGGAGACAAAAAATTGCCAGCATTCCCATTAAACCATGGGCCATTATGCATTACGAACTTGCAATCCTTGGCGAGTTGAAGGTGAGTAGAAAAAAACCAAAATCCATAGGGGTGATCCCAGGAGGGGACAAATTATCCCATCTGTTTAGCCCATTCCTTAATTGAATCCAGGGACAAGTGCTTGCACATGAATCGTAGGGCCAAAGAACAAGCATCAATGTCAGTAGAAATCTCATTGATGTATTCATCCCATATGTGGAGGTCCATCGATTCTTCAGAAAATTTGACCTATGCATTCCCGATGGAGAAAGAAGAGCCCCCAGAACGCGGTGCCTGTTTTGAACTAGGAGCTGTCGCTGGAATTGACTGTGACCTAGGGGCCGAGCTAGGGCAATCCCTCTGTATTTGCATCAGACAGAAAGCACTGCAAGTATAGTATGGGTTGGTCTGATTTTTGCATTTAGCCAAAGATTTGGCTACCGAAGCAAGGGTTTCCACCGCTGTCACCTGCAAAGATCCCAAATTTGCACCTAGGGAGTTGGCGCCCGTGCAAGGAGACAATTGTGAGAGGAAGCCATCAAAAGACCGAAGGGAATACCAGCTCCTACCATTCCCCGTCTCTGAGCGACCCCGCCTCTTTTGACCATTTGCAACCTTCTTACCTTTGTGTGATTCCCTGAGCATCGCACCAGATCATAGCACCTTCCTGTCGATCACCACATTCGCTCCACTTGTAGCATCGCGTCGAGAAGCAGAGCCTTCGCACACGTTTACACCTCACCGATTATGTTAAAAACCTTAACTCATGCTGAATTAAATAAGTTTTAATATTTGAAATGTAAATTGTGATATATAATTAATTTCAATTTTTAAAAGTAGATATTAAATTTAATTAATTGTGTTTTAAGGTGAATTAATTTCTAATTTCATGAAATTGAAATAATAAAATACATTTAGATTAATTTCTAATTTCCATTAATTAAATTAATTTAGATTAATTTATAATTACATTTATTTCTAATTTCAATTAATTTCTAATTAATTAATTTCTAATTACATTTTAATTTCTAATTACATTTAATTTCTAAAGGCAACTATAACAAAATCATACTCTTGTGTTGAACAAAATTTAATGTAAGTATTGAATGTTTTACATTTCAATGTATTTTCTACCTATTTGAATAGAAATTATTCCTTACTTATATATTTGACTTTACATTACTTATTGAGGGGTTTTGTTTGATGAATATGTGATTTATCAAATAATCTCCATAAAAATTGTGTATATATATTATTGATATTTTAAATTATATATTTTTTTAATTTTTTCATCAAAATAATCACAAAATCTAAAAATCAAAATATAGGATTTAAAAAATAAATCCAATCATTCATTTTAATTGTAATTTTTTTTGACAAAATTGTTCCAAAGAAATAATGATTTACTTTTGATTCACTTTAACATTACCAAAAATCTCCAACAAACTATGCAAAATATCAATGATGGATTGATTAAGTTTAGTAAAATGTAGCTCACCTCCAAGAAGTTTTTGGCTGAGTTCAGAAGTGTGGTAAGTGCTCTCCCACCAACTAAGCACTTAGCATTCACTGACAGATTGTTGAACCAAACTTCTACTCTTTTGATCCTAATCCCTACTCTATACATTGCCAAAAACATTTGTTAATCAAAAACACATGGACGATGTAAAAAGGAGTTGCTCATCTAATGCAACATAGTAATGTATGGAAGAAAGTGTTTTAATGGCTTTCTTGCTTTCATGAATAAAGCAAAAATCATTTTTTCCCAATCTTGGCGTCCACCTTCAAGATCCCTATTTTTTTGGAGTTTTGGAATTCAAAATTTGGAGTTACAAGTCAATTTGGAGGTCTCCCAAAAACCCATGCCTCCATTGCTTTTTTTGGTTTTTTTGCTTTCAAGGCAAATTCTCCACTATCTCCTCTTATCTTGTCTTCTTCAAATTTACTCCAAATTTCAAATTCAAACTTTCAACATGGCATAACATCCAAATGCACATCAAAATATGAATTTCATAAGACAAAACATGAAATTCAACTCACACAAAAAATTGAAATTAAAAACAAACATCTTTTGTTGACACAAGATAGCCACTATGCCATGGATGCTCTTGCATCACATAGATATAGAGATAAAATTAAAACAAATAAATAAATACGACCATCAAATTCAGATATACAAACCCCGTTGTCTAGGGATGAGCATAAGTTGTAATTAGTTGGACTTAAATATTTCAAACTTAACATTAAAAATGGGTGTTAAGTATTTCCAACATTACACTAAAGAAAAACGAGAGATGGGCCTACAATGTTCTCGGGAATATTCATGTTTTTTCTATTCAAATTGTGATGATTATAGCCCATGTGGTAATTTCCATTGAATTTTTGGTTTTGAAAAAGAAAATTTCGGTGAGTTTTGATTTTTTTAAACACATTTATTCAACATTTTTTTGGTTTGATTATTTGATTAAGAAAAATAATTAATGTGTATCTAACATGAATATCATTTTATTCAACAGTTAAACACTAATAATTTTATAGGATATTTAAATATAAAAAAATAGAAATAACTATTTTTTATTTTTTAAATTAAAATTTAAATGTGTTTTTAAACATATATTTATAAAATTGTGGTCAATATGCCAGTCAAACAAATTTTAATTAAAATCAAGAAAATTTAAACATGTGGGCACAGTTTTTAATTTAAACATATATTTATAAAGAAAAATTTGTTGCATATTGACTAACTATAAATGAAGTATTAAATTATTATTCACATTTGGAATATCAGATATTAGTATACAACTTGCTGCACATTCAAATATGGTTATATAGAACTTGCTACACCATAAAATATTATTACAAAATAATAAATATTTTATTAAGCAAGAATAAGATGGAGAGAAGTGTTATGCCTTACATAACCACCCCATTTTGTTTTTGGTCAAAATGGGCCCCCCTTGGTTTCTTTTGTCCTTGGTGTTCTTGTTCGGGTTTTAGGAGTTGTTTCTTTTTCTCCTAAATCCTAGTTTCCTTTGTTTTTCAGGTTCAAGTTTTGGGATGACACTCACACTTGTTACTTTTGAAAGGTTCAAGTTCCTATTCGTGTCCCAATCCTGACCCCGTGCTTTGCCTTGTGTTTTTCTTTGTTTTATAGGAGTCGAGTTTTAGATCAGAACTGTTACCTGAAGGGTGTAAGTTTCTATTTTCATCATGATCCCAACTTCCGCCTTTTTCCCTTGTGTGTTTTTTCTTGTGTCGAATCGGACATCGGACCAAAAATATCACCAAGAACTTTTATGAAGTTCTTGTTCCTATTTCCATCCTGATCCTGACTTCCAACTCTCTTTTTGTTTTTTGGGATCAAAATTCAGACCAAAACTTGCACTAAGAACTTTTCCAAAGTTCTTGTTTCATGTGTCGACCTGATCCTGATTCCCACTTTGTCTTTGTTTGTTTGTCGAGTTTTGGACTTCAGGCCTTCGCTTTAACTTTACACACATTGAAAGTTAGGTGTCATGTCATGTCCCAATCCCAACCCCCACTTACCTTCCTTCCTGCAACCGACATTAACCACTTTCGTCCCGATCTTGAGGCCCGACCAACCCGCATTAATGTCTAAATGTTCGCACGCACAAACAAGTTTTTATTCCTCCACTCCTCAGTTTCCATCCATTTTGGCTTATGCAATTTGACGACGCAAACTAGAGTGACATTGAGAGTTAGGATTTGAGGAGGCACTTGGATTTCTTGTCATGTTGTCAGATTCTTGGTTGCATTTGGAGGTAGGGATTTTTGCCGTGCACTTTTCTTGTTCTTGGTTTGTTTGTGTTTGCTTTGCTTGTTGTTTCACGTTTCTTTTGGTTTCTTGTTTTCTTTTCGTGTTTTTTTTAGACTGCAAGAATTTTTATTTTCATGTTCGTTTGTTCTTTCTTGTTTGTTTTTTTTGGTTGCCCTTGTTTTATTTTGCTTTTTGCTTTTTGGGTTTTTCCCTCATACTTTTGTTTTGTTTTTTGTTTGCGGGATTTTATATCCTGTTGTTCCCTAGTTTTCTAGGTTTTGTCGTACTATCGAGTCGAAACTACGTGTGAATTGATGAATTTCAAATTTTGACCATTTTAAATAAAAAATATTGAATCCCAACCACAATCCGATCTCAAAGGAAGATAAAGATATTGTTACATCTATTTTGCCTTCGTTTATTGCTGACTGTGTTATTCCTAATTCTCAGATGTATTTCAAAATCAAGAATTAGAACTGTACTTAGGTTTTTACCACTGTCTCAGTCTAGCTCCTTCACTTGCTCTAGTTTTGACTTTCGATGTTCTATCGGGATCAGGTATCGGATCGTCACCTTGGAATGTTAAAAGGTTTTTGACAAAGTACCACTCCATGTTCTGATTCTGATCCCCACATTACCATCGGGATCGGATGTTGGGTTGACACTGAACCTTTGACACATCGATAAGTACCATGACTTGGTGTCACCTCAATTCTAACTTTCGACACATGATCAAGATCAAAACTCGGAGTTGACCTATTTCCACTAAACATACTTAAGGTCTGGTCCATAACGAAGTCCCAACCTCGATTCTCGATATCTTATCAAGATCAAATCTCGGGAAGTTACTTGCACTTATTCCTCTTTTTAGTGTCTGGTTCCAAATTACAACCTGGTCCCATCTTCGAATTCAACATCCGGATCATAACCCAAAGAGAAACATTCATTGATTACGTTTGCTAAGTGTCACTACTTGGTGAAGGCCCGATCCCAATTCCCAAAAGCATTGTGGGATCAGACCGTGGGATGACACTGAACTTGTTCATTACTATAGGTGTAGGTGTCAAGTCACAACCCGATCCTGATTTTTGATTGAGTTCAGTTTTATACTTACACATGGTTAGGTTCTTGGTTCTTGGTTTTGTCCCAAACCTGAAACCCGAAGATGTTGAATTAACTTGTTGAATGGGAGTTTATCCTAAATGAATGGTGACATAATATGAATGCTTGTGTTAAATTGCTATTCACATGTATTTTCTTTGCTTGATAAATGTTAGTATTGCAAAGTAATTAACAAATGTTTGACTCAGAAGAGGAAGTTCCTACTGAAGGAACATCTAAGGGAATAAAGACCGAGAGGTTAAAGCCAGAACAAGCCCTAATTACAATGAAGTATAAGTTCCAAGGGGCCCCAGTACCATCTAAGTTTGGGTCTGAAGTTATGAATATCACTTATACACTTATGGGGCACATTGATTTGGACCAGTTTCGCAAGGATACCCCTTCACAGGATGCTACCCTAAGGGCAAAGAGGATTGCAGAGTTTGGGTTAGCTCATGTAGCTATTTTTCTTATTGTTGTGCAACCTCCTAAGTTTATCTTAATTGTTGCACAAACATATAATCCTACTCAAAGGAAATGCATTGATTCACAGGGAAATGTATTAATTGATTTAACCCCAGCAATGATCAGACATTTTTTTGACCCTTATCCTTATCCCAATCTCAAGATTATGACTGAAGTTGAAGCACTTAAACTCTGGGCAAAGGATGTAGAAGGGAACAAAAGACTTATCAACAAAAGGTGGCTTAAGAGAGAGAAGAAATCATTGAAGAAAGTACCACCGAATCCTAAGAGGTCTGACTTCCCTGAGGACATTGGGGACATGATTACATTATTGGAAAGAGTGTTCGGAAAGGAAAACTCTTGTATCTTTGAACATTGGATGTTTCCATTTATTCAACTGATTCTAGAGGGAAAGCAATTTTTGGATTAGGGGTAGAGTATTTCAGATAATATTCATGACCAACTATTGAAAGTAACAAAAACTAAGACATTCTATATGTCTTTGTATGTCATATACTGTGTTGCAAGGATGGGACAGTTTCCCAGGTTGAATGTTGAAGTGTCAATGGATGATGGTGCAAATCAAAAGGTCTAGGAATATTATGACCAACTAGAGCTTAAGAAAATGGAGAAGCATTTCAAAAGAGTCAATGATGCATTTTTATATGCTATTATTAATTAGCTCATAGGTGATATTGGTTTCAGGTTATCACGAGATGCCATGGAATTCATCCAAGAGTGGGGATATTGGTTTATCCAATACCCCAAGTCCACTTATTTTAGATTTTTTGGTTGTGATGGTCATCCTTTCAAATTTCCAAGATGTTGTGGTGACAAATGGGTTTTAATGGAGTTTGCTCGTCAGGTCGTGGACATGAATTTCACATTTTTTGCACAACATAAGACTTGTTGCCATTCTTTCCCAATGCAATTAGGGTTTTATTCTTGTTCTTCTTCAATAGTAGCCAAAAGAACAATAAAAGAATTTTAGTCCTTGAATTTTTAGCAACATACATGCCAAAATTATTTTGATCCAAAGAGAAAAATGTATGGTTTGTATGCTTCACAATTTCCCCATCATCGACCACTTCTCAAAGACTTTTGGGCCAACTTGCAAGATCAATTCAAGGTAAGGAAAAGGGGGTATGAGAGATTTACAATTCCTCAAATGAGGGATTTTGAGGTTAGAACATATATACTAGAAGGCACTACTAATTATGGGATCACTCTTGATCCCCGATATGAAATGGATAAAGTGGCTACAGAGGATTTAGAGCCTGTTAGTTGGATGGAAAAAGAGGAAACAAATATTCATAAAATATCATGGGTAGTGGTGGACAGGAGTGTGAAATGGATTGATCTTCGGTTAAAGCAACCAAGAGTTAAGGATTCGAAGAAAAAAGGTTCTAGCAGTGAACCTGCTTCCTCCACTAAAACAAAACAATACAAGAGATTGAAGAAAGGTGTTGTAGCAACATAGGCAGCCACGAAAGATTCTGCCCTAGCAGAAGAAGAAGTTTCAATACCGCAGATTGATGAAGCTTTGTAAAAAGCTAAAGGTACTTACACAACAGTTGTTGCTGGGGTTATTGCAAGTCTTGGTGCCACACCTTTAGCTGTTGTATATCCCAAGGAAGAAGTTACTGAAGAAGGTCCTTCTGTTGTCCCTCAAAAAACTGAGGATACCACTCCTATTGTGCCATCAACTTCAAGAATGACAGCTTGTTGAAGAGGAGATCGCTCCCGTAATCAATGTAACAAATTCACCTATCTCCTTTGACTCCGAGAGAACTCCATCTCAAGAAGGAGAAAGGCTAGAATGGGAGGAATATCTGAAGAAGGTTGAGGAAGAAACTAGGTTTGAGCCTGGAAGCCTATGGGGTGCAAATGAAACGAATGAAGTTTTGACAGAAGAAGAGTAGAAAGAAATAATGGAAAGTGTTCAAAGATTAGTTGTTGAACAATTAGCTCAAGAAGAAGAAGAACAAAGAAAGAAACTTGAAGAGATAGCCTGAGAAAAGGAAGTTGCTGAGTCACAAAGGAAAGTTGAAGAAGAGGCTCTTGAACGTGAATTAGAACAACAGAGGAAGGTTGAGCAAGATAAGGAAACAAAGGAAGAACTCTATGCACAATATTTAGAACAACAGAGGTTGAGAGATGAAGACGAGGTTGCATGAAAGGAAGAAGAGATGAGAAAGAGAAGAAATTAGAGCTTATAATGAAAAATGGAGTAGGAAAAATTGTAGAAAGAACAAGAGGAGCAACAAAAGGCTTCTTCCCAGCAGACCATTGAGGTAATTTCTTCTACACTTCCATCATTAACACCTCCCAGTATTCAATAGGTAACTACTCAGCCAGTTGCTCCCACTTGGCTCAAGTTAAATCTAGAGAAGTGACAACAGGTTCAAGCTCAATCGGTAACATGGGATGAAATGGTAGAGGAAATAGAAAAGGTGAAACCAAAGAAGAAATCTCGTGTTGTTCATTCCACAAAGTTGACTAGTGATGGAGATTTGATAGCAGAAATTGCTACACCAATAACTGACAAAGATGATAGGGAATTGCAGGCTGAAGATTATCAAATAAGCACTGTCAGTCTAGGAAAACAGACAAGAAATCAATAGATAAATTTGATTGATATTGTTGCCACCACCACCAAGTCATGGTTGATCAAAGATAAGCAAGCTAAAGATGAGCTTAAGGCTCAAGTTGGAAAGATGAAAGATTTTCTGAAGGAGTTGATTACATCCACTCCTAAGCAACCCACACCATCAAAGATCCTTGTTTTGATGAGCTGCAAGGAGGTGGATGGGTTGAATGAGATGAAAAATAAGGCCACCTAGTTTGACAATTGGTTCAATGTTTTCAGATCTGACATGGATAAACATTTGGGAGAAGGTTTTAAACACTATCATGCAGGCCTTACTTTGGTTGAGACAATAGAAGAATTTATACAAAAAATGGTGGGATGAGGAAGAAAAGCTCAAGCAATACTTGGGAAAGCTGAATGTGATCACTAAAAGTTTCAGTGAAGAATTGATTCAATCACAGGTTTTAGATGATGACGGTCCTGAGTATATTTCAAAGGCTATTAATGTGTCAATTTTCAAAACCTAAAATATCATTGAACAAAGAATAGCTATGCTCAAAGGAATTCATGAGATATGGGAACATGTAGGCATATTTAAGGACATTGTTGCAAAACTCATTGATAAAAGTTTACCTCTAGATCAAAGACTCGAATCATTGGGAGAAATAAAAGATGCCTGGGAGGTGCAACTTGTTAAAATAATAAAAGAAGGAAACACTATTGATTCAATACTCATAGATAGGCTATTGGACATCAGGTGTGACATATGATGGGAAATCACAAACATCGACCAGCTAAGGGAAATTGTTGCTGTAGTAGAAAAGAAGTTTGAAGATTCAAAGTTTAAAGCTGACTGGGTTGATGGACCTAATGATGATGCATTGAAGCAGAATTTTTGGAATTATGATGTGTATCATGGGATTCCTCATGAAGATGACAAGTAAAAAGAGAAATATTCTTTCTTTTTTTAAAGGATGGAATCAAATGTGTTAGCCAGTTTTAGGCACTTTTTGGACAACACCTTCAAATTAGTTTTGAGACAGGCATACAACTCTAGATCCATTTTGATGAGCTAGAGATTGGGAATGTTGATCAACAGAAGATAGAGTTGGAACTCCCAGTCAAATTTTAATTGAAGTAGCGTGTGGCGTACCTTTCAGCTCCTACAATTCCAACAAAGATAACACTCAAACTTAACTAGGCGTCCCTATAATTGTGGATCTGGGCTCCATATTTATGGATCTTGATTTTTGATAAGAGAGATTGATGCTAATTTTGTCTATAACTTAGAATTCTCTCCTCATTGTAAAGGTCGGATAATTGAAGTCAGATTGGCTACCTAGAGACTAGATACAATTTTCAGTTTACAACTTTTATGCAAAGATACTTGGATATTTTTACAGTTTTTAATGCAAGTAGTTTTATTTCAGAAGTTGTTAAGTTTAATGATGGTGTTAATAAACAATGGTCATTCGTATGCCAATGCATCTTGTTGTGCATAAATGTTTCTTATTTGATGGAAATCAATAGTAGACTCTAAATTTAAAACCATTCTATTACATTATATGTGGATGATTTTTCTTGATGTTTGTTGATCTATTAATTTTGGTAATGAGCTTATGGTATTTTTATTGAAAAGTCTTTTAAAAAAAGTGATGATGAATGGTTGTATGCTTTAAATATGCACTATGAATAGATGCAATGGTATGGATTGTTTCATAAATTGTGTTGTTCTATGGTTTTAGTTGATTAGGAAAAGTGCTCATTATAAGGATTACATGTCTGAATTAAAGGGAATATGTGTTCATTTTTTGTTTTCTTAATCCTTGATCGAACTTTTGCTATTTATTTAAACCCCCCAAATGTTAAATTACTTTGTACTATCCAGTTTGAACTTGTTTACCAGCAGGCCCCTTGAATATTATGGTTGCATGGACCACTAAATGATAACAACACAATTGAGAACCAACTACAGAGACCTTGGAAGATAGGTGGTTTTAGATCATTTGTCTTTTTCAGGAGAAATATAGTAGAGATATTCTATTTTAATGTTGTTGTGTCACTTTTGACCATCAACAGAACTAGCGCTAGAAGCAGGTCCCAAAGGAACAAACTAGAGCGAATCGGGTCCTTTTCACCAAATAGGTTTGATAGAGTTCTTAGATCTGCTACTAATTTAGAACCATTTGTTGAACTCCAAATGCCCATTAGACCTAGGGCCCATAGGGTTTTGATCCCACCATCATTAACCCCATCACTCACTCCACTTGGATTTCTATTAATCCCACAACTGGCACAACCAAATCCATGACCACCCATGGCATTCTTTTCTAATAATCCTTCACCACTAGGAACTATTCTTGGTGGCATACACAAAATGCCTAAGAATCCAAAGAAATTTTGCCCCAGGTACGCCCATGGAGAGTCACAAAGTGCTGAGGAGCACATATAGGCATTCAAAGATGCCTGTACTCAAGCTCAAATAGCTCATCATGACGTTGCATGTAGACTATTCCCCTGTTCACTAGGAGATATGGCCTACAATTGGTACCTGAACTTGCCTAATGGATCCATCCTGAGTTGGACAAATTTAGAAGATGCTTTCATTAACCAATTTTGGGTTTATGTTGACCCCGCCATCTTATACCACCAATTTACCACAATTAGGAAGGAACCACACAAACCACTGCCTCTGTTTAACACACGAATCCAGAGGATGTACAAGCGGTTGCAAGAACTGTACTCGGTGGCTGAAAATATTGTCATCTAGGCATACTTAAAGGCGTAGATCCACTGATTGGTTTATTTTTGCAAAGAACCTAATTGGAACAAGACATTGATTCCCTATCTAAGGTATATCACTTGGCCATCAAACTGCGGCAATAGATAAGTTCACAATTAGGTGGTTTAGGAGGGGTCTTCCCTCCCCTAGGATATCCCCAAATGCCTAATTCAACCCCTCTATTCAATACAATCTGAGGGATGACCCACTCTGCCTATGGACCATTGGCTGAGTTACAATCTCCATCTGTGCTATCATGGGTCAATGGTGGGACTTTAGATTCCTCCCAGCAAACTCAAAATTCTCATAATCATGCTAGAGGATCTAACCCCATGACTCACCCATCAGTTGTAACAACTATAGAAAGTGAGTGTACTGCTCATTTAACAACAGAGTTAGAAACTCTGAAGAAAAAATTATCCCAAGTGACCAACGAGATGACATAATTCAAGCTTAACCCCCCTCAAAACAAAAATTAGAATCATAATTACCATAATCAAGGAGGGTATTCCAACCAAAATAACTACTCCAACCATAATAATAACCAAAATCAAAGGAATTTTTAGAATCAAAACTTCCTCAACCAAAACTATCAAAACAGGAATAAGGGATATAACCAAATACCCAATAACAATAGGTAGTGGAACATTGGACCAAATAATGGGGGATTTCCCCACAACTATCAAGCCAATGAAGATAAACCACATACTGCAAACGTTACAGATTTGAGCTTCATGACTAACTGGTGCAGGTTGCATGACATTGTCGTGCATTATGAAGTCAACTGCCTGGAGATGGAAAAAATGGTCAAAATGGCACAAGCTAACTCTCAACCACCACAAGGTAATCCTAACAAAGGTAGTGGTTCAGTTGATATAGCCATGGCCTTCGAAACTAATGATGAACAATATCGATTTCCCATGCAAGGAGAGAATGAACTAGAAGCAAATACCTATGATGCTCACGCTTTTCAAACCAAAGGAGGCCATTTTTTGAGAAATCAAAACAAGGGGTTGTTTAACACATTTGTTCCTCCCAACACTATGGTTCCTCCTAACCAGAATGTTGACAACAATCCACCTCCACCAAAAGGGCCACCTAAGTTTCTAAATAAAGATAACTCTACTTTCGTTCCTAAATATCAGATCAATGATGACATGGAATTTGATTTCATTTTAGAAATGCAAAAACAAAAGACCTCTTTGTCATTCTTTGAATTTTTGAAGTGGTGCATTACCCAATGCAAAATCATGTTGAAGGCCTTGGAAGAGGCAGATCGGTTGAAAGGGAAGACCAAGGAGACTCCAACTACCAACATGAATGCAACCATGTACAAAGGTAAGATAGAGACACCCCCATTTATTCTAAGTCTAAGAATCTTTGGGAAGAATCTACATAATTTCCTTTTGGATTATGGGGCCTCAAGTAATGTTATGTCTTTGTCTATTTGCAAAAAAGTTGGGTTTAATTCCAGTCCAAAATCATAAGAAAGTAGTACAGTTACATAAAACTGAGGTTAATGTTGTAGGAGAACTAAAAAATGTGCATGTGTAGATTGGATTAGACCCACAAATCCAAAACTATATGGATATTAAGGTTGTTGATATCCCTAAAATGTATGACATGCTATTGAGCTAGGACTTGATGAAGAGTATCGAAGGTTACCTCTCAAATTTCTCACACATGTGGCTGCCATGGAAAGGGGTAGCAACTCAGATTAGGATTGAAAGTGAACCTCGTCTGGAACATATGATCACAGAGTATGACCACCCCAATGAGGTAGCCTATTTTGAAACTAAGATAGGAGTGTATAGGAGGAAGAAATTATGACCTTTTCAATGTTTTAATCCTGAATTCTCACAACCTTTAGAGCACAGTGACCCTATGACCACCGTCAACCAACAAGTTTTAATCCAAAAATTACAACAAGATAAGTTGGTTTTGGGAGAGGAGGTTGATTTATGGAGTTTGTTACTCCTGAACTGGTGCAGGGTCCATTACCAAAACCATTTTGAGTTGATGTGTCAGCCCTGTATAGAAATTTTGAACCATGTTTGTCAGTTAGGAGAGACTTGTAAACACCATCCCAAAAACATCTCCAAATCAATTTCCCTTTGAAGCTAAGGACGCCACTGTTTTGACAAGGACCAATAGTACCTAGGGAGAATTCTCACCCCTAACCAGATAAACTTAGATCCTATTTTCTGATTTACGAGATGAGACTGAGAAACCTCATAAATTGTCTAACACACCTGCCCTTGCTAACATTCCAGTTTCTAAGGAATTGCTCAGAAAGAAAATGAGCTGTAAAAGTGTTGATCACAATGAGATGCATGAAATAGTCTCCGCACACATTTTAAACCTTGATGAAGTACTTGACGATCATCATTTATAGCAGTCTCCCGATCTTAATATCTCAAACCAATATGAGTTGCCACCTATTTCTCTTAAGCAAATACCGACAGTTAACTTGAAGAAAGAAACCCCAGCCCAAGACTAACTGTGTACCCTCAAATTTGATGGTTCCAAATCCAAAATTGGGAGTGGAGCTGGAATAGAACTAACAAACCTGAAAGGGAAAACCTACTTTGCTTCTTACAGGTTGCAGTTCGGCTGTACAAATATTGTTGCAAAGTATGAAGCGCTTGCTAGAGGACTGTTGTTTGCACATCCAAAGAAAGTTACCGCTCTAATAGTCATGGGATATTATGAGGTAATCGTTAAACAAGTTTGTAGCCAATACACATGCCATAACAAAAGGTTGGCTGCATACAAGAACAAGGTATGGAATTTGATAAAGGATTTCAATGCTTTCAAAATCAAGTTGATTGCTAGAGAAGACAACCAGATTGCAGATGCACTTGTTGTTGCTACTAGTACTTTGGAAGCCGTGCAAGATTCCAAGTTAAAGAGGTTCTCCATGGAATTAGTATCGATCCCAGCCATCTCGAACAATGTCTGAAATTTCTAGGTTTTTGATGATGACTAGCATATACTTTCCTTCTTGGCAAGTTTAAATGTATTTGAAGGACAAATCATTGATGAATCTGATAGAGATCAGAGAGACTGGGACCTAGAAGACTGTGATACAGAGGGAATAATAATCTAAAAACCAACAACATTCCCAAGGGAATGGTAGCATTAGAAGGGATCTTCGATTCCGATCCATGAGCCCGTGAAAGATTGCTTACAGATAGTGATGGAGGGAAGTGCAAATCATACAATCTA
The DNA here is from genome assembly GCA_007258455.2 of Sequoia sempervirens. Taxonomy (NCBI): domain Eukaryota; kingdom Viridiplantae; phylum Streptophyta; class Pinopsida; order Cupressales; family Cupressaceae; genus Sequoia; species Sequoia sempervirens. The sequence goes on along the minus strand of VDFB02000008.1, from coordinate 80,913,571 downwards.
GCGGATTTGAGCCTAGAGAAAAATATATTCATTGGGAAAACTTGCCCAAACGACATTCGAGACAAAATCTTGAAAGTGTTGAAAGTAGATATTGCATCAATCACTTGGGGATATGAAGATTTGAAAACTTTTGATACTTTGGTGATAACGCACACTATCCCTTTGAAACCTGAAGCGAAGCCCTTCCATCAAAAGCAATGCCCAGTGAATTCCTTGATTGAACCTTTGATTTTTAAAGAGGTACAAAAGCTACTAACAACATGAATAATTTTTCTAGTAAGGCATTCGACCTAGGTTGCAAATCTGGTTCCTTTTAGTAAAAAGAATGGGGAAATTAGATTATGTGTCGACTTCAGAAACCTCAATAAATATTCAAAAAAGGATAACTACCCGCTTCCTTCTCTTGATGAGGTGTTGCAGATAGTTAATAGCTTGTAGATGATGTCATTCTTGGATGGCTATTCATGATACAATCAAGTGTTGGTTAACTATGAGGACAGAATAAAGACCGTCTTCACTACCAAGTGGGGGACATTTGCCTATTGGAGAATGTCGTTTGGTCTTATTAATGTTGGAGCCACCTTTCAGTGCATAATTGATGTGGCATTTAAAGACATGGTAGGTAAATGTATTATCATTTACATGGATGATCTAACTATATTTTCCAAGAATAGGGAAGACCATGTTGTAGATTTGTCAAAAGTTCTTGGAAAATGCATTAGTTATGGTGTATCCCTCAACCCGAAGAAATGTGTGTTCAGGGTTTCAGAAGGGAAATTATTGAGCCACATAATATCAAAAAGGGGTATTTCGATCAACCTAGATAGAGTGGAATCCATTATAAAACTGACCATGCCAAGTAGCAAAAAAGAAATGAGGTCTTTCTTCTGGAAGATAAATTTTGTAAGAAAGTTCATAACCAGGTTTGCAGAGATCGTCAAACCCCTCAATGAAATGATGAAGGATGCAAAGATTGAATGGAGTAACAAGGCTAAGGATGCCTTCTCTCAAATCAAACAATCTATCTCAGAGGCACCAATTTTAACTTGTCTCGATTATCTAATGCCTTTTTACATTTATTCCTTCGCATCTGATCATTTGTATGCTACTATTTTAACACAATGGAAAGGCGATGGGGATGAAAGGCTGATATCTTTTACAAGTTATCCATTCAAGAATGTTGAAATCAGATATCCACCCTTGGAAAAATAGGCCTTCACACTAGTACGAGCAGTTAAAAAATTATGACACTACATCCTCTACAATCAGATCATCGTCATAGTTCTTGACCTTGCAATGAAGTCCCTTTTAATGCAAATCGAGTTGGGAGAAAGAAGTGGAAAATGGATGGAAATTCTACAAGAATTTGACCTTGAAATTCACCCATTGAAGCTGGTCTAAGGACAAGGCTTATCTAAGGCTATGGCTAACGTTGACACTAAGATTACTTGCCAACAATATTCTGTATAATTATTCACAAGTGATCTTTGGTATGCAGATCTTATTTTCTTACTATTGAACAACAAATGTCCTAATGGGATGAATACCACTCAGAGTAAAGAATTGAGACTAAAGAGTTCCCATTATATGCTCAAAGGGGGAGCCTTGTACAAGATGAAATTTGAAGGAATCTATCTATGTTGCTTGGATTAGTAGCAAGCAAAACAAGCCATTGTTGAGTTTCATGGCAAACATACAACTAGGAACGGTTCAGTTGATTCCATGGCACACCAAATATTAAGATCAAGTTATTATTGGCCCCATGTGTTCTGTGATGCTCATCAACATGTTATGACATGTCATACATGTCAAACTTTAGCATCTACAGAACACAATTTGGCGATGCCCCTACAACCAGTATACGAGGTAAGACCATTTGCCCAATGGGCATTAGATTTTGTCGGGGTAATTAATTCAATTTTTTTTGTAGGTCACAGGTTTATTTTGATGGAAACATATTATTGCACACACTGGACTGAAGCTTAACCTTGCAAGAACAACACCATTGATGTCGTTATCAAGTTCCTTAACGAGTATGTTGTTACTAGGTTTGGAGTACCGTTTGCTCTAGTATGTGATAATGGCCCTGCCTTTTCTTCTACAAAATTCATTTAGTGGGCCTATGAACATATTTTTTTTTTGAAATACTCTTCTAATTACTATCCACAAGGGAATGGAGTAGCATAGTCTACTAATAAAAAATTACTAGATGTAATTAAGAAGTGACTAGAAAGTAATTCTAGGGATTGGCACACACAACCGAGATTTGTCTTATGGGCAGATAGGACTAGAATTAAAGCTGCCTTAGGAAACTCGTCGTTTAAGTTAGTCTATGGTCAAGACCCAGTCTTCCCTATTCATCTATAGATACTTGTTCTTTGGTTTATGCAAGATTTTTACTCTAATGATGATAGGATAGAGGTCCGACCAACTAGTTTGCTCAATCTAGAAGAACAAAGAGATGCTGCTCTCCAGTAGTTTTCCAAACATCGAGTTGTTGTCAAACACTAGTTTGAAAAAAGAGCCAAAATTAAAGCCCTCAGAATATCAAACCTTATGCTGCTATGGGAAAAATCCAGAGAGAGGAAAGGTAATCACCAAAAGTTTGACCGACTTTGGTTGGGTCCATATCAGATCGCTAAGATCCTTGGTGAGAATGCCTTCCGGTTAAGCACCTTAATAGGAGAACCTATCCCATTGCCTATTAATGGATAGTTTCTAAGACATTATTTCAGCCTATGAAGTTCTGATTGTCCATCTGATTGTACATATGTAATTAGTTGTTTTCTTGCTTCTGGTTTGTTTTTTTGTTTGTTTGTGTTTCCTTTGTTTTTTGTTTTTGCTGTTGTTGTTTGTTTTTCTTTCCTTCTTCTCTTTTGTTTTTTGGGACCTTCATTTTCTCCATTTTAGAGTGAAGGGGTAGTTATTCAAAGTATACTAAGGATACTATGATAGAGAAATTGATTTACATATTTTCAAGTATGTCTGTCGAGCTCTTTGGTTTCAAGACTTATGTTTTAGGTCCATTTTAATAACAATTTGAAATGTTAGGAACAAACAGGTACATTGTAAGTGATCTCATTAACCATAGCTGAATTTGTCACATAATAGATAGAAACATCTATTTTCATAAAGGCCTATTTGTCTTAGGGTGATTGTATTCATGATTTAGGCAAAAAATCTGAGTCCTAAACATTGTCATGAGGTCCACCATAGTTCTCAACCCAAATTTCAGGTTACCACATCTGAGTATTGAGAAAAGATAAGAAAAGAATTGCTCCAAGAAAATCCCATCCAAAAGAAAAGAAAAGAAAAGAAAAGAGAAGCATAAATAATGGCAAACTCAATATGATAAGGGTAATTCAAGTATCTCTATTGGGGCTATAGACACTTGGCTAGTAGTAGAGCAATGCTTTGAGAGAACTAGAGGTATCTCGTTGGGACTATAGATGCTTGACTAGTAGCAAAACAATTCCTAGGATGTCATTGCATGACAGTTAAAGCAGCTCAACTCGGGTAGCTTGAATCTTAATATAGTTGTTCAAGGATAGGTGGAGTTTTTAGGGAAAAGGTGCACCATACATGCACACACTCAAAATCGAAGTTGTTATTACTAATTTTACATTTGAGATTCCAGCTCAACCTTGTTTGTTGTAACTAATCATACTTGAGATAAAGCATTCATAAACCAAAGGTTCTGGATGACTGAATTCTTCAATATCTTGAAAATGGGTAAACCATTTTCCCAGCCGAGTCACCAATTGGCCTTGGATAACCACCACATTTTGTTTTTAGTCAAAATAGGTCCCCCTTGGTTTCTTTTGTCCTTGGTGTTCTTGTTTGGGTCTTAGGAGTTGTTTCTTTTTCTCCTAAGTCCTGGTTTCCTTTTTTTTTGGGGATGACACTCGCACTTGTTACTTTTGAAAGGTTCAAGTTCCTATTTGTGTCCTAATCCTGACCCTGCGCTTTGCCTTGTGTTTTTCTTTGTTCTGTCGAAGTCGGGTTTTGGATCAAAACTGTTACCTTTCACCTTTCAGGGTGTGAGTTTCTATTTTCATCCCGATCTCGACTTCTACCTTTTTCCCTTGTGCATTTTTGCTTGTGTCAAAATCAAACATCAGACCGAAACCATCACCAAGAACTTTTCTGAAGTTCTTGTTCTTATTTCCATCCCGATCCCAACTTCTGCCTTTTTCCCTTGTGTGTTTTTGCTTGTGTCAAAATTGGACATCAGACCAAAACCATCACCAAGAACTTTTTTGAAGTTCTTGTTCTTGTTTCCATCCCGATCCCAACTTCCAACTCTCTTTATGTTTTTTGAGATCAAACTTTGAACTAGAACTTGCACTAAGAACTTCTCCAAAGTTCTTGTTTCATGTGCCAACCTGATCCTGATTCTCGCTTTGTCTTTGTTTGTTTGTTGAGTTTCAAACTTTGGGCCTTCACTTTAACTTTCCACACATTGAAAGTTAGGTGTTGTGTCATGTCCTGATCCCGACCCCCGCTTACCTTTCTTCCCACGACCGCACATTAATGACTTTCGCCCTGATCCTGAGGCCCAAACAACCTGCATTAATGTCTAACCATTTGCACATGCGAATGAGTTTTTATTCCTTCGCTCCTCAGTTTCCATCCATTCTAGCTTATGTAGTTTGATGAAGCGAACCGGAGCGACGCTGAGAGTTAGGGTTTGAGGAGGCACTTGGATTTCTTGTTGTGTTGTCAAATTCTTGGTTGCGTTTGGAGGTAGGAGTTTTTTCCTACACTTTTCTTGTTCTTGGTTTGTTTGTGTCTGCTTTACTTGTTGTTTCATGTTTCTTTTGGGTTTCTTGTTTTCTTTTCATGTTCGTCTATTCTTTCTTGTTTTCTTTTTTTTGGTTGCCCTTGTTTCATTTTGCATTTTGTGCATTTGGGTTTTTCCCTCACACTTTTGTTTTATTTTCTGTTCAAGGGATTTTTTGTCTCGTTGTGCCCTAGTTTTCTAGGGTTTTGTTATACTGTCGGGTTGAAACTGCATGTGAATTAATAAATTTCAAATTTCAACCATTTTAAATCCAAAATCTTGAATCCCAACCATAATCTGATCTCGAAGGGGCAAGATAAAGATATTGTTACATCTATTTTTCCTTTGTTTATTGTTGACTGTGTTATTCCTGATTCCCACATGTATTTCAGAATCAAGAATCAGAACTGTACTTAGGTTTTTACCACCGTCTTCAGTCTAACTCCTTCACTTGCTCTGATTTTCAATTTCGATGTTCTATCAGGATCAGGTATCGAATCTTCACCTTGGAATGTTAAAAGGTTTTTGACAAAGTACCATTACATGTCCCAATTTCAATCCCCACATTACCATTGAGATCGAAGTCGGGTCGACACCAAACCTTTGACACATCGATAAGTACCATGACATGGTGTCACCCCAATTTTGACTTCTGACAAATGATTGGGATCAGAACTCAGAGCTAACCTATTTCCACTACACGTACTTAAGGTCTAGTCCATAACGAAGTCTTGACCCCAATTCTTGATATCTTATCAAGATTGGATCTCAAGAAGTTACTTGCACTTATTCCTCTTTTTAGTGTCTAGTTCTGATCTCGACTTCTGATTCAACATTGAGATTAGAACTCAGAGAGAAACCTTCATTGATTGTGTTTGCTAAGTGTCACTACTTGGTGAAGGCCCGATCCCAATTCCTAAACACATTGTAGGATCAGACTGTGGGATGACACTGAACTTGTTCATTACTATAGGTGTAGGTGTCGAGTCACAACCCGATCCCGACTCTCGACAGAGTTAAGTTTTATACTTAAAATGGTCAGGTTCTTAGTTATGTCCCAAACTCAAAACCCAAAGATGTTGAATTAACTTGTTGAATGGGAGTTTATCTTGAATGAATGGTGATATAATATGAATGCTTGTGTTAAATTTCTCTTCACATGTCTTTTCTTTGCTTGATAATTGCCAGTATTGGAGAGTAATTAACAAATGTCTAACTCAGAAGAGGAAGTGCCTACTGAAGGAACATCTAAGGGAACAAAGGCCAAGAGGTTAAAGCCATAACAAGTACCAGCTACAATGAAGTAAAAGTTCCAAGGGGCCCCAATATCATCTAAGTTCGGGTCTAAAGTTATGAATTATCATTGATACACTTATGGGGCACATTGATTTGGACTATTTTCGTGAGGATACCTTTTCACAGGATGCTACCCTAAGGGAAAAGAGGATTGCAGAGTCTTGGTTAGATCATGTAGCTAGTTTTCCTATTGCTTTGCAATGTCCCGAGTTTATCTTAACATTTGCACAAACATACAATCCTACTCAAAGGAAATGCATTGATTCATAGGGCAATGTAATAATTGGTTTAACCCCAACAATGATCCCAATCTCAAGAATATGACTAAAGCCGAATCACTTAAACTCTGGGCAAAGGATGTAAAAGGGAACAAAAGACTTATCAACAAAAGGTGGATTAAGACAAAGAAGAAATCATTGAAGAAAGTACCATCGAATCCCAAGAGGTATGACTTCTCTGAGGACATTGGGGACATGATTACATTGTTGGAAAGAGTGTTTGGAAAGGAAAACTCTCGTATCTTTGAACATTAGATGTTTCCATTTATTCAATTGATTCTAGAGGGAAAGTAATTTTGGGATTGAGGGCAGATTATTTCAGATAGTATTCATGACCATCTATTGAAAGTAACAAAAACTAAGACATTCTACATGTCTTCATATGTCATATAATGTGCTGCAAAGATGGGACAATTTCTCGGGTTGAATGTTGAAGGGTCAATGGATGATGGTCTAGATCAAAAGAAGTTCTAGGAATATTATGACCAACTAGAGCTTAAGAAAGTGGAGAAACATTTCAAAAGAGTCAATGATGAATTTTTATGTGTTATTATTAATCAAATCGTGCAAGTGATATTGGTTTCAGGTTATAACGAGATGCCATGGAATTCATCCAAGTGCAGGGATATTGGTTTATCCAATACCCCAAGTCCACTTATTTCAAATTGTTTGGTTATGACATTCATCCTTTCAAATTCCCAAAATGTTGTGGTGATAGATGGGTTTTAATGGAGTTTGCTTGTCAGGCCATGGACATGAATGCCAAGTTTTCTGCACAACATAAGACTCGTTGCCATTCTTTCCCAATGTAATTGGGATTTTATTCTTGTTCTTCTTCAATAGTAGCCAAAACAACAACAAAAGAATTTTAGTCCTTGAATTTTTAGCAACATACATCGAGGAAGCATTTTGAACCAAAGAGAAAAATGTATGGTTTGTATGCTTCACAGTTTCCCCATCATTGACAACTTCTCAAAGACTTTTGGGCCAACTTGCAGGATCAGTTTGAGGTAAGGAAAAGGAGGTATGAGAGATTGATAATTCCTTAGATGAGGGATTTTGAGGTTAAAACAGATATACTAGAAGGCACTATTGATGATGGGACCACTCTTGATCCCCAATATGAAATGAATAAAGTGGCTACGAAGGATTTATAGCCCATTAATTAGATGGAAAAAGAGGAAACAAATATCTGTAAAATATCACAAGTAGTGGTGGACAAGAGTGTGAAATGGATTGATCTTCGATTAAAGCAACCAAGAGTTAAGGATTCAAAGAAAAAAGGTTCTAGCAGTGAACCTACTTCCTCCACTAAGACAAAATAATATAAGAGATTGAAGAAAGGTGTTGCAGCAACAGAGGCATCGATAGAAGAGTCTGCCCCAACAGAAGAAGAAGTTTCAATGCAACATATTGATGAAGCTTTGCAAAAAGCTAAAGGTACTTACTTAAAAACTATTGCTGGGGTTATTGTAGGTCTTGGTGCCACACCTTTAGCTATGATATATCCCAGGGAAGAAGTTACTAAAGAAGGTCCTTCTTTTGTCTCTCCACAAACTGAGGATACCACTCCTACTGTGCCATCAACTTCAAGAATGACAATTGTTGAAGAGGAGATCCCTCCTATAATCAATGTAATAGATTCACCTATCTCCTCTGACTTTGAGAGAACTCCATCTTAGGAAGGAGAAAGGCCAAAATGGGAGGAATATCTAAAGAAGGTTGAGGAAGAACTTGGAGAAGGAGAAATTTGGTTTGAGCTTGGAAACCTATGGGGTGTAGATGAAACAAATGAATTTTTGACAGAAGAAGAGAATAAAGAAATAATGGAAAGTGCTCAAAGATTAGCTGTTGAAAATTTAGCTCAAGAAGAAGAAGAACAATGAAAGAAACTTGAAGAGCTAGCCTGAGAAAAGGAAGTTGTTGAGGCACAAAGGAAAGTTGAAGAAGAGGCTCTTTAACGTGAATTAGAACAACAAAGGAAGGATGAGAAAGATAAGGCAATAGAGGAAGAACTCTGTGGACAAGATTTAGAACAGTAGAGGTTGAGAGATGAAGAGGAGGCTGCACAAAAGGAAGAAGAGATGAGAAATATAGAAGAAATTAGAGCTTATAATAAAAAAATGGAGTAGAAAAAATTACAGAAAGAACAAGAGGAGCAACAAAAGGCTTCTTTCGAGTAGACCGTTGAGGTAATTTCTTCCACACTTTCATTATTAACACCTCCCAATATTCAATAGGTAACTACTCAACCAGTTGCTCCCACTTGGCTCAAGTTAAATCTAGAGAAGCTACAACAGGTTCAAGCTCAACCGGTAACATGGGATGAAATGGTAGAGGAAATAGAAAAGGTGAAACCAAAGAAGAAATCTCATGTTGTTCATTCCACAAAGTTGACTGGTGATGGAGATTTGACAGTAGAAATTGCTACACCAATAACTGACAAAGATGACAGGGAATTGCAGGCTGAAGATTATCAAATGAGCACTATCAATTTGGGAAAATAGACAAGAAATCAAAAGATAAATCTAATTGATATTGTTGCCACCACACCAAGTCAAGGTTGATCAAAGATAAGCAAGCTAAAGATGAGCTTAAGGCTCAAGTTGGAAAGATGAAAGATTTTATGAAGGAGTTGATTACATCCACTCCTGAGCAGCCCACACCATCAAAGATCCCTATTTTGATGAGCCACAAGGAGGTGGATGGGTTGAATGAGATGAAAAAGAAGGCCACTTGGTTAGACAATTGGTTCAATGTTTTCAGGTTTGACATGGATAAACATTTACGAGAAGGTTTTAAACACTATCATGTAGGCCTTTGTTTGAAACAATAGAAGAATTTATACATAAATGGTAGGATGAGGAAGAAAAGCTTAGGCAATACTTGGGATTTATGGATCTTGATTTTTGATAGGAGAGATTGATGCTAATTTTGTCTATAACTTAGAATTCTCTCCTCATTGTAAAGGTCGGCTAATTGAAGTTAGATTGGCTACCTAGAGACTAGATACAATTTTCAGTTTAAAGCTTTTATGCAAAGATACTTAAATATTTTTACAGTTTTTAATGCAAGTAGTTTTATTTCAGAAGTTGTTAAGTTTAACGATGATGTTGATAAACAATGATCATCCGTATGCCACTGCATCTTGTGCATAAATTTTTCTTATTTGATGGAAATCAATAGAAGACTCTGAATTTAAAACCATTTTATTGCATTATCTATGGATGATGTTTCTTGATGTTTATTGATTTGTTAATTCTGGTAATGAGCTTGTGGTATTTTGTTATTGAAAAGTATTTAAAAAAAAGTGATGATGAATGGTTGTAAGCTTTAAATATGCACTGTGAATGGATGCAATGGTATGGATTGTTTCATAAATTGTGTTGTTCTATGGTTTTAGTTGATTAGGAAAAGTGCTCATTATAAGGATTACATGTCTGAATTAAAGGGAATATGTGTTCATGTTTTGTTGTCTTAAGCCTTGATCGATCTTTTTTTGTTTATTTAAACCCCCCAAACATTAAATTACTTTGTACTATCTAGTTTGTACTTGTTTACTAGTAGGATCCTTGAATATTATGATTGCATGGACCATTGAATAATAACAACATAGTTGAGAACCAACTACAAAGACCTTGGAAGATAGGTGGTTTTAGATCATTTGTCTTTTTTAGGAGAAATAGAGTAGGGATATTCTATTTTAATGTTGATGTGTTACTTTTGACCATCAACAAGAAGGAAGTTAACTACGATGAAATCATGGAGGCGACAGGAAGAGGGAGGTGGCAAATTGAAGGAGGGAGGATTATTTTGTTAATGGCTTAGATTCAAAGGAAATTAAACATGCAATCCCTCACAAACAATACACTTGAAATGCTCATTCCAAAAGACAATTGCTTCCACTTTTCACGAAAAAGTGTTGAATTTGAGAATTGTTACATTTTATACATTTTTTGGTCTATAGAAGCTACACAATACAGATGGGAACAATAGCCATTTTATTTACAGTGTTTGAGCGTTCGAAGAAAACCAAATATTACATACAATCCAATATGATTTTTTGCTATTTTAAGAACATTAGAAAATATGATATGACAAAGGTAGAAGCTTAAATTACCATAAAACTGAAATGCTCCAAAAACAACCTTACATTTTTCTGATTCCAAAGCATGGCATCCTTGAAAATCCTCAGTTTCTAGTTCTTATCAAATTGAAAATACAGGATACTGTTGAGACGGTCATTGTAAGAAACAAAATAAACAACAAAAATTTACAATAGTGAAGATCCCATCGAAGCAAGACCTAAGTGAAGATTCAAACCATTTGGGTTGACAGTGGAAGGAGAACAATGGATTGTGCTTTGGACCTTACTTTCTCTGCCTCTACCAAATGCAACAACTGACTTAAAATCCCCATTTAAAGGTAATGAAGAATTTAAGTCACCTATGTTAGGAACAATGGGTAATGGTTCTGGTAGCCAAAGAAGAGATGAAAGGCATGGGATTAAAGGTAGGTAAAAATGAAGGAATCTGTAATGGGAAGATATCCACTGTATAAAAATTTGGAAAGAGAGATGCCTTTGGCCGATTAATTTGGAAAGTAGATACATAATGAAGGGCATTGACACTATCATTCATTTCATAGCACAAACCCATGTTGATAAATTGAGGAAACACATAGAGATTTGAAGAAATACTACAAAACTCAATACATATCTATAGAGCGCGCCCTTTTAGAAATACAGTCTTGAAATGCTCAGGATTGATTTCAAGAATCTCATTGCAGACCTCTAACGTCTATTCAAAATCACCCTTTTGGAAGTGTGTCTCCTCTCGATTGAAATTTGTGAGAAACAACAACTTTCTAACCTTCTCACCAATGTTTCCCTTGCGTCACTCCTCATCTACAACCAAATCCCATGGAGACCGATTTCTACCTGAAACTTCCACCACCCTCACTACATCATTTGGGTTCTCTACTCTAATATAGTGACAAACCAAAACAACACAAAGATTTGAAGAAATTGAGAAAAGCTCAATACATACCTAGATATCTTCATGGGATGATATTGTCTAACTATTCCTTTTTCTTTGTTGATCCCCTAAGTCTATTAAACTTGCTTCACAAATTGTACAGAGAGAGAACAAGAGAACAAACAAAATTGCAAAATATTGATTTTGAATGCACATTTTTCGTTTGTAGAGGTAAATGCACTCGAACCATGTACCCTTCCTTAGTTGTTACAATTACATGTAATTCTTAGGCTATAGTTGGTTGTGCTATGTGCGAGAGGTGGTCATGCGTCTGGCAATAGTGACGCCTCTTTGCTAATGTTTGTCCTTGCTAGTCTTGAGTCCTCTACCTCAAATGCCGCCCTACTGTGTGCATTAATTTCATCCAATAAGAATACCATGCAAATGTAACAACCACCATGGAGGACACATCAACATGCAAATGTAACAGTCGTCATAGAGGACACAACGACCTTCAACGAAGATGTCAAATTTAATTTGTCAAGTTTTTTATTGATACATGTTGTTTGTTTTCACTGTATAACGCCTCTCGGCATAATAAATATACAGTAACCCAAGGATTAAATAATTAGAATTTACAGGAGTAATGTGCTAAAATAAATGTTCACAAACAAAGCAAATAGTTTTTTTTTTAAATAAAATTTATTTTAATGGTATAGCCAAAGTTAACTTAGGTAATGCAAGGGAAAGTATAATGATTTGAGAAAATAATGAAATATTTATTAGATGTGAATTTTAACTAGTGATTAAATGTTTTAATTTCATTCAATCAATTTTTCTTTTCATGCAATCTATTGTAATGTTTTAACTTCTTTTTATATGGGCATTTTTTATGCCAGGTAAATAAGAAATTGTTGGTTATGTTTGTAGTTGAAGAGATTATCACCATATCAAAATTAGGAGGCACAAAAAAGGTTATTTTTAATTAAACATAGATCAACTTATTTGCCAACTTTTTAAAGTGCAATAAAAGTTGTTTCCACTTTTTGCATGCATATTCACTTTATTTTTTCATTTTTTTTTTTTAAACTATAAGCTTTTATCACCATTACGAGGTATAATGACACATAGATTAACTTAGTTGTCATTTTTTGCCTTGAAAAACTATAAGCTTACATTAGACGTATTATTTTTATTTTATTATATTATTAGATTATTTTTATTAATATACAATATAATATAATTACATCGAAGGAATTCCCTATATGAACCCAACCAACTTACTTATGTGATCAACGATCTACGTTTGTAGAGAGACATGCAAGACCATTGCAAGGTCTAGAGCTCGTTGGATCATTTTTCGCTTTTTGATTTTACAATTATTATATTATTGTTATCTTATTATTTTATCTTATCTTATCTTTACTTTTTTATTTTATTTTAATTATATTGTTATTATATTATTATATTATTATTTTATTATCTTATCTTATCTTATCCTTACTTTTTGATTTTATAAAGTATTATTTGAATAATTATTAATTACTATATGATTATATTATCTTTAAATTATTAATTTTTTTTTGGTTAAAAGTAGCTAGGGCTGCACCATTGTATTGTTCAAAGAAAAATTTACATTGTTTCCATGGGATTTCAACAATTCTACACAAATCAACCCCTTGCCATTACAAAACCCAGTTAACTATCATTATGCTTCCCCTAATACATACTATCTGTCAAAATTGTAGAAACTATTCTACCATCAAACTACCCTAGACCTCCTGCAATTCTAGCTATAGCAAATATACATCATAGTTAATACTTTCATGCCTTATCAGACATGCATGATCATGTTGTTGCCACCCAAAAACCACCCAGAAACAACCAACACCACACACACCACCACACCCACCACAACCCCCTACCACATCTAGCGACCACCCACAACCAATCCCCAACTCGCAGCCTTGGAAAATTCTTGCACCCAACTTGCTTCTACATCATGGACCAACCCCACCCATCGCTTCAAAAACTCAATGCCCATTTCCTTGGCTTGATTGTTCAGAGGCATGGCCGTCATTGGCCTTGGCACAATTAGTGGAAACCTTGGCACTGGGACACCATGCTTATGAATCACATAATAGTCCATAGGAATGGGGACTCTCCCCTCTTTGTCCACATTTTCTAACACATCCTTGATCTCCCCTAGAAAACAAACTTTGAATAGCTTCTCACACAAGGACCGCGCTACCTCTTTGCTCTCACCCTCATTTAGAACCAAAGCAAGAAACATTGCAGTGATATCTGTATTCACTCTATAATGATGCTTAGCCTTCAGGAAATCATCACCTAGAACCCACTTCATCGTCAAAATCACCAAGCCATGCATCACCTTCATTACGCACTTTATCCTTCACTCCATCACCTCGCTCAAGAAGGTCGCTTGATGCTTTTTACAAACCAGGAACAATGGCATATCCATCTTATTGACTGCACCAGACCTCTACCCACTCAAATACTTGTTTCAACCTTTACCATATACCAACTATATAGCATGATTTGCACTTCAAAAAGACCTCTATCACCTTGAGGTGATACATAATGCATATACTGGTATTTCAATTCATTATTTTTGTGACTTCACTTCTCCCAAGTCACCTATGCATGATCAAAATAGATTGTAATCTCCCCAAAATATGACTCTCGACATCACTAGTCTGAATCATTGATTGTCATATTAATGATGATGACGTACACCCCCTCATCCACACAAGATCGACCCATGTTGTCTCGTGCCAAATGTAGAGTCCATGGAGGCAAGTTTTTCCAACTCATCAACCTTGTTGTTGCCCTCCCTATACACGTGTTACCTTGAATTCATCGTAGGTCCCAATCAACTCCCATATAGATTCCAACCATTTATTCAACCACCAATTTGGAGTCTTTCTAAAATGAATAACATTGATCGTTATGAGTGAATCACCTTTGAGGTGAACTTTCCTCAATCCTAACTCCCGTCCACCTTTCAAACCAAGATAAGCAACCCTAAACTCAGCCATATTATTAGTTGTCACCTTGATGTGTTCAATTTTTTCATATAGCACTGTTCCCGTATGGTCCCTTATCACACAACCAACCCCACTTGGCCCTGGATTTCCTCTGGAAGCACCATCAAAATTAATTTTCACCCAACCCATCTACTACGCTTCCCATTTAAAACCTATCCTTGGGTCCACCGGAAGATCAACCCTTTGAACCCCATTAATGGGAAACATTTAAATTATTAATTATATTTAATATTTATATAATAAACAATAAATAATAATTTATAAATTATATTAACATTATTTTATAATTATAAAAAATAATAATTTTATATATAAATATGTTTTTATAAGTAAAATGCAATCAAGTTGCATATATTAATATCGAACAAAATTACATCTTTGGTTTCTAATGCATCTGGGCCGAGCCAACCATTGGATTTTCTTGAATTACAAAAAATAGTTTATATTCTTACTCTCTAAACTACTTGTTGATGGGTGTTTCTGCACCTTCTCAACATAGACAACACATAAGTAAGCTACCTCTCTTGAAAGGCAGAAATATGCAAACAAGTTCTAGATTACTACCCTATGGTCTCTCGGGTGTCAGGTCATGACAATGCTTGGAATATCTCAGTTGGTTGGTGTGTTTTACTGGTAATCACATGGCGGCCTTTATGGTTTACAAAGCATGGGAAGTTGGGTCTGAAAATGGAGTTTCAAGGTGCTGGAAATGAATGAACAATGGCTGCTTACTTAAACCAGCAAGCTGAAACTCACCATGTTTATCAAGTTTAGCATTGTTTTGATGCTTAAGATCCTAATCTAACCAAGGTTCAAAAGAAATAGAAAAAGAGGAAAGGGTTAAGAGAGCTATTCTAATCCTAAGCTATGAATGAACAGTATCAATAGAGGGCGCTATAGTAGACAGACTTCCATAAACCAGATTTTGCTTGACCAAGAAAGACCTACAGCTACACAAAATCAGTGCAATCTTCTAAGGACTATAGATTTTCATATTATATATTCACCTCATGAACATACAATTAAAATAGGTTGCAGTAAATAAGTTAGATCAGACTAGCTTTGCAAAGTGATTCATCATCAACAAACCACAAAAAGCATGAGCTGGAAGTGCATCAAATATTGTAATAGACAACACCATTAAAGTCATCCAAGAAACTACAAACTAAAACTAACATGGAAGTATAACCATGCATGCAAGATGAGCAAAATCAAAGAGAACATCCATAAAATCATGCAATGCTATCTTTTATTGTTGCAAATGCCCTTTGCACCAATTCTCCAACCATTTACAAATGAGGGGCAAGCCCTTATTTATAGTTTTCCAAAAGGAGAATGAATGGCCAAGATTAATTTACATTGTGCGGCCCAAATTTCTTACAAACTAGGGTTTCACCTACCCCTCACTATTCAACAATATAAAATATAGTTTTGTCATTTTACCTATTTTGTCTTCTAGTGACATGTCACTGTAGCACTTTGTCTTTTAGTTGATTTCCTTTTTATTGTAGCTAAAATTGTTTAAAGGCTATCTTCTTACTGATGTGTTCCCAACATCCTTCATTGAATCTTGTTTGCGGATTTGCACTGTCGAAGAGCAGACACATTACCTCAGATCTTGTGGGGCAACTCCTGATGGATCACAATTGTTTGGTGAAAGAGATATAACAACTCCCTTATTTTAGACTTCGGTAGACAACCCTTTTGTCTTTTGGCATTGACTTCCTTTGGCATGTTGTCTTTAGTTTATTGGTCCTTTCCTAACAAAATACCCATTGTTCATGCAATCATCCCCTCTCAGGAATCTTCATCATACTTGGAATGCACTTATAAACGAATAGGTAAAGGCATCCCCTTAACATGCATCCCTTGTGAAGGTGATCCCTGATCATCGCTTTCTTTCGCAAACCTAGTAGGCAAGATATAGATCCCCCACTTGAATTGTATCCTTTATGACTTTATTTCCTTGTCCTCTTTAGGTCAAGCCCCGAATCAAGACTCCCCTAAGCAAACCTCCTGGTAGCACAACGTCATGGTGGGCGCATCATGAACAAATCCCTTTGACAAATGGTTCCCTCGGTAATTTCCATTCAGAGCCTTGCACAAAATAATAGATTAAATTAGACTCATGCAAATCACCCATCTCTTATAATAATATGGAACCCTCAAAATTCTTTGTGATAGCTATCTAATTCCTCATGATTACTCATTTAGAATAAAAAGGGGAAAAATAATATCAATTTAATTCCCTTCTCTGTTGTACGAGCAACCCAAAACCCGTACACCATTACCTGCATACTCCCAATCATGCTAATTCAGTCTTAAAGTAGTTTTCAATCTTGGAGCATAAAGTTCCCATAGTAAATTAGATAAATTGATTGCTCAGTTAGCAAGATAGTTGTGACCCCCCTCATTAGGCGGCTATATCAAAAAATTTCTGAGTAAAACTATTAGAATAGTGAGAACCCATGCGCAACCAACCGTAATTTATGAACCACCTGCACCGAGCTTCATATTTTAGAAAGCATTAAACACATAGAGGTTCCTTGGTGATGCGGGGCCCAACAACGGGTTTGTCATGAGAGGACACTGTCATTATCATAGACGAGGGAGTGGAAGTCTGCACGACGGTGTCCACATTGATGACTTATGTCGGGGACTTGCAGGCAGAGGAACATAGGATGCCATGGAGACGATGCCGCAAAACAACGACAACAACGGATGAAGGCTAGTATGGGGACCCCTGCAAGGACGTCATTCGTGAGATTTAAATATATTTTTGTGCAACTAAGATTGTGTCGGCCCCTTCTTTGACGTGACAAAGTATTCCTTCATGGAGCCTCCCCCCAAATATACTTATATGTCTCTTATTCCTCCTACAAGCTCATAAGAAACTACTACGAGGAATGGCGATATGCTCGGTTCCCAACTAGAGCCATGGGAACGCAAGGTGCAGGTGCTTGGGAGTTATGGGAGAAGCTTTGCGGTGTCCATATTGGTCTTAGTCTTGCCTCAAATTTTGTATAGAAGTCGCTTGCGTTTGATTGGTCTAAGCGATCAATTGTTTGGTAGTTGGGGACTTCCCCTCAAATTCCTTTACGCCCCCTACTTGCTTCCTATGCCAAATATCCCACTCTTATTCTTCCTTTAATCGATCGAAGCTCTTATAGAGTTGTGACATTCTTCAAGACAAATGGCCTTGGTCGTAAGAAACTACATATTCATTTTCAAGGTAGCGAGAGTGTTGTAGGCTTAGAGAAAAGGAGCACCACATAAAGCCCTCTGCTTAGCCGATGGCATAAGGTGAGCAGAGGCCCACACTATCGCCTCCATTGTAACAAGCTCTGCCAACCTTATTAGCTTCATCATGGAGCCCCCCCCATGATATTATGCTCGTCACGTGATTCTCATTGATTACTTACCACCCCGTTCTCAGCTGACTACAGGTTGGCTCCATTCTTTAATAGGAACCTATTTTATGTTCTTGGGAAGGCACAGGGGTGGATCATCAAACTTTGCAAGACCCCTTTGGCCTTGCCAAGTAAGTCCATGCCAAATCAGAGAGTGATGAATTCTCTCAAGAGTTCATCCAATGTCACGGGTCTTAGGCACATCGACACCCTTCCTTAAAGGAATATGACCCACCATAAGCCTACGTCCAACAATTGTATGTTTTCAAAATTTATTACAGATTTAGCCTACTCAAAATTTTCTTTCCGTCGATCTTAACTGAACCTTCTCTCTTTCTTGATAAAATACTAATCGTTGTCCCCTTCTCATCATTTTCTATCCTATCGTATCTCTCCTTGTGAGCTCGATGCGACGTGCTATTTACCCACATAGCTCGAGATCATTATCTATGATTGAATGAAATATTTTAATCTTCTCATCATTCTCCTAGTGATCTCCCCTTCATGCCATCAATAATCACTTCCTCCTCTCCATCTTGCGGCACAATACGTGGGAGCCCTTTAGAGTGTGGAGTCCGCAGAGGAGATTGTCGTGGGATAAAACATGTGGGTGGTAGCTCACAGAAAGCTGCCCTGGGAATGTTGTTAGCAAATGACTTAAGGAACTGCAGGATCTGCAATGTTGGTTTCCATTTTGAATGAAAGGGGAGGCTGATGTTGTATGATACTTTGGTGGACAAAGTGGTTTGTCTTTGGTTTGATGCCAGCGGGAGGTGATGACACTGCTCTCAAGAATATGCATAGAAGAATGAATGCAGGCGCCCACCCTTGCTACGCAGTGTGAGAGGAATCATGCGGATAGGATCATTGAGAGCCGCTGTCACTATAGCTTATTACTGATGTCCCCCATTTTGTGTGTAAATCCTGTAGTTATCAAATCCTTTTGTGTTTGCGATAGTAAAGGGATTGTAAACCGATTTCAATTGTTATTTATTAAGCGCCTCGACAACCCACTGATTCACAATGTTTCCATTGCATCAATGTAGCACCGTTGTCAACCTATTCTTTTAAGGGCAGTGCAATTTGAAATAGTTCAGCCCTCACATAGAAACTCCCCTGATTATCTTATCCAATTAAATTAATCACAAATACATGTATTGAGCAGAGCAATTCATGGGAGCAATGCGCAGGCGAAGAGCTACGAGGAGATGTCAAGTGATGGATGTTGTGACAAAGTCGACAGAGTTGACAGCCTCCACCCAAGTGAAACCTGCATCAGAGACTTCCATCTAAAATTGCAGGCATAGGAATGTGGTAAGCCGAGGTGAAGGTGTCGTTATGGTAACAATGAAATGTGGATAGCCAACCCCGGTATGAGCCCCTCAACACAAATGTCTTCTAATTTTGTTGATTGAATTCTCTTTGCCTCTTCCTTCATGGGTGAAATACCTATTAGATGTAGTTAAAATCTATTATAATCTTTTGAGGTCCCAAAATGAATTGCCACTTAGTAATTTTACTTGCACCCCACTACATGCTATTGCTTATTGTTTTCAACCCCGTGACAACCCTTGTGAGCCTTCATTGCAATAAGTGGAGCATGCAATCTGAACGTCCTCACACCACCACTACGAGTGCCATCCAATAGAGGGCCAACCCACAATAATACCACGAGTTTTGACTCAAGCCATTTTTACTCTGCAAACACCATACTTAGTCTAAATGAATTCGATGCCCAAACTAGTGTCGTACGATCAATCAACCCCATTCACTTTGTGGTACGCATTAAGAATTTTGAGTTTTGGCGAGAGTATAACATCATCTTACAATTTAGGGTAAGAAATAAGTAGAAGGCCATCCAAAAGAGGCTACTCTGAGGATAACATTTCGGGTGACGACTACAGAGGCGACGACATCTGCAAGGGAGTAGCCCGCATCTGGGAAAGGTGGACGAAAGTATGTGGAAGGAAGTTTGTGGGGAGTTGACAGGAAAATGCCGTGAAGATATCAGGAAGAGATGAGTGGAATCTCGCATTGTGAATCCCACAACGGTGACTTCCACTGGTCAGTGAAAGGGCAGGCTCCACATCAAATATGTTCGTTGAGAGAATTGTGAGTGGAGGAATGCAAACTCTAAGTCTATCGGTGAAATGAAAGGATTCAAAATGTTACTGTTGTTAGACAAGGATGACATTTACCTTCTTTTTTTTAGCTTAGGTAGTGACATGCTCATTAGTGAAGTATCAACATGATTCGCACCCCCACATCTTGTTAGTCTAAAATTTGCATTCGAATGAGAGATCCAAATTTCACTTATCATAATCATGCCTTGAAAAGCAGAATTAGACTTGTAACAACACCCATGATCTGCCTGCTTCTCCATATTTGTGTCCCATACAATATGCCTCTGAATCACCTGACCTTACCAGTTCATGATTATAGTGATCGATTATATGGATAGAGTGATCACCATGCCCAAGAAAATGTCATAGCAGGGTCTAAACTATACCTTTATTTCTTGCTTTAAATCAGACTTAGAGATTCATTTGAGTATGTCATTCAATCATTCAGGAGCCTCAAATAAGACTTGGGAGAAATGAGCCCACTAGTCACCCCATTACATCAATCCAATTCATAACATCATTCATCATCTTTCATAGCCCACATAAGGTGGGAGATGCGAGCTCATGAACTTTTGACTAGAAATGACTGACCTCTATTTATGTGACCCACGACTTACAACATGGTAGCATTTTCCATTATTACCCATGACCACCTCACCTCTAATGCTCATGACTAATGCATTTTCGGGCTTTGCCACTATATCGTGCACTCCTTACATAGTGCATTATCCCTCCTCAATTCATTACTAGATCGAAGCAATTAGTTGGCCACTAGAGGGAGAGGCTGTAGGATTACCGTTAGTGAAAGTTGTGAACAACGACGGAGGTGGTAGCGATGCTACAGGACACGGAGCCCGCGTGAGAGAAGGTTGCGGGCGGGGAAGTGCAGGGCGATGTCACTCAAATGCCATTGAGGGTGCATGAGACGATCATAAGAAGTGCAAACCCCACAATGAAGAGGGCCGTCGGCACAGCGTGAGTGAGACGTCGGTGTTGGGACGCTACCATAGACACAACCAACATTGAGTGGATACCCACATATGAAGTACCGATGGAGCCCAAGATAATGTCGTTTGCCATGAACTCAGGATATAAAATATTAATTGGTCCATTTCCCCTGATGCACACAATGCACCCTCCATCGCTTCATGTGCATGTGAGAGGGATCTTAATAAACCTGAAGTGACTCTATGGACATTTTCAATCTTACAGATTATATTCTCACTCCCTTCACCTTCTTCACACTTAAGAATTCATGATTTGCAGGCCTTTGTTTGAATATTCGCATTCAAGGTCCTTTTTTTTGCAAACTTGTTGCGAATGGTGCTTGTGGAAGATATTCCAAGCAATTCCAACCATTTTCCTTTGTTCTTAGATTGTTGGTTTTAAACTCAACGCCCCCGTGTCTCTAGCATACAACTACATCCAACTCGAGGCTTGAGAGTTGCAGGTAATATAACTCATAAATTCGTTAGTCAACACAGTAACATTGTGTTCTTATCGGCCTTTAACACTTACGTGAGATGGTTTAAAATTAATTAAGGATTATCATGATCGACCCCTCAACCCACCAAAATTTATCATCCAATAAAGCTCACAGGAGGAGGATGGCTCCGCTTTGTCGTTTAAATGACATCAAAAGCAGCGTACTCTGTTGACCTCCTACAATGATTTAACAACTAGGTCGTTACAACCGTGATTCAGAGATTGGACATCTAACCTAAATAGCTGTTTCAATCATCATGAAGGTGCATTTAACTTGTCAACCTAGGGACGTGAACTTGAAATGGGTCAGCATAGAATGTGCACTAGGAACCCAAACTAGCCATTTTCATTCTACAGCTAAGAAAAGACACAATGCTGAAAGTAAATTGCTTGGAAAGGAATAACATAAATGCTAATCATCAATCAACAACTACACCAAGCTGAAATGCATAACAAAGATGAAAATCTGAGCAAACAAAGAGGACACTACTTTGTCTGCTTTGGTTGTAGGAATAGTCACAAAATGGAATTCTAGTGGCTGCAGCAACAGTTAGTGCCAGATTCTTAACTAATTACTGAACAAAAAGTAATACTAAACTAATACTAAGCTAAAGAGCGGATTACTCACCAAGTGGGCCCCCTTGGATAAGTATCCTCTAAAACTAATGAGAACTCAGATGCTCAAACTTAGAACTTCATCTTATTCATTGGAATTCATGAGTACAAAAGAGTAGCATAACTATATTGTTGAAAATCTTAAGAATGGAAGTATAATATTAGATCGTGCAACCTTCAGAGAAGGAGCATCTGATCCTTATTTATACTATCAACTAAACAAGGCAGTCAACTCCACGAACTGGGGGGACACCATTTAGGGAAAATAGGGAAAGTGGAGCAGCAATTACACATGCATGGAATCCGGTCAGACATGCATGTCCACACACAGATTTAGCACTGCAATAACACACACATTTGCTCAACATCAATAAAGACCACTACAAGGTGGTTATATTCAATTTTCATGGGGAATCTCCTATCGTCGACCTCCTTTGACCTTTGAACGATTCCCTTGTTGGACATTATGGTGCATGCCCAGCTGGCAGTGTCTTTCTCAATTTAGTATCCTCAAATTATATCTGCATGACAATGTTAGTACGCACAATAATTTCATATCTATAACCACCTTAAAGAACATTCATTAACCACATGCAAAATTAATATAGATAGTCCATATAACATGCCATTATCATTAAAGGTTTGCAGAAATAGGATTAAGCCCAATGCCTATAGTTCTGAGGAAATATCATAAAAGTATCAATACTTAATATCAAAGTCCATTATCACTTTACAAACTAAATCATAAATTCTACCCAAAATTAGACCATAAACTAGACTCATCACTCCCCCCAACCTAAGGTTTTGTTGGTCCTCCAACAGGGGAAGGGTTGTTCTTCTACTTGGTCAATGCTCTGAAATTTGCAACTGACAATTGTCCCACATCAGAGTGTGTTGTGCGTGAATTAGGATTCCAATAGAATCCTCCCAATCTATCCAATCTACTCTATCTCTGTCTCTCTACAACAATATCATATTGGTAGAACTTGAAGTTCAGTATAGGCCACATTAAGATGGGTGGCTGAAAAGTCAGGGGAAGCTAGAATCACCCTTTTGTCCTTCCAATGTGAATCAATTATTTTAAGAGATGCAACATAGTTTTGGATGGAATGAGGCTTAGCCTACTTGAGATCATCAGTTAGGTTGTTCCATCTTTGTGAGAGGTATCTCTTCACATTTTCCTCTTTTGGTTTTGCCTTTGCCTCATATTCACTATAAACTACTTCTATCCAAGGCATAATCTTGTTAGCATAGCTGGGTCTGAAAAGCATTTTGTGCCATTCCCTAAAAATATCCCTTGGATTCCTTGATTCAGCCCTAATGGATAGAGAGATGTTGAATTCTATTTGCTTATAAGCCCCATATTGTTATCCCCAACTAATCTCATTTTGTACCCAAGACATAAATGCCCTTAATTGGACATCCCCAACATACAACAATGAATTCCAATCATGGTCTTGAGTCACAGCATAATTATGCAAATAAAACTCACACAACAAATTCTTCGTTTCAGGGGAAGCAATCTAATAAGCATTGAAAAATTCAACAGGAGTCTCAATAGAAGGGTTCAAACCCAAGACAATTCTTGACAGCCTAAAAGAAAGATATTTCTCCTTCAAATGCAGAGCATAGACCCTTGGAGGGGTCCTGCATTCTAAAATTTGTCGTACCAAGGCTACCATATCATCCACCTTCTTCAAGGTGGCAATTTCTGCATCCTTATCTTCAATCTCCTCATCTCTCTTTTGAATTTCCTTTTTCAATCTGCGTTTTTCTTCCTTCCATTCCTCTTCTCTTCTTTGCATCTCTTTCCATAAATGCATGGCTACCTTGTGCATTGAAAAATTAGGAGGGTTATGGATTCCTACCAGCATTTTTCCTAGCACTAATGCTTGCTCTTCACATGGTACTGACTGCAAGGATTCAGATTGTCCTGTCAATTCTGGCTACAGGGGTACTGATTGTTCTTCCAATTCTTGTTGTTGTTGTAGGGACTCCTGCTCTTGTTCTGGCTTTTGTTGCATGACCTCTTGCTGCAAGAAATCCTGATTTTCCTCATACTCTTGATTTTTGGCTTATTCTGCAATGTTGGCAAGATCAGCCAATGTTATGTTTGTTGATGTCTTAAATATATCATCTTCCTCGACATTCTCCTACCCCATTAGAGCTTTTGTGTCCCCTTGTGATGTTTCTCTAGATTTAGGGATTTCCTACAGAGACATACCAAAGGCTAGCCCGGCTGGTCTTGCTTTCCTAGGAGGGCTCTCATGTTTTTCTTTGGCTACAGGATGAACAGTGTCAGCCTTTCTCTTCTTAGAGCTTGGCACCTCTTTTTCTACTGACTATCTTTTGGCTTTTCCTTTTCTCATTTCTACCTCTCTCTTCTGTGCCCTATTTTTCATTAGAATTATAAGTGGAACATCATCATCAGAATCAGGAGAAGAAATTTCTTTGTTTGAGTGCTATGTCCTAGAAGAGCTAATTTCTATGGTTTCTTCTGCTGCAGGAGGATTTACACTAGGGCCTGCGCTAGAGGTTGAAGCACCAAGAGTGGCTTCAGCCGTGCTCACTCTCCTGGTAGACCTACGAGGTTGAGGTAAAACCCTAGGTTGCAAATGCTCATGTCTAATTTGATCATTTTTTTATGAATTCTTCCTAGGTCATTCCAGAAACATCATGCATAGACTTTTCAACTAACAATTTAATCAAACAATGGTGGGAAATAGAATTTTCCCTAACTTTATGAGTCTCAGCTGCCATGATTGAAAGAAGGTTGTATAACACGTTCGACACATTCATCCTCCTTTCATGCCTCATATGATTCAAAAGCTTAAAGTGCATAGAATGAAAATTCGACTGGTGACCTTCACAGGTGATGTATTTTATGACATAAACAACTATCTACTTCCATGGCTCTGGCAAAGACATCCTCTTTGTACCCCATTTATCTATGCTCAATGGGGGTCGTTCGGCTTTGTAAATTCGTCCCTAGCTAATCTAGCATCTTTGGAAGCAGGGTAATTTTCACCATTAGCAGGTAACCCTCTGACTTCTGCAATTCTTTCTTCAGTCACTATGACCTCCAACCCTTTTACCATGGCCTTCCCTTCAGACAATGTTTGGGTGAACTCTAGTGCAATTTCTTCATCAAAATCATCCAACTACAGGAAGTAGTCTATCCACCCATAGTTTCTGAATTCAGCCAGGCAGGGTGCATCCTGTAGTGATACACCATGCACTATGGGTTCATTTCGAATTAACCCACCTCTCATTGTCTATAATCAAACAAACACTATGTGGTTTCCTTCCTACAATTTCGTTTGAAAACCAAATTCACCTTCCTACAACACTTGCTAACTTTCCAATGCCAATATCAACTGAATTCTAATTTACCTTTTGTTTGAAACACAACTTGAGATCTGACAAGGTCAATAATGGAAAGTAAGGAGCAATAAATGAAAGCTATGATGGAGATAAATGGTGGCAACAGTTGGTGTCACCTCACACATGTGAGTCATCCTTTCACTCAGATTTCAAATCGGCTCAATTTAAATTTTGTTGACATAGACCAACATGGACTGACACGTGGACAAAATATTCACATCTTTTTCCTTCCCCCAACCTAAATTTGGGCATGTGTCCTTACATGCGGGATGATGATTTGATAGGGTAGGGAATATTGCCATGCTATGGTGAACGTCCATACTAACGTACAACAATTAAATGAATGCACTTAAAGATAATTAAGATATAGCAATTAAAGCGCACATACCTGAATGTGTGGAGGATTCATTGCAAAGATTGTGGAGAAAGTACCATTCACCATTTTAGGAAATAAGTTGAGAAATTAATGAAGATGAGGTGGGATGAGGTAGAGTGGAATGAAGTGAAATTATGGAAGAGAGAAAGGTGGAGATGGATGGGCGGATGGGCAGATGGGTGAAGAAATGGACTCCCACAGAGGTGGAAGTCTTTATTATGACAAGTACATACCTTAATTAGCTAGAATGAGGGACACTAAGTCCACTTCCTTTGGTTGCAGGAAGCTCGGGTGTTGCATGCTGAGTGAATTGTTGCAGGAACTCCTTCTTGGAAGTTGGCTTGTGATACAATCTGAGGCGATGACCATTGACAAGCAACTTAAATTTGACTGGGTCAATAGTAATGAGTTGTACGACACCATTAGGGAATACTTCAACAACCTCATATGGTCCTAGCCACCTTGTCTGCAAATTTCCTGCATTGTCCTGATACTTTGATTCATAGAGCAGGGCCCAATCTCTTGTTGGAATTTCTTGTCCTTGGTGAATTTGTCATGCCACTGGATTCTCTGATTCTACACTACCTCTGTGTGATGTAGGGCTGCTCTCCTCATCTCATCCAAAGCATTTAGCTACATGATTCTCTCTTTTTGTGCCTCAGTGATATCCATCCCCAAATCTACTGTAGTCCTAAGAGTCTTATGTTCAAATTCAATAGGCATCATGGTATTCTTTCCATATAGAAACTCAAATCGAGTGAAGCCTGTAGTTGTTTTCTAGTAGTTCTATAGGCCCAAATGGCTTTTGGTAATCTGTTTGCCCAATCCTTTCTGTGGATAGCTACTATTTTGGTCAAAATAGCTTCAATTTCTCTGTTGGTCACCTCAACTTGGCCATTAGCCTAGGGGTGATAAGGAGTAGACTTTTTGTGTCTTATATTTTACTCATTGACCAGTGTTGCAACAAGGGTTGATATGAATTGATCCCCTTGACCAGTCACTATCTCTCTTGGAACTCCATACCTTGTGAAAATCTCCTCATAAAGAAATTATGCAACCTTGTTATCTCTTGTATGTTTCATGGCCTTAACTTCTACCCACTTTGTTACATAATCAGTGCATACTAGGATATAAGACTTACCATTTGATGGAGGGTCAATGGGTCCTACAAAATCCAATTCCCACTTGTTGAAAGGAGTGATTACTACTTGAGGGTAAAGTGGAATCTCATTAGATTTGGTTGGCCTACCCATTCTTTGGCATCTGCCACATTTTCTTGTATACCTTCCTGCATCCTTGTGGAGTGTTGGCTAGTAATATCCTGTGTTCAAGATATTCATTGCTATCCTCTTGGCTGCAAAATGTCCTCCACATGGTTCATTGTGGCATGCATAAAAAATGTCATATGTCTCATCTTCTCTCACACATCTCCTCATGACATGGTTTGGTCCTGTATAAAACAAACATCCAACAATCCATGAGAAAGGAAAAGATTTTTCAATGAGTTCCCTTCTCTCTTTTGGAGAGAAGTGAGGAGGAACTCTACTTGTGACCTGATAGTTAGCTATGTCAGCATACCAGGGTGTTTGTACACTGATAAAGAATAGGTGCTCATCAGGAAAAGAGTCATCTATGGCTTGATTATCCTCTGATATAGTCAACCTTGAAAGAAAATCTACAACATTGGCCTTTCTTGGTTTATCCATAATGGTTATGTCAAACTCCTGCATCAACAATAACCATCTTGCTAGCTTAGCAGAGATCAGAGGCTTATTCATGAGATACCTAATGGTTGCATGATCAGTGTGCACAAAGATTTGGTAACTTGTTATGTAATGCCTGAATTTGTCAAGGGCATATATTATTGCCAACATTTATTTCTCTGTCACTGTATAGTTGAATTCAACTCCTTGCAAATTCTTAATAAAAAAATTAATGGCATTTTGAATAGCTCCTTCTTTCTATCCTAAGACTTCTCCTATGGCATAATTTGATGCATCTTTATGGATGTGGAAAGAAAGCTCCCAATTAGGTCCTTTGAGTACAGGAGCATGAGTCAAGGATGTCTTCAAGTTAGAAAATGCCTTGTCACAATCTTCAGTTCACTGGAATTCAACATCTTCAGTGAGAAGAGTATACAATGTGCTACTATTTTTCTGAAATCCTCGATGAAATGCCTATAGTATCTTGCATGGCCTAAGAAACTCCTAACATCCTTTTGTTTTGCAGGTATGGGTAGCTTTGTGATCACCTCAATCTTTGCAGGATCTACTTGAATTCCTTTGTGGGAGATGTAGTGGCCAAGGACTACACCTTCCTATATCATCATGAAGCACTTTTCACTATTTAAGGATATATTTTGGTCTTCACATCTCTGTAGGACTCTCCTGAGATTTTCCAATGTTTGATTAAAATCAACACCAGAGGTGGTAAAGTCATCCATGTAAATTTCCATGCAGTCAAGAGAGATATTTGAAAATATGCTAATGATTTCCCTTTGAAAGGTTGTAGGTGCATTGCATAAGCCAAATGGGAGTACTGAGTAGGAATAGGTCCCCCATGGACAAGTAAAGGTGGTTTTCTCTTGGTCCTCTAGTGTAATTTGGATCTGGTTGCAGCTGCTAAATCCATCTAGAAAAGAAAAGTATTGCTTTCCTGCAAGTGTGTCCAAAACTTGATCTATGAAAGGTAAGGCAAAATGGTCTTTTTTGTGGTAGCATCAAGTTCCTTGTAATCAACACAAACTTTCCATTTCCCTATTTTCTTGGGCACAATCACCAATGGAGACACCCACTGGCTATCCAAAATGGGGTAGACAAATCCTGCATCTAGCAATTTTTGCAGTTCCTCTTTTACAATTGCTCTCAATGCAGGGTTAATTCTTCTTTGTGGTTTCCTCACTGGAGTGCAATCATCTCTAATGTAAATTCTATGTGTGCAAAGTTTAGGTTCCAATCCCTTCATATCATGATAATCCCACACAAATGCATGCTGGTGGGTCCTCAATAAATTTTCCAATAACAATTGTTGTTCTTCACTCAATTTATTGTTAACATTCATATATTTTCCTTCTAACACCTACACTTGTGTAGTTAACTCTATCATGGATACTTTATTAATGCATGGTACCTTTAGTTCATATGGATGCAATGTATGGGACATACCTATTGCTGCAGGAAGTCCGACTATAGGAAGAGTGGCTGCAAGACAAGTGGCTACAGGAAGAACGTCTGCAGGAATAGTGGTTGCTGGAAGAGTAGGCATAAGGGTCTTGACTAGAGTACAGAATGAGAAGATGATGCTTCCTCCACTTCACAATGGTTCTAAATAATGTTAACCAATAATTCATCTTCGTCTTGAAAATGCATAAAGGAGCTTTTTCCTAACATCATAAGCTACGCCACAGAATTAACTTCCTTGGCCTCTTCACCAACATGTGGTCACACAGGATTATCCTCATCATGGGATGGCTGAGTAGGAGGATAAAGAACAAACTTTTTGGTACTCTTCCCATCATAAATGGTCATGTCACCTGATTGACATCCAATATATGCATTTGTAGTTGCTAACCATGGCCTTTCAAGAATAATGGGATACCTGCCTAGTGTAGCTTTAGGAGAAAGAATCATGAAGTTTGTTGGGTACTCCTAGGAGTCTAGAATCATCACAAGATCCTCCACTATACCATCAGGCTTAATAGTAGAACTATCAACAAGCTACAAGATAGTAAGAGTAGATTTCATACTTGAAACATTTAGTTGTGGTAGGATGTCCTTGGTCATTACATTTATTGTTGCCCCTAAATCAATCAAAGAATTCTTTATTTGGATCCTGTTTATAACAACTGCTACCAAAGGACTACCTGGGTCATTGTACTTAGGGATAGTCACTTTTCCAAGCATGATGTCAGTTAGCTGTCCCACCACATGGATTGTAGCTGGGTCTTTCTTTTTCCTACCTGGCTTCTTGAGGCATGCTTCCTTGATTTCCTTTATGGCTTGGAATAGAGGGATCTGGACACATATATGCTTCAGCTAATCTAGGATGTCAAAAGTTGTATCCTCTTTTTCTTCCTTTTTCTTGGCAACTTCCAATCTTTAGGAAATGGTGGTTCTTGTTCAGTCTGCTTGGTAGGGACTGGTTTAGGATTTTTAGGTGCACTTGGTTAAATGGGATCATTCAGAGGTTCCTCTTCCTCTTCCACATGAAGTCAGTGATAATGGGCTTGGAAGAGGCTGGTAAGGTAGTTCCTGAACACAAATGGATGTCATTTACACTCACAACATATGCAAGGAATTGATTTGAATCAATAGAGTATACAGGTTGCTGTTGTGGTTTGTTATTTGGATCAAGTGTGGGCTGAGCTGGTAGCTAAATAGGTTTAGGTGCATTTGAGCTTGAATTAGCAGGTGGAGGAATTATAGCAGGTTGTTGGGGCTAAGAAGGTGGTTGCATGTAACTAGTTGTCTGGGTTGGCCATTGTTGTTCTCCCCACCATTGATTTGTTTGTTTCCAATTTCTTGGAGGTGGCTGCCAATGCCCTTTATATTATTTCCAATTCCCCTAAGGTTGTTGCCACTGAGGTGGAGGGTTTTGATGAGTGGGCCAAGCATTTGGAGGGTTACCCCAAGGCTATGGTGGATATCCTCCATAGTTGGATGGATATGGGGGTTACCATTGGTTACTAGATGAATAGGAATTGAAATATGGCCCAGCATAAGAGAGTGGATCTGGTGGCATACCTTGTCTTGGAGCCCAAGGCATCCTTTGTACAACATAGTATACTTGATCTTCTTTAATCTGAATTGACTTGAACTTAGGTGCAATCTGCTTGCCTTCAATATTAGCTACCATCTTGCATCTGCAGTCCTTCTTCTTTTGTTTACAATGGGGGCAATACTCTGCCGACATTGCCTTTGCCTCTTCTTGCTTCTTCTTGGCCTAAAGTGTATCTAGCTGAGTAGCTAGATTGTTTATAATGTCTTGTTTGAAATCTTCCAGTAAATGAGTAATCTCCATTCTTGAAACTCCACCGGTAGATGACTTACCCATGGAAGATTGGTAAGTTCTCCCTTTCTTTGAAGTTGCCCTAGAGTAGCTCTGGCATATTTTCTTAATATCTTCCCAAGGAACTTGGGAGAGATATCTCCTCCCATCAAGTCCCAAGCATTAGTGCAACTGTCATTGATTCCTCTCAGGAAAAGAAAATTTTGTGAGTCATTGAGTGTATGGTGTGGAGATTTTTGTAGGCAAAACAAAAACCTTGCAATATAGTCCTCCAGGCTCTCATCTTCCTTTTGTTGCATCCTAAAAATGTCACCTCCTCTCATGTCACTGCCCCTACAATACTCCTTGTATTTCTCAATGAATTTTGTCATCATGTCTTCCCAAGTTTCTATAGTATCTCTACCTAGGCTCATGAAACATCTTAATGCAACTTCTTTCAGAGTGGTAGGAAATAGTTTAAGCCTCTGGGAATTGGTGGTATAGTCATAACTCTTGTAGAGTATGTCAAAATCAAACAAGAAGGTATCAGGATCTTCTGTGACAAGTCCATAAAACTTGGGGAGTGTTGAAGCAAGGATATTTTTGATGTTGTCAACTTCATTATGATGGGCAATGGGGAAAGGAAAAGTTGGTTGGTTAGGTTTGTTTCTATTTGCATCACCCATGCCTGCTTGATGTAGTTCCAAAGCAAAGGGATTCTCAAGCTGATTTTGGTCTTCAGAGGAAACTTCAGAACTAGTTAGCTCAGGAAATGCATCAGCAAAGGGGTGTGGATCTTCTTCTTCTTCTTCTCTTGGCAGGTTCTGATATTCAACTAGCTAGAATGGATTAGGATTGTTAGGAAGAAATCTCCCATAAGCATCCCTTCTCCTTCCTCTATGCATGTGGTATCAACTCACTATTAGCCAACTCACACAAATAATTGATAAAGAATAAGGGGGGGTCATTACTTCCTAAATTAGGGGTATGCTAAAAATAACTTTCAAAAATACTACAACAAGAAAACTATCAATAACTCCAAAGAACTTCCTAGTTTGACACCATCCCCGACAACAATGTCAAAAATGTCAGCCTCCTACAATGATTTAACAACTAGGTCATTACAATCATGATTCAGAGATTAGACATCTAACCTAAATAGCTATTTCAATCATCATGAAGGTGCATTTAACTTGTCAACCCAGGGACGTGAATTTGAAATGGGTCAGCACAATATGTGCACTAGGAACCCAAAGTAGCCATTTTCATTCTACAGCTAAGAAAAGACACAATGCTGAAAGTAAATTGCTTGGAAAGGAATAACATAAATGCTAATCATCAATCAACAACTACACCAAGCTGAAATGCATAATAGAGATGAAAATATGAGGAAACAAATAGGACACTACTCTATCTGCTTTGGCTGCAAGAACGGTCATAGAATGAAATTCTAGTGGCTACAAGAATAGTCAGTGCCAAATTCTTAACTAATTATTGAACAAAAAGTAATACTAAACTAATACTAAGCTAAAAAATAGATTACTTGGATAAGTATCCTCTAAAACTAATGAGAACTCAAATGCTCAAACTTAGAACTTCATCTTATTCACTGGAATTCATGAGTTCAAAAGAGTAGCATAACTGTATTGCTAAAAATCTTAAGAGTGCATGTACAATATTAGATCACGCAACCTTCAGAGAAGGAGCATCTAATCCTTATTTATACTATCAACTAAACAAGGCAGTCAACTCCACGAACTGGGGGGACACCATTTAGGGAAGACAAAGAAAGTGGAGTGGCGGTTACGCATGCAAGGAATCCGGTCAGACATGCATGTCCACATGCAGATTACATTTGGTTTGCATGGGGAATCTCCTATTGTTGACCTCCTTTGACTTTTGAATGTTTCCCTTGCTAGACGTTATGGTGCATGCCTAGCTGGTGGTGTCTTTCTCAATTTAGTATCCTCAAATTATATCTGCATGTCAATGTTAGTATGCACAATAATTTCATAGCTGTAACCACCTTAAAGAACATTCATTAACCACATGCAAAATTAATATAGATAGTCCATATAACATGCCATTATCATTAAAGGTTTGCAGAAATAGGACTAAGCCAAATGCCTATAGTTCTGAGGAAATATCATAAAAGTATCAATACTTAACATCAAAGTCCATGATCACTTCAACAACTAAATCATAAATTCTACCCAAAATTAGACTATAAACTAGACTCATTAGACTCCGCATGGATGATGTCCGTCTGTGGGAGATGTCAGGTTGGGACAGAGTAGCCAAATGTTATGCGAAATCCATGTGCATGCTTTCCATGTGGGTGGTAGTCTATGGGAAGCCATTTGAGGAACACCACCAAGAAAATGACAATAAATAGGAAGAAACCTGCAATGCAGGTTCCACATAGGCGGAGGCCGTTTTCATCAATTTTTTAAATGTCACTGTTTGTAAGGTAAAGTTTTAGAGCGCGATGCTATTTTAGAGGCATTGTTTCGAATCTTCACGAGCTCTATTCAGTCCCCTCATTTTGCAAGTCAATCAATAGTTCATATTTAGGAGCTATGTAACATCTCTAACATCTTCCCGCAAAAAGAGAAAC
This sequence comes from Sequoia sempervirens, assembly GCA_007258455.2. Lineage (NCBI taxonomy): Eukaryota > Viridiplantae > Streptophyta > Pinopsida > Cupressales > Cupressaceae > Sequoia > Sequoia sempervirens. The sequence continues at coordinate 80,880,174 of VDFB02000008.1, read as the reverse complement.
ACATGATCATTCTATGTGGGCAAACGATGGAAGAGGGTGGAGCGTCGTTAAGAAATTAATTCACTACTAGGGTAATAGTGATGAAACAGTGACGGGGATGGTGAGACCAAGCGCGGATTCCACCATGCAGGCAGAAGTCAAGAGTCAGTCACCGCCTGAGTGGCGAAACAGGAACGGTGACACGCATAGGGCGATCCGCAACTGCGGGTCTGCGAAGCATGAAGGACACAGTGGCGAGAATGGGTGTGGGGTCCACACGTCGGGCAGATGCGGGGGTTGGCTACAAGCGAATGACGAAGTGCAATGGTGAACGACAAGAGGAAATCCATAAATGCGGGTTCGCTAAGGTTAACAGACGCCAGACAAAAAGCTAAGTGAAGCCTGTAAGACCTAACCCGCAAAGGAAAACAACTTGGTGAAACTCAGGTTGGTGAACTTGGCCAGTGGAAAACTAATTGTTTAATGGCTCATGACCAACTTGGGCTAGGAAACAAGGGTGCGCAAAGTGAGACGAGGGTAAAATGACCTGTCGGGAGCAAGAACAACCCATCAAGAGTGAAAAGAGGGGGTCCCTACCTTTGGCGAGGCAGGTGTGCAAAACATGCACAACACTACTATTCATCCAACCACCACCCACAAAGCCTCTACCAGCCACTAGTATGTGCAATTAGTCGTCATCTTCATAGAAGCTCATCGATTCTACCAGGTCTGCGAATTCCCTATACCACCGAAGACCCTCCGCCTCATCCACTCCTAGTCATTTGCTTAGGAAATCAACTCCAATCGTGGCCTAGTGTCTATGGCGTGCCAGCTTCTCTCCTACATCCATAATGAACGTCTGCCAGTCCACCCGAACTCCCTGTTGAAACATTTTGGCCATGTCATCTGGAAAAAGGTATCCCCACTCTAGGCCTCACCACTGCCACCACATCTAGATCCTCCTCTAGCACCGTGGCTAAAAACACCATCTGCAACAAAACTAGACACCTCACTTTTGGAGTGTTCAAATCCAATAGTGACGCCAAAAATCGTGATGAGATGTCAGAATTTGCTTTCGTTTTGTTGCTTGAAAAATAGAACCTCCACCCAAGCCCCATCTGAACCGCTTTAAGGAACAGGATGTCACTATTTAGGTAGATGTTTTTCAACCTCTAATCTGAGATGAAGCCCGTAAACACTGCCTCCATATTTGCATACTTTAGCTTGATAGGGGTCTCCATTTTGTGTGCAAGAAAAACCTGAGGTTCCTCTTTAAATCAAGCATCATCCAACGTTGATTCTGAGAGGCCAACTTGCATCTTTAATGCCTTTTGTACCTACCTCCATACTCGGCTCCTTCATCTGATGAATGGGAGTACTGTGCATTCCAAGTGTGCGCTTACTATAATTTTGTTCCTGCGATATCAATTGAGCATGTCTTTTCCGCACTTTCCAAAACAGGCTCTCCTTTGGGTGTGAGCTTTGTCGACTCACATTGAATTCCATTCCGGACCTTTGTTTCGTGTGGAATTAATTACCATATCTCTTGCCAAAGCTTTATGACAGAGTGTCTATCATAGTTTGGCGGCGCTTCCTCCAATTGGGATGCTTGACGAATGGTTCAAACTACAACGCATGTCACATGATGACACCTACTTTTGCCCATGTGTCAAACTGGCCAACCTGGTACATCGAACCCTATCTTTGACACATGGGCACATATTTAAATTATTAATTAATAATAGATATAATTTAAATTTTGTTTAATATTATATAATAGATAATATATTCATTTAATGTTATCTTATAATTATTTATTTATTAATTTAATATTATTGTGTAATTATAGAAATATAATATTTATTTTAGTTAATAATTAAATTTGTAAATAATGTATAGATATAATAGAACAAATTAGATTAAATTAAACTTAATATGGTTGTTGGATAAAACTCAAAGCTAATATTAATTTATTAGTACTTGTGGTACACAATACTATTTACTATTGTAATACTTCTTCAACTCATTTTGTTAATTAGTTATTAATAAGTTGCTTTTGAACCAATTAAAAACTAAAATTTTATCATCTTCAAATATAATTTAATCTTTTTAAAGTGAATAGTTAAATATTTGTAAAGAAAAACAAGGTAAACCATTTTTTTTTTAAAGAACGATTTTTTTAGTTTTAGCTTTATAAATTCATTTCATGGAATCTTTCTAAAATAAATAAATGTTACTTTTACTTAATTTAATAGGATATATATATAATTTTTCTAGATACATACATAAATTTTCTATATTTGTGTATGTAATTATTATTTTTTATTAAAGAAAATCTCACAAAATACAATTAGCTATTTTATAGAGATTTGGATTCACACTATCAAAATAATAAAATAAAACTTAAATTAAAGCACATCCATAAATTAGCATATAACGATAATTTTCATAGGGATTTGATTTTACACAATTAAAATAAAAATTTAAATTAAATAGGTAGTTGACATTGCCACTTTTTTTTTCAAATTTTATTAACTTCAAAACATAAATAAATACAAATAATAATTAAATTAAACTTAATAAAATTATTAAATATTAATTAAATTCTAATTATCCTATTATTATTAATTATTATAATCCTAAAAGCATTATAATTAGGATTAGCATTAGAATTAAGAATATGGTAAAAAAATATGGTTAGAACTATTCAAAAATTAAAATAAATTAAAAAAAAAATTGCTAATAAAAATTACTACAATATGATTAATAGATATAATGCTCCAAAATTTTATTCATTTAATATCTTTATTCCAAATATTATTCGCAATATTAATTCATAGATTTTTTTGTAATGTCACTACAATTCTTTATTGTTAGCTTTACAGTTACAACCATAGTTATGGATAGTGTTACGACCATAGTTAGGGTTAGAGATAGGTCCAGGATTAGGATAATGGTTTAAAATGTATTGTTAGGGTTAGGGTTAGGGTTAGGGATAGGGTTAGAGTTAGGGTGTGAGTTAGGGTTAGGTCATGCAAAGAACTAATTAAACAATACTAAAACACTATAATTAACAAAACTTACATTTATTTTTATTCACATTAATAAAAATTACATTTTTATTTTTTCAAATCTAGAAAACAACAATTACAGTACTATAAAGGCAAGTACTAGCCACTACGTGGCACTTGTTTTAGAATGTGATTATCAACACACAAAAGTCATTAGAAGGGTGTGAGGTTGTATTGAACTTAGGAGGACTTGACCTCATAATGTATCAATATAGTATCTTCATAGTCATAAGGTTGTATATGAAACTAAAGCAAAGCAAGTATGGGTATAATGAAAATAATGATAGTGTAATTTAAGACTCCTAAAGGTGAGAAATAGGTACAAACAAGAGAAGTGAGAAAAAAAGATACAATAGATCAATTGAAATGGAGTTAAATCAACAAATATTTTAAATTTCATACATATTTAATGAAAAATGACACATTCTATGCAATTTCCAAGTAGCTTCCTCCCTTGGCACTCTCTCCTCTACAAAATCCAACTTACCAATTAGTAGAATTATGGATGACATGTCAAAAATCATAATTAACAATATTTTATATTTTGATCCCTTAGATTTCTTTTATCTTTACAAGTATAAGGGGATAAAGGCATTAAAGGATGGTGCATATGTGACCAAAAAATAGAGTGAGGTTATACATGTCAATTAGTAATAATTCAATATTTTGTTAAAACTATTTCCATTCGTACAAATATTTGTTAAAGTGATAGCCATCATACTAGGTGTAAACTTATGTCAACATCTTTATTGATTTGTCAGTTACAAATTGGTCCATGCATCTCCAAGTGGATATACTCATATACTTGCAAGATTTGAATGTCATACCTCTATCTCCCTATCTCTCTCTATCTCTTTACCTATCCTTCTCTATCTTTCAATGTATTCCTCTATTTTTATCACTCCCTCTCTATCTATCGATCTATCTCTCCCCTCCACCCTCTCTCTATCCCCCTCTCCCTCCTCTCCTTTTCTCTTTCTATCCTTATCTTTCTCTACCTTTATCTCCCTATAACTCTATCTCTCTCCCTGTCACTCTTTCTCTTTCTATATCCCTCTCTATCTTTCCATATCACCCTCCAACTATATATCTTCCTCTTCCTCTCTCTCTCTCTCTATATATATTGAACTATCTCTCCCTCTCTCCCCCCTCTTCATCTCTCTCTCTCTCCCCCTCTCTACTTATCTCTCTCTCCCTCTCTCCACCCTCTTCTCCATCTCCCTCTATCTACTCTCCCTTCCTCTCCCTCCCTCTCTATCTCTTCCCATCGCTCCATCCCTTCCTCCTTATCCCCCTATACATCTCTCTATTTCTACCTCCCTCTCCCATTCTCTTCCCATATATCTCTATCTCTCTCATATATTCTCTCTCCCTCTATACCCCCCCATTTCTCTCTCTCCATCTCTATTTTTCTATCTCTATTTCTCTTTGTTTGTTTGTCTCTCTATCTCTCTCCCTCTGCCCCTCTCTTTATATCTCTATCTCTCTATCACTCTATCTCACAATCTCTCTCTCTCTCTCTCTCTATCTTCCTCTCTACCTCTATCTACCTTTTTCCCCTACATCTCTTTGTCTCTCTATCTCTATCTCTCCATATTTCTTCTTCCATATCTCCCTCTATCATTCTCTCCATCTCTCTACCTCTCTCTCTATATCACTTCATAACTCTATCTTTATATTTATATATCTCCCCCTCTCCCCCTCTCTATATATTTATCTCTTCCATCTCTATCTATCCCTCTCTCCTCTCTCTATCTTTATCTCTCCCTCCATCTCTATCTCTATCTCCTTACCCCCTACCTCTTTCTCTCTCTCTCACTCTTCCCCCCTCTATCTCTCCCTCTCTCTTCCTCTCTCCCTATTTCAAACATAACTTGAGCTTGTTGGAAATGGAGCCTGATTATCTTTTTGATTTAAAGATTTTTTAACTTGTGTTTGGATCCCTGTAAATGGATGCATAGTTTATTTAAAGATATCACTTCTTCATTGAGACATTTTTTTGCATAAATAACAACATTTATTGAATGACCTACCAATTGACCTCATGTACTACACAAATATATACAAAAAATAGACCAAAAATTTCCCTAATTGATCTTCCACACCTCTTTGTCATACCCATTGCACACCAAGGTGTAATTTCTAGTATATATCACTACACCATTATGTCATGGTAGTTATTTTTGAATAGACACGAGAGTAGTGGCAATCTATATTAGGAAGTACTTTTTATTAAAAAATTGTATTTATTTTTCTATATAACTATGAAAGTTTAAAAAAATAAAAAGAGGAGCAATGAAATTAACAAAAATTTTGACAAAGAGAATTTTCTCCTACAAACTATAGACATACGTTGAGGTTTATCTATTGGTTGGTTCTTTCTTTTTTCTCAGTTGAATTCATTTGTTTATTTTTTGTTTCTTGTCTTTTTGTTTCTTATGTTGTACCTCACCTTTCTATTGTCTAATGGATGATTTCTTTGTTTCCTTCCCTCTAGTACTTTTCTTCCTAGCATAACTAATTATCTTCCAAGTCTAAATAGAACTCAATCTTTAATTGAACTAGTGTTCTAATTAATATAAATTCTCATAATTGCTAATTTAATTAATATAAATTCTCATAATTGCTAATGAGAAATTACATTTTAATTGAACCAAATGAACTTATTAATTGGATTGATTTCCTAACTAAATAGAAATAACTTTATTTATATTGTATTCTTAATAATTCTTAGTCATTGAGATATTCCCATGTTTAAATCACGTTTTCCCTTAGCATTCAACCTTTCCTAGTGGTTATTAATCCCATTATCCAATACAAATATTGTTTGTATGAGAAAATATTTTGCATATATTTTTACAAAAAGGAGAGTCCAGTTAAAGAATTCAAGATTTAGAAGTTTCAATTTCTTCAACTCCTCTCTAGAAGTTCTAGTAACTTTTGTCCTATAATATCTCCTAGGAAAGTCATTGTAAGGTGATTCGCTTTAGAAGTTTTCATTGAATTAGACTTATGTTGCTTCAACCTATGGGTCTTGAAGGAGTCAAAGTGTGTTATGGAATTGTTGAGATTATGTTTATGGTATGAACTGCTAATTGTGTATCATTTTTTATTTATTTTATGTTTATATATTGTTGAATTGTTACCTAAAATGCCCCCTTCTATTAATTTTATTGAATGATAGAATCAAACCCAAAAACTATGAATTGAATTGATTTGGTAGAGGAAAATATTAACCAATATAGTCATTGTTGTGGTAGAGGTCTACTATTATTATCGAGGCTAATGAAATCGAGATAGTTGCAAGTAGTTGGATTAATCAAGCACCCTAATGTCTAGTGTCCTCTATTGATATTTATACCTATCACTATCTCATCTCCTCGACCCTACTTTTGACCTTCATTTCTCCAATAATAATCTACTAGACTTTAACAATGGAGAACCTCTTGAAAGCATAAAGGCTTTAGGAAAAAAATTAACACTTACTTAAGCCACAATTCCATGAATGGGGTTGTCACAAAATTCTCAAAAAGTTAGGTATCAAAATGAAATTTCTAGGATTTTTTTAATAAATTTTCCAGAGTCAAAAGTCTATTTTTGCAAGTTGGAAGTTTGTCATAAAAAAGAGCAAGCTATTGATTGATATTTGGCAAAAGACCACATTATAACATATGAGGTGGCCACTCATATTTTCCTATCAAGATAAAATCTTCTTAAAAAATTTAAGTTGACTTCCCATTTTCCATTATTTTTGTGACTTGCACAACATGGAACCATCTTGACAAAGAAAATAGGAACAGTCACACATTCCTGTAGAGAAAATACAAATCCAAACACTCTTCATGGAAAAAATTCAAAAATAAAAATATAAGCACCCCCACGGGATTGTATACTTGGAATACTTATAAATATTAGGAAGTTGACGTTGTTTCAAAAAAGAACTAGCATTCCCTATAGTTTATACGAAAATATATCCAGTAAAATTTCATGCCTCTTGGGCGAAAGGTTGGTGTGCATGTTGTGCTAGCATTTTAAGAAGAGACCTTCTGTAAAATTGTCTTGTAATATTAGAATTTTTCATTCATTTGATATAATTTAAAATGAATTTTTAATAAAAATACAAGTGTTTCTCAAACATCTTCAACAATATTTTTTCCTATCATTTGCATTGAACTACCTTGCAAAGTCCTCACATGGAAAAGCAACATTAAATTATGTTTCCCCAATGGAAAGTGTCATATCTCACTTAGAAATTGTTGAAGAGAATAGATCATCTAGACTTGAACCTATGACCTACCAATGTAAACTTTATGGAAGGAAAAAATTTCATAATCCTAGAATGGTTGCCAAAATGTTTGCATCCTAACAAGGTTTATGTGTTGAAGGTGAATTATGAGAAAAGTCATGGAATTTATTACAAATAGATGCAAATTTTGACTAATTTGAAAAGTTATGTACATTTCATAAGAAAAATTGGTAAATATTATTTTTAAAATTTCCTAATCAATAAATATAATTTGTTAAAACATTAGATAATACCCTAAGGATATGTGGTTTAACAGTGGACAAAAATGGCTTGAACATTGTTAATCACAAATTTGAGTTGGTGATTACCCAATAAACTTGACACCTACAGGATGACTATAAATTTCTACATAGATTATATTAATTTTCATTGTTGTTGAACCCACTACACTACTCATTGTTCTTTATAATGAAGAGATTTTACAAATAAAATCAGCCTTCATTAATATCAACAAGACCATGAGAAACCCTATCACTAGGTTTCTTAGGCAATTACTAGCCACCGCCATAAAATAACTACATCATATTATTTTATTCTCCCATTTTCAAGATCCCTTTGTATTATATTCAAAATATAATGATTGTAAGAGTATTAAATAATCTTTACCATATGGATTTTTTTTAGATAAATCAAAACTTGCAAGAAATTTTAGTCACATTACAAAACTTATATACTCACCCAATTATCAATAGCAATTTGGAGTTCTTTGAATCTTTTCAAATGTACCAAGAAAACCTATGGATCATCCTACTCTTCAAAGAAATTAAATTGTAATAAAACCATGTTAGGATTAAAGAAAAGCAATGGGAGTATAGGAGGAAAAATGTTTGAAGTTCATGTGCCCTGATCGATTTGGTAACCCCATATCAATAATAGGGATTCAATATCATGTCCCATATTTATATGGAGGGAAATAAGCATGTTGATTATTTTGTGAAACTTGGATTTTCTAATTCAATGATGCCCCAAAGGTGGGACTCCCACGACCCCCTTCCCCTCGAGGTGAAGGCCATCATTAATCATGAATGTCGACAGATTTGAGGTGGATTCACCATTTAAGGGTATGATTACTAGCAATCACTTCAAAGTGACTTTCACACAAATTTTGGGATATTTTTTGGGCTCTTTTCTTCTCTATTTGTGGTGGGGTTTTCTTTGTTTCATTATGTGGCTCCTCTATTCCATTGTTCCTTTGATCATGGGTGGCGATAGGAGTCATGTTGAGCATATTTCTTGTGAATGGACGAAGAGTAATGCTTGGGTTTGGAAAATCCTTGTGGAAGGAGGGGTTAATCCTTATTTAGAGAAGCTTCATGGCTTTGATTCGTAGGTTTCCAAGGTTTTTGTTAAAGGCTGTAAAAATTGTATTGTGTCTATTTATGGTATGGAAGTGGAGATTTTAGAGGATTTAATTCGGTAAAATTTTGGGTTGTCCATGGGGGGCAGAAAGGTTTTCAAAGATAGAAAGGCGTCAGAGGCAACCATGAACAAATTCTTCAAGAAGGATGAGAGAGATAAACTGCTTAAATTCTCCTTAGAAGGTTATGACAGGAACTCCATCAAGCCTATTTGGGTTGACACAGTTGAGGTTATTGTAGACACCCAAAAATGTCCTCTTACAACACTTTGTCACAACATTGCATCATTTAGACATCTTGTAGTATGTTTTTCCCTAGGTACCCATGTCATCATCTAATTAGTTAAATAAATCTTATTTATTTGACTAATTTCATTTATTCCCTTCCTATGCATAATCCATCCATTCTTCTAATGTTAATTAAATAATTTATATTATTTAATTAATTAAATTATAATCCATCCATTCCTCTAATGTTAATTAAATAATTTATATTATTTAATTAATTAAATCATTTCCATCCATTCCTCTAATGTTAATTAAATAATTTATATTATTTAATTAATTAAATCATTTCTATTAATTAATTAGTTAAATAATTTATATTATTTAATTGACAAAATCATAAATTCAACATTAATTAAATAAATCAAATATTTATTTAATTAATAAAATATTAAAAATTATCTTTTCGCTTTCTTTCCAATATTGAAACTCATGTGTATCTAATTAATTAATTTAATTAGATAATTCATCAATTATCCTTCTTATCTTTTTCAGGATTTATTTCCTTTAAAAGAGAATCTGAATCTTTCTATCTTTTCACATCTTATCTTATCTTGTTTTATTTCCTTTAAAAGAGAATCAAAATCTTTCTATCTTTTTACATCTTATCTTATCTTGTTTTATTTCCTCCTTGATCAAATAAAACAAAAAATCAAATCCTTATCGAATCTTATCAAATTTTATCTCCATCCACATCAAGGCTCTATAAATACAGCCTCTCACAATCCATTTAGGGGGGTTGATTCTTAAGTATCCTCACTCTGTCAAAATCATTCTTCAAATCTTCCATCCATCTCCATCTATCACCTTTGTCGTGTTGTTATGTTGCTGAATTGAGCAACCAACATTCCTCCAACAATCAACCTTCAAAATCTTGCATTCTTATGCAGGTGGAGAAGATCCATGGAGGTCAATCAAGTCTAGTTTGAAAATTGGTTTGCATGTCTTTTGTTTATTTGCATTTTCATTCTAGTTTGTGCTTCATGGTGCTTGATAGGGTTTAGATAGTTTATTGTTTTTTGCATTAAACCCGCTGATTAAATTTCCCTATCTACAGTTATTATGAGGTATTTTAATCTTGATGGAAGGTTCTCTTCTCTATTCGGTTACCACTTTATCTTGCTCAACAATTTTCTTCATAACAAAGTGGTTTCCTTTTTGGTTTATTTTCTTGTTTCTCTTGAGTGTGGCATCAGAGATCATAGGAAGAATTCTAAGCTTCCTATTCTTCATGAAGGTTTGGTCTTGTTAATTGTGGAGCATGTGAAATCCTTATCTATCCCTATTGAGCCTATTAAGGCTTCTAAAAACTGTAAGATTCACCATTATTGAGTGCAATACTCGGATATGTCCATTGATACTGAAGATAAAATGCAGGATGAGTGGATAGCGAAGGAGGGTGATGAGGACTCTCTAGAAATTTATTCAAATCACCCCTCTGAGGAACAAACTAAAAATAAGAAGACTTCTAAGAAACAAGATAAACCCTAAATTTCATGGATGGGGGCTCCTTTACTAGGGACTATGATGTGAAGATAAATATGCATTCAACTACTAATAATAGGAAGAAGCTAAAACTTGATAAGGGGGTTGATAAGGACAACATGGCGAGGAAGATACAAGTTATTGAGAAAGAGAAAAAGAAGACCTCTTTGGGTGATAGGAAGTAGAAAGGTAAGGCCAAAGGCAAAGATAAAATGGAAGATTCTGGTAATAACAACTAGGAGAGAGGTAAGTCTAGAGGTAACAAAAAAATGGACCAACATATTGATTTGTCTCATCAAGACCAGGGTCCTCAATATGAGTTTTCTCTTTTAATGTTTTCAACACCAATAGGGAGGAAATTTACAATGTGCTTGGTTTGGCTACGAAGGGTGATGTGAGCCAATTTAAACTATCCAATTGTTTTTTTTTGGAAATGAACCAAATTAATGTGAAGATGCGATCTCTTTAGAACAAGATGGTTGAAAAGGAGGGAAGTAAGGATATTTATGAGAATAGAGCTGAGAATAATAAGATGTTAGCTATCCTTGAAGAAGTGGCTAAGGACATTCACTTGATGAAGAATGATTATGAGATCCGCATCAAGTTTTTAGAGGATAAAATTTAGAAGGTTCATCAGAAATTGGAGAAGACTGTGAAGGTTAACCAAACTATTCTTGAGAACAACACTGGCGGGATCTGCATTCTTAATGAAAAGGCCAAGAATTTGAAGGATGATGATATGATGGGGATACCCAAGGATTTTGATCATGTTGATGAGTTTGTGGTTAAAGGTAAACAAGGTACTTCTTCTGCTGGGGAGGGACCAAGTGATTGCACTCGTAGTCAATCCAAGAAACTCTTGGAAGTTCATAAGAAATAGTTGTAGGAGGTGGTCAACCTTCATAATCGCTTATATAAATAGGACATTGAAGTAACTAAGATTCTTAAGGAATTATGTCTGTGGTCTATTTCTTTTTTGTTTTTTTGTTTTGTGTTGGTTTGCTGATGGTTGGCTATCGGTTGGCTATGCTTATATTAGGAAGTCTCTTTGTAAAGGGTTTTGGTCCCTTCCAAACTTGTTTTACCTTTAATAAAAAATAGGTATTCAATATCACAAAACAAATTTTTAATAAAAATTCTATTGTAATGCAAAAACCCAACCAAAAATATAGAATAAAATATGTTGCATTTCAATAATTTTAGTGTCCCAAAGAGTACCCAAAGCACAACAGGAATATTATCTCAAAATGAGCTTAATAAGTTATACATGTTAGTAGTTAAACATTACAATCCATGTGAGAATGATATCAAGTTACACGTACCATTTAAATTGGTAGAATTTAACAACATGAGTCACAATACAATTTAAGTCTAAATGATGTGATATATCAACTTATCAACCATCCACATACCATTTATGGTCAACTGATAAATATGCAATTTTTTGTGTCAAGACCATATAGTAATTAAGCTTTCCTTTTATTATGACAAATGGGAGGAAGATAGGTAGGCTTGATAAATAAGTATTCTAATCTCCTCTAAAACTTGTCTATAGATTTTTCCTAACATTCAACCCACTCACTACCCAATGACCACTAAGATTGGTGAAGTTCTTTCCATTGGAAAGCTAATAAGTGCAATTTTGATCTGGTCTATTAGACTATGATTTTGTTGTCTTTAGAATCTTATTTATTAGAAAGCTTTACCTCCACAACTTGAGGGAAGATTGTGGTTCATTGCTTCAAAAAAGAACAAGCATTTTAGAAGGCATGAATATCATTTATGAGCAATATGGGTTGCCCTTGTAGATTACAGTTTAGTCAGAAAAATGCTTAGATGAGCATCTATGGTGAGAAGATGTGAAAACCAAAAAAAATCTATAATTTTGATGAAAATAAATGCTATGTCAAAGTCATGAAAATTTCATAAAAGCAAGCTTAACATTTTCTAATTTCAACCATTGTGTTTGAGGACAACCCATTAATCAATATGTAAATGGTGGCCTCCTTTTTTACTCAATCCCAAATATTATTTACTACAAAAAAGAAATGCAGTTCTAAGATGCAATAGACAATGTAAGATTATCTTCTATGTATAGTCCAACTTAAAGAATAAGGACCCCTTTGTTGAATATCCTTGATTATTGTTGTAATTTCCAAAGAAATGGGGAGGAAACCTCTACTTTTCCATACCATTATCTTAACATCAATAAAATGTTAGTTGTAAATTGGTAACTATATGATCAAGTTGACAGAAAGTTCCTATATTAAAGTCATGTGTAAAAAGCAAGTAGTTATTACCTTGTTTAACCCCATGGAAGTGGATTCTGATGAAGAAGAGAATATTGCTACACACAAAATTCCATTCCTCCCATCTCAACCAAGGCAACAATCGGTAACCTAATAAGCTAAAATGGTTTTTGCAATCATTAAGATCCATTATTATCAAACATGTGAAAAACATAATTGGCATAGTTTTCAAAAATAATAACATGTTTAGAATAAGCCCATTTGTTATCATGGGATTGATATCGTTTTGATTTTTTCTTAATGTGTTTATTTTTTCTCATTTAAAGGAGACATGTATTGCAAAAGACAAAGAGTGTCTACAAAATAGACTTCAATAGCATATAAAACTTGACAAGTAAGATATTACTCAACTTGTGTTGTTGTATTCCTAGCCTCTTGTCATATTGTGCATAAAATGAAAATAAATTTGAATAAAAAAATCATTAGATTGTATCATAGATGAAGAAAATTATGAATCAGTGAATAGACATGAAGATGACATAATTGACATAGTATTGAAAAATAATAATATGTTCAAAACAAGCCCATTTGAATACAATATCTAGGTGAATATATTTTTGACTCTTTGCAACTATTATTACATATGTGGTACACTTTTGTAGAACTACAAATTGGAACCATTGACCATTTTCTAAATTATCAAGCAAGAAGTGATCTTGAAGCTTTATTTTCACATAGATATGAGCTAGACCCCCAGAAATTGTATGAATTGCATGAAGTTAATGATGATAATACTTATCTACGACGTATGCGACTATCTACAATTCCAAGGAAAAATTATAATGAGTATGGTATTTGGGAGTATTTATATTGTATTAAGTGGCTAGCCAAGTTGCTAGATATTCAAATATATATTTGGTCTTTAACAAGAAAAATGTATTTGGTCTTTAACAAGAAAATCAAAGTACTTGCATTTCAATGAAAGTTCACAAAGTACTACATATTCTATTTTTTTCATGATAAAAATCCTACTCATGGAAATTTTGAACCACTTGTCTCTAAAAAAATAAAGTCATATGAACAACATATTGAACAATCTAAACACTCAAAAATAATTTGTAATTCAAAAAATTATTTTGCTCAGGATAAGTCAATAGATACAATGTCGAGTTTATATAAAAATACATTATCAATATCAAATTGTGGATTAGATAGTATCATAGATGTGCAGAATTATGAATCAATGAATAAACGTGAAGATGAGACAATTGAAATAGCATTGAAAAAAGTACAATATCATGTGTTGCAAATTCAAATACATGCATACACACTATAGACCATATGGAGTGGAGATAATAATGGAAAATGAAATTTATACTAAACAATCACAAAAAATGATAATGATTAAAGGAAAAAAATAGTATGCACAAATTGAAACAATCCATTCAAAACATTGAACATGTAGAAACTAGTAGCTCTATATAACCCATAAATTCCTTGAATAGATTTCCCATGACTCATTTCATAAAATTGAAATGAAGGAAAAGGTGGAGAACCCTAGGATTTAACTCTTAGGGTTTGGGCACCTTTCCTTGTGGATTTTATTTAAAATTTAAGGTAGCAGGGGTTTGATAGATTTGGACAAGATATAGGACTGACTTACAACTTGGAAGGTGAGTCAACCTACCCTCGACCAAATTTGGAATGGAATTTGGAATGAAATGCAATTATTTAACTAGGCTAATGATGCAAATGACTACTCTTATGCAAAAATAGTAAATCTAGAGCGTCACAAACAAATTTAGACTTCGAAAACAAACTGAGTCGAGTTTTGTGCATTTGTGATATTAATTTGGGGCTGAAAATGGAGGACTAAATCACCCTTGGCAACTATGTCCCAGTAGATGAATTTTGGATTTGATTTCGTAGTCCTTTGATGCGTAATCTGGGCCTTCTTTTTCTAGGTGTCACACTATTGGATCTTCATTAGGTGTAGAGATAACTGAGTTTTCGCTTGTTGTTAAGATGTAGGGTTTGCATGCAATAATGAATAATTGAACTTCAAACTTCTCCCAATCTTCTTCAGATCTAAAACTTGCACATTCAAAGAGAGGGAAAGGGTTGTACCATATAGGGGCTTGCCTTAGTCAAACCCCGTGTTGGTGTTTCCACCTCCACAATGGCAATGTCAATGAAAGGAAGATAAGTGATAAATGAATGATGAAACAAAAATAGATACAACTCACCACTCAAAAATGGCTTCCTTGAAGGATTAAAGTCATACAAATCTCCTCAAGGCTTTAATTGTTGCTTGCTTGATTTGCTTGAAGACCTACAAGGGTTAAATCTCACAAACAATATGATAACATAAACATGAACAAACTCACATACACTTTGACATGATGCTTTGATATTGAATTTTTACAATGAATGTGCTCTTGACTACTCTTGACTTGATAATAATTGCTCTTGATAATGCTCTTGATCATAAATTTCCACTAAGTTTTCAAATGGTGAAATGACTAGGTATTTATATGCAATTATTCTAATTTCCCAAAAATTAAATCTCGATAGCTAACATTTGACATTTGAAATTCAAATAATAAAATGTTGACTTCAACATATTCATTTGGAGGCAAAATAGGGGACTAAGTCGCCCTAGGTGACTAGGTCCCAACCCTATTTTATGGGACTTAAGGTGTCAGGAACAAAATATTAAATGAATACTTTGGTTTTCTACATGCAATTTGTCTATAAATGTCAAAATGGGCCACAAAATGCATAATTTAGGAAATTAGGTGTACAATTAGGTCCATGCACTTAAGAGGGAACAAAACATAGTGTGAAATTGTCAAGGGTGACAATTTACAACATTACATTTAGCCCCCACTTTAGTGAGAGTATGAACTTATGCTCAGACTCACACTGAAGTAGAAAAGTATGTCAAGAGGGGTTTGATTGTCCAAACTTTGAAGAGATAGGATGACAATGAGTCTAGGGAGAGTGTACAAGCCCCCAAGATTGAAGATCCCATGGTAAACCAACATAAGAACAAAGGAACACACATGTATGTAATGCAACAAGACAAAATACACAAACATACATGACAAGAACACGAGTCATACACGATGAAAAAACATGGCATAACATACCATAAAGATGATGACTAAATGAAAACAAACACAATTCGAACATGAAGAATACACACACAAGAGGCACACAATAAAACACAAGGTTAGTACTAAAGGGATTTGATTCAGTAAGGCAAAGAGACGTCAATCTTAAATTTGTCTCAAATACCAAATGCTATCCATTGAATAAATGTTAAGACAAAAGGATGCTCTTATGAGGACTAGCAATCTGTGTTATGCCAAATCACTCATGAGCTACATGGAGCTACTAGCTAACAAGCTGCATTATGCTAGGTGTCCATGCAATATGATGGGTTCCACAATGCTAGCAACTTGTGTTATGCTAAGACACTCATGAAATGTAACACCCATTCGAGAACCCTAGAGGACAAAGCCTAAACAACAAAAAATGGATAATTTTTTTTTCTAAGTACAATGTTGTGCAATAAAATTGAACACAACTTTAGTTAATAACCTATGTCCCCTAGAGATAACGCCCATATCTCCTCACGTTTTCTTGTAGTGTTACTGGACTTGGAGACCCCGAAGAAGGTGGCAAGGGAGATGTTGGTGCGCTTGTTCCGCGTCGACTTACTCGGTGGTCTTGAAGAAACTCTGAAGGCGACCTTCTTAGGCAAAGGCATACCGCGTCCGACTGACTTGTCTCTCTTATGGGACACAGAGTAAGCTGTTAAAGTGTATCCTTTTCTCCTTGACCTCAAAGGGCCAGCTTTGTCGCGACACAGAAAGCTTGCGGACGTGGCCTTGGAGTTCTTGAAGCGAAAATTGAAGTTGGTGCCGGCGGAGGGGAAAGACTAGTTAGAGGGCTTTGTAAGTTTCACGGAAGTCAATGGTTTCATGTAAGGGTTGGCTCTGTGTTTGATGTCTTTCGATGCTTCTTACTATTTTTTGGTGGTCTTTTGCACAATTTTTTGCAACTTTGTTTTACGGTGGTTGTGGGTCGGCCTGTGACCCCTCTCTTCCTCCCTATAGTTTTCATGGGTGGTCTTTGGTGCATGTTCTGGGTCTATTGAAACCATGGATTTATGTCTCGGTTGGGTTGTCGTCTTGCCCGGCTATGTCTTTTGGATGGTTATTCCTGCGTTGCAGACGTTTGTATATTTCTTCTATTTCAATATATATATTCTACCGTGCGTATCAAAAAAAAAAAACTATGTCCCCTAGGGTGCACGACTGCATTACTTAGATTCCATTAACCAAATTACAAAACCAAATAACTTATTAAAATCCAATCACTAATCATTAATAAGCATAACATAAACTCATCACAAAGGATCTTATGAACCATGAGAAACATTCGTTCTATAAACATAAAGAATAAACGATTACTTTCATTTCATTTAACAAGTGCAATATCACTATTTACATGTTTCGTTACATACATGAGGTACATTAATCTAGTGTTTCAAATACATTATGTACAATAATACTTCCTCGATACAAGTGAGGAGTGCTCCACAAAAGATACATTATACATGATCAAGATATAATACATTTACAAGTACAATGATCAACTCCCAAAAGTAGATGAAGTGCATAAGACAAGGGATCAAATGACGTCACCACATCATGAATGAAAAGGGAACCCAATGGAGAATGTTACACGGTCCACCCTACCATGTGAATCTAAAGATTCACCCCCCTATGCTAGGAGGTTACAAAGGGCCCCACCAACTGATAGACATGAACTAGATATCCCAAGGTTGACAAAACTCACAACACAAGACAAACACATCAACAAGAACGACAACACCAATGGCCATACTTCCAGAGGCACATAACAATCAAGGTAAAAAAACAAGCAGGAAACTCATGGTTGTCATAGGGGAAGTGTCATCACATAATTGGACATAGGTTATCCAGGTAGTTCTTCCTAGGCCCTGATCCCCATCCTGGGTTATCCTGGTAGCCTCTACCGAACTCCGGCCCCTCATGCCAACTTATGCGCAATCGACCTACTTCTCATGGAGATGAAGTAGTTGATTATTCCATTCTAGGCCTTCCTGACTCACCTCAAGCCTAAACGAGCACTTGAGGCTAAGCGAGGTACAATCTTATCTTGATTAATGTTTGAGCTACCCATTCTCCCTAATAAATTTTAATGTTATCACTTATTAACAAACTTCCACATGGGTTATCTAGGTGCCCCTTTGTGCACCGACCCCCATTGGAAGACACTTTCCTACTTCCAACCTTAATCCACAAAAACTAAAAACAACACCACTTGAACGACACAAAACATAGCTGAATCACCATGAGAGGCATTAACCATCCTACTCACAAAGTCCATGAAATCAATCACAAGGGAAAAAATAATGTGCAAGGTGATCGGTCTTCATACACATAATCACAATAAAGTTTCCCATCACAAGTTAAACAAATAAAGCCACCAAAAGATCAAGTTAGCCTAGCCTTTGAAAACTCTAAGTTCCAATTCACAAGAAAACATAGGATGAACATACTCCACCAATAACTTCCACAACATACCCATCCCTATAATTCATGTTGATAAATAAATCACAAATAATAAACCAGAATTAGAATTATTTACATGATGTTTTTTTTTTAAATGGTATGCAATCAATCATCTAGACATGATTCCATAATTCAAATATTTGCATATATACACTTACCAAATTTTGATGAGCTAATCATTGATGAACCTGTCTTGTTTAGAACTGGTTATCTCCTATTTTCCTTAAGTTCAGCGTAAGGCAACAAGTTAAACTTAATACCCATTTACCTAAACATACATACATGCACATGGGTATATATATACATGTGAATTACCTATAGGCTTGAAGCACAAAGAACTTATAAACACCTACAACATCATATATATCACTTCCGTATATATGTGTGTGTGTGTGTGTGTGTGTGTGTGAATATATATATATATATACACACACACCTAAATGCACATATATATATATATTCAGATATATGTATATTTATATATTATATAGAAATGTTTCAAACCTTTATTTATATTATATTTGTGTATTAATTAAATTAAAACTCACTGGCTTCAAAAGTGATCGAATAGATCTAATATTTATTTGTCAAGAAAAGGCCGACATACCTTTAACACATTATATATATATGTAATATAAATACAACATGATATTCGTTGACTAACAACTACGCACCATGCATTAACATGGTTTCATAATGACGACGTCCAACATACAAGGCGTTCAAAGAACATAGCATGACAATACAAACTCATCATCCTTTACACAGGTTAATATATTTCTCATGTCTTTCAGATCTTGCTAATAACTGAAGTTGACTTGCACGACAAAAAGAGGATCATCAACCTAAAACTAAACTAAGGAAATATACAAATGAACTATAACTGGAGTGCATGTAATCATAACCTCCTTGAAATGCATGCCTTGGAATCTCTCTCAGAACTCAAACATCCTGGTGCATTCTGGGCAGCAACAAACTGTTTTCCACATTCACAAAGGATACTCACCAACACATAGCTACAACTAAGTTTAATGAAGTCTCTAGTTCGACGGCCCATTTTGCTTTCAACATATATTTATATGTAACTAAGAGAGGATTCCAATTATATAAAACAATGAAGAAAGTAAGAGCTAAACAATATATGTGGCGAACCTACAGGTATAAAATGTGAGCTTACTTCCAAATAATTTCTAGGGAAAATACTTATTAACCAACAAACAGAAAGTAAGGGGCCCTCATAAATCACATCTTGGTAATGACTAGTTATAGAGTGTTCATCTGCTGTTGCATTCCAAGGAATTTAAAGACTTCAATGAACAGTTTAATACCAGTCGATTCCTTTTTCTTTTAAAACAACAACAACTGGGTGCAAGAAATAAGGTTTTACATATACATCTGCGCTACTATTCAGTTTCAGGTGACTCATGGATATTGATCTATTCATAAATTCAATAGAATATGGTTCAAAATAACAAAATTTGAAATATTCAGAAGATACGAATCATTAGTAATATATTTGGTCAGAATAACAATCATGCGCTTCCCAGCATTATTAACATAAAAAGGATTGATGGTCCAATACCAACATCACTTACAAGTTAATTCGTCTTGGACCTGCTCTTCTCACTCTCTGGCCACGTTTGAACTTCCTGCACGCATGGTGGATTCTGGCCTAGAGGTACCTCACGGGCCCCCTCTGCCCACCCCTGACCCGATCCTTGCCTTGTATCATGCGGACTCGTGTCCCTTGGGAGACACTGTTGGTGAGATAGGCCTTTTGTCTATGGATCTTTCAGTGCCACCTGTGTCTTTGGTTGAAGTGTCGACGATTGAGATTCCTTCAAAATCCCTTGGGTGGAAAGATGTTCTAACCAATAGTAAATTGGGCCCTCTCCCTCCTCCTTCTCATGAGGATGAGGTTATTGTGTCTGGAACAAACTTTGCTATTTCTGATTCGGCTAGCGATAGGATCCTCTCTTCTATGGAGAATGTAGTGGTGGGTAGGTTTCTCTCTTTCCGCCCTACTATGGATATGGTTAGGAAATGGGCTGCTGCTAAGTGGAGGCTCAAGGGAAGTGTGGAAATCTGTGCTATGTCTGGTGGGATTTTCCTTTTTAAGTTCATGACTCCTGAAGATTTGTTATTGGTTTTGTCCTCAAGACCTTGGGTTTATGGTAAGCATAGTTTGGATTTGTGCCACTAGAAACTAGGGTTTAACCCTGAGGTGGACCTCAATAAGTTAGCTTTGGTTTGGATTCACCTTCCCAGGCTGTCGTTGGAGTATTGGGATGAATCAATATTTAAGAGCATCAATGATTCCTTGGGAAACTTTATCACTTCTAATTCCATCACCAAATCGAAGTCTAGATTAGTGTTTTCCCACTTTTGCATGAATATTTGTGTGAACAAATCTCTTCCTAACTTCGTTAAGCTTTGCTCTAAATTCGGGTCATGGGTATAACCTGTGTGCTATGAAAATGTTGTGATGTTCTGTTAGAAGTGTGCCAAACTAGGGCACCTTATTTTTGACTGCAAGTCTACCTTTAATAAGGATCCTATTAAGAGAGACTATGTTTCTCCCTTTGGTTCTCCTCCTGGATTTGAAGACCCGTCCAAAGAGGGCTCTACCTCATTGACGGCTTTTCTTGACATCCCTAGCTCTGAGAATCCTGTGTTGGAGTTAGTGGCCAGTGAAGAATCTCCCAATCTTGGTGTAGACACCTAAATTTGACCACTTCCACATGGTCCAAATTGTCTACTCTATTCATCTATTTCGTTAATATTAATTAAATGATTTATTTAATTAATATTTCATCTTCTACCTAAGGTTCCTAAAAGTATTTAATCAAATAATTAAATACTTTACCTTACACCTCTTCTTCTCTAAATTAAATAAATATGTCAAGTTATTTAATTTAGTCATTTGATCTTTTTAAATCAATTTTTAATTCTTCTTTTTTCTCTCCTTGTCACATCCTCTATAATCCTCTTCTAATCTGGATTAATTTAATTAATTCATGATTAAGATGTGCACACCCTTAATCAGGGATTAATGTCACATCCTCCAACTTTTTCTACTTGCTTCTAATCCCCTGTTAATTTTTTTAATCATATGTTTGCACAACCTTAATCAAAGTCATTAGCTACATTTAGCATGCCTTTTTAGTCAACCTTTTCATATCCCATATTTGGCATTGACTCTCTTTCCCATGTAAATTTTTAATTCACATTTTATTCACCCAAGATTCCTCTCTTCCCTATGTGAATTTTTAATTCACATTTATCCTTCCAAGGTCTTCTAGAACCTTTTGACCTCTCACATCACCCATATGTGTCAAAAACCCCACCTTTTTGGAAACCTCCTCTTAAACACTAGATTCTTCCAATCATGTGAATTTTTAATTCAAATTTATTTTCCCAACTACTTTCTCATTCCCCATGGAGATTTTTGAGGAATTCTAAAATTCCTCAAAAGTAATTTTCATTCTCACTTGGGGACAAGAAGTTCCCTTTTGAGGAAATATTCTCATCCCCCAAGGTACTTACAAGGTACTTGTCCTTCCTCCACATCATGTACCTTCCTTCCACCTCACTTACACATCATCACATCCTAGGCCACTTCACCCTCCACATGTCAAAATGTGAGGGCTTGTGAGTCCTCAACTCACCATGACCCTTCATATTGGCCATGTTGGCTTAATCTCAACCATTGAATACTCTAGAGAATTCAAATTCTTTTATAAATACCCCCCTCTTCTAATGTATTTTACAACACTTAGCCATTTGCACCCTTATGCTACCAAATTTACCACTCAATTTGCAAGCATTATCTTAGCCATTTAGCCATTAACATTAGCATTGCATTTTTCCATTGTAGCTTCATCAAAACATCACATTGTTCATCTTGCATCTAGCCATCCGAGGAGCATACAAGCATATAACATCAAGGGCCAACCAAGGGATTTCAACAACACAAAGGTATAATCATTTGCTATCTTTTCTTATTTTATTTCCTTGTGTTGTCATTCCTTAGGCTAATCTTTTGAGGTGTCCCTTGTGTTTTCCTTTATTGCATAATAGTTGTTTTGCACGTTTAGGATAAGATAAACATTTAGGATCATATTTCTAGCACGCCCAGTGGGACCCACAAACAGGTTCCTTTATTTCACGTTTGTTGTTGTTAAACTTGTTTGCAGGTTTAGGTTGCAGAGGGGTGGACTTGCCCTCAAGTTGACTGTAGAGGGGCAGAGTTTCCCTCCAGTGTGCTGTAGCAGGGCAGACTCACCCTAGTTTACATTATGTTTTCTAACGTTTTGGCTGCAGCGGGGCAGACTTGCCCTAGTTTACATTCTATTTTCTAATGTTTGACTGCAGCAGGGTGGACTTGCCCTAGTTTCATGCTGTTTTCTGAATTTTGACTGCAGCAGGGTGGACATGCCCTAGTTTACATTTTGTTTTCTGACTTTTGACTGTAGCGGGGTAGACACGCCCTAGTTTACATTTTGTTTTCTAATGTTTGACTACAGCGGGGCGGACTTGCCCTAGTTCCTTTCTGTTTTCTAACTTTTGACTGCAGCGGGGCGGGCACACCCTAGTTTACATTTTGTTTTCTAACTTTTGACTGCAGCGGGATGGACACGCGCTAGTTTACATTATGTTTTCTAACGTTTGACTGCAGCGGGGCAGACTTGCCCTAGTTTCATGTTGTTTTCTGACTTTTGACTACAGTGGGGTGGACATGCCCTAGTTTACATTCTGTTTTCTAACGTTTGACTACAGTGAGGCGGTCTTGCCCTAGTTTCATGCCATTTTCTGACATTTGACTATAGTGGGGCAGATTTGTCCTATTTTTTATGTTGTTTTCTAACATCTAACTGTAGTGGGGTGGACTTGCCTTATTTTTCATGCTATTTTCTGACATTTGACTGCAGTGGGGTGGACTTGCCCTAAACAAAATATTCTGGAAGGTAAAAATAGTCATTTTTAGCTTCATTTTGTCTCAGTTTTTTGTTGTTTTTAGGTTCTAACCCCCTAATCTTGTTTGTTTGTGGGTGTATTTGGATTTCTTTCTAATATTTTGTAGCATACTTTCATAATTGATGAAGAACGATGGTTAAAACAACTAACACTTGCTTACAGGGCCATCCGTTTGTTTAGATTTTAAAAATTTTTTCCTTGTTTTCATGAATTTAGGAACATAGTTAATTAGGGGGAAGTAAAATTTACTACTTGTTGTGTCTGTTTTTGCATCACCCAAGGGGGCATTAATTTGTTTTCGCTTTCCCCTTGCACTTTGTGTGAGCCTGGGTAGTAGTTGGAAATGATTAGTGCCTTCTTTTTAGAGGGACTTGCTTGGGGATTTCATCACCCCAAGGGACGATCCCAATCACGTGTACTAGCAGGGTATAGAAAGGGGGGAAAGCCAAAGATGTACCCCAATCTAGTCACATCGTGTCTTGCGGAGTGCCGAAGCTAGGGTGATACCTAGATAGACGTGAAGAGTTGGTCTGAGCCTTTCAGTATCTCGCTGGGGTTCCTGACTCACGCTCGTGATGAGCTAGTGTTCATGATTGTGCCTCACGTACCGAGAGTATATCGAGTATTTGCTAGAATCCTTGTGCATCTTAGATTAAGACCTTTGCTGGCCATACCCTTAACACTAATCATAGGATTGTGCTTGTTTGAATTGTCTTCTTGTGAGAAACTAGTAAATTTTTTGACAAGTCAGCCTCATTGTTATCATTTTAAGTCCTTGCCATAGTCATTTCCATCCAAACCAAGTCCCTGTTTCCCACATTAGGGTGGACCTGCCCTGACCTGCCCCATAGTGGGGTGGACTTGCCCTAACCTGCTCTGTAGTGGGGTGGACTTTCCCTCTAGTTTACTGCAGAGGGGTGAACTTGCCCCCCTGAACAGTAAATTTCACTTTGTTTAACCATTCTAAGCCTCCATTTCCAAACCTCCATTTGATCATTCCAAACCTCTGTTTGACCATTCCAAACCTCTGTTTAGCCATTTTGAACCTCCATTTAATCATTCCAAACCTCCATTTGATCATTCCAAACCTCCATTTGATCATTCAAAACCTCCATTTGACCATTCCAAACCTTCATTTAGTCATTCTGAACCTTCGTTTAATCATTCCAAACCTCCGTTTGATCATTCCAAACTTCTGTTTAGCTATTCTGAACCTCTATTTAATCATTCCAAACCTTCGTTTGATCATTCCAAACTTCTGTTTAGCTATTACGAACCTCCATTTAACTGTTCTGAATGTCTATCCATCCTTTCCAATCTTCTGTTTCCTATTCCGGTTGCTCATTTCACTATTTGAGGAACCAATTTTATTACCTAGAGATCTCGTTCCACCATTTTCTAGTAATATCGTTTCACCAAAAACCAATTGGGAATTGAAAACCTTATCATTTGTTGTTTCCAAAAGGTCATTTAGACATCACCCCTATCATATAGAAACCTTTAGGACACCTTTAGTTCACATCCTTCATCATCTTTCAATTCAAATTCTTTAAACCTTGTTTAGAAGTTATTACCCAAATTGACCAAGGCATTTAAATTCGATCATTATCCTACATATCAATCATTGTATTCAACCCAATCAATCCGCTTCTATCCTGAGGTGGATTCAGTGTTTAAATTCAACATCATTGGCCCAAATAAATCCATTTCCATCTTGAAGTGGATTCGGTGCCGCAAATTCATCCTTTGATCCGATCAACCAATGCCTTAAGTCACCTAGGGTGATTTCCAAAATTGGGTTTAGAATCCTTTCCATCAACCAATCCTAATTCATCATCTAATCCAAATCAAACTTATCCAATTGATCCAAATGATCCAATCCAATCTACCTAAAAAATCTCACCCAATCATCCAACTATTCGATCAATCCTACCCAATCATCCAATCAAAATCCAATCATCCAATCAAAATCTAATCATTTAATCAAAATCCAATCATCCAATCTAAATCCAATCATCCAATTTCAATCTTGATCCAATCATCCAATTAATCTTATCCAAACCCGTCATCCAATCAATCGATCTCTATCCAATCCAAACAATTTTCCACCAAGGACATCCTTGCACTTAGTCTCATTATAATCCACCCATAATCCCTTTTGCATGCCTGTTCAGAATCGGTCATAGGCAAAGAAGATGGTCGAATAACAAAATCCTGGATACCAACCTAACGCACCACAAGAAAATCCTCCCATCAACAGGGGATCATCACAATCTAACATCGAAGATCATAACAACTCACCGCATGGTGAAGAGAGTATGGTCAACCAACCCAAACTCACACTTGAGGAACATTTTAGTAACCCCACCAATGTGCAAATGATAGATCGCCTGCTTGAAAAACAAGGGGAAGAAATCTTGGCCCACCTAATTGAAAAAGGTGTCAAACCTCCATCAAGTGTCAACCTATCCAAATATGGAAATTCCACACCTAACATACCCCAAAGTTAACAAAATGTACCAGGTGATTCATACATCCCCAATGTTCCTCCAGTGGAGGGTTGGTATCAACCTGAATTTGAAAATGTCATCCTTTACCATATTAACAATCCTCTGCATGCCCCAATCTCAGTCATGGGGGCTCCTCAAGTATCTGATCCCAATAACCCTTTTGCCTACGACATGCCGCAAAATGTTCCCTAAAGTTTGCCATTAATGTTGACCGCACCACCCCTTTCGAATCAACCTACAGTAAACGCTGGGAGCAACCCTTTCAATGCCTTGCCTCCACCTCCTGGAGCCACAAATCTACCACCGCCTCCATTCACATCCCAACAACCTTCACAATCTAACATACCACCTCAAGCACCTCCACAAGGTACATCACAACCAAATGTTCCCGTTGTCACCCAACAACCTCCTTTGCAGAATGCCTCTACATTGTCTCAACCACCTCATTAGCAACAACCCCCATATAATCCTTTGATTTCATCACAACAACCACTGCACCAATTGCAAGGCAATCCATCTTGACCTCTCGTCCAAACCATATCTCCATTGCTTGCATCTATTTTACGTCTGCAAGTTCAATCACAACACAATATACCATCTCGG
The DNA here is from genome assembly GCA_007258455.2 of Sequoia sempervirens. NCBI lineage: Eukaryota > Viridiplantae > Streptophyta > Pinopsida > Cupressales > Cupressaceae > Sequoia > Sequoia sempervirens. The sequence goes on along the minus strand of VDFB02000008.1, from coordinate 80,853,725 downwards.
GCCACACAACTGTCGATATCACATCAAAAAGCTCCCTAGCACTATTTCTACCACAACCAACAATAGTTCCAACAACAACCACCCTATGTGGCCTCCCAATAGTCACAACAATACCCCCAATACTAGTAGACCAACCCGCAACACTCCATTCATGCTCCTTAGCATTATGCTGCACATCCTTATTAGACAAACCAGTACTATACCTCACAACAATAGCCTCTATACCAACAAACACCCTCGACATACTAGCAAGGGACATCATCATCTCACCATCAAAATCCATATATCAACCTTCAAACAATATCTCAACAAGATCCTTCGTCATCCTACCACCCATATCCAACCAACCCATATGCCTTGACTCCTACACCACCAGTCAACGTGAATCTATTAGAAATCAAAGCTGCTTTAAAAGATCTCCAAGCCGGGACTGGTAAGCAATCCTTCAAATTTGAAGATATATGTCCCTATCCATTCGACCCTTCCATCTCATTGATTCCCTTCCCAAAACACTTCGAGATACCAAAATTTGACAAATACAAGGGAAACAAGGATCCTAAAGCCCACCTGCAAGAGTTTTACTCCTAGTTTCAGGAGGTTATGCATAACGACAACTACCTCTTGCATCTCTTCCCTCAGATCTTGACAGGGTATGCCCTAGATTGGTTCATGGGTCTAGAGCGAGGATCCATCAAATCCTTCACAAATCTTTCAAAGAAATTTGTTTCCTACTTCTCCTTCAATCTAGAGAAGGATACTGATACCTTAGATCTCCTCAAGGAGAAGCAATGTGAAGGAAAAACCTTTGCCAACTACCTCCAAAGGTGGCATGCATTGGCAAGCCAAATGAAAACCCCTCCCAAAGAGAAATACATGGTCACTCTCTTTGTTGAGAATTCACATCTCGACATGGCCCATAACTTTAGGCTGCATTGTGTCACCACCTTCGCCGAGATAGTGGAGAAAGGACCCATCCTTGAACAGGCCCTTATTGCTAAAGGGAATTTCAAGATACACAATCATGATAGAGAATGATCATCCAAAGATAAATCACACTACTGGAACAAGAACAAGAATGCTGCGAATGATGGTGTCACCGACACTAAGCATGTTCAAGTAGCTAGTACCTCTCAAAGGCAACAACCTGTTTCTAACCAACCATCTACCCAAAACATCATATCAGTACCACAGGGGGCACCTCGCCCCCCTCAATAGTCAAACAAGAACATTCAAAGTAACAACAAACACCAATTCATGCTCAATTAGGAGAACCCCTTAGTGTCATGTTCAACAAGCTCCTAAAAGCCAATTATCCAATCACATATCCTATAACCAAGCCACCCAATGAATCTAAGCCTAAACCAGTTTGGTTTAAAGAAAATGAATACTGTGAGTTTCACAAGATTAAAGGGAATACCCTAAACAAGTGTCAGAGTCTAAAAACATATATCCAAGATCTTATAGATCGAGGAGATATTCATGTGGATGCCAATCAGGCTTCATCGTCTAATGCTCAACTACAGATTTACCAAAATTCCTTCCCTAACCATAATCAAGGCGCAAGTACATCCAATAACAATCCCCAAAACAATAGTACAAATAACATAAGTTATAAGAATGTGCCCCTTAATTATGATGGCATTGTCCATTGCATTGAACAGGTGGAACCCCTCGTATCCATGATACATGTCAAAGCTAAAGATACCCAATGTGTTGTTGCTACTTGAAGAACCCACATTACTATTCTTGTAGCCCCTGCATCTGCCCAACAAAATCCTATGAATTCACAATATAACATTCTTGATCATTTAGGAAAGACTCCTGCTCACATCTCAATTTTGGATCTGCTTAAATCTTCTCCTGTGTATCAAGAGATCCTAAATCGAGTTCTACAAGAAACCCAAGTGCCTAACAACATTGATCCCACACAATTTCAAGCTTTAGTGGGACATCTAACCCTATCCTACCAATTACACTTCAGCCAAAATGACATGCCTAACATTGATGCCAACCATAACCGTCCCCTACACATCAAACTCCTAGTTTCCCGTCATAAAGTAAAAAGGGTCCTAGTAGATAATGGCTCTGCCCTTAATCTATGTACTCTAAAGTTCATAAAGAAGATAGGATATACTCAAGCAGACCTAAGTAATCAAATCATTACAATCAAGGCTTATGATAATGTGGAAATAGATTCTGAAGGAATTGTCAGTCTTCCCATCCAGGTTGGACCCGTGATTTAGTACACTACATGTCATGTCCTTGATTTGGACTTACCGTACAACCTTCTCCTAGTCCATCCATAGCTCCATGCCATGCAAGCCATCCCCTCCACATATCATCAGTGCCTAAAATTCCTAGTTAATGGACATGAGATTACTATTTATGCTGACCCACAACCATTTGAGTACTGTCGTGCCTTAGAAGCTTCATTTACCCATTTGCATTGTTGTCCTAGAGTTGAAATGGGAGCACCTCAATCATCATCTTCCAATCCATCATTTGCCACATCAAAGTCTAGATCATCGATAAGGGTTATGGTGAATATGAAATGCATACAATTCTAAATGTGACAACCATGCCACCATCACCACACACATACGACCAACCTTCACAGTCTGTACCAAAGGAAGAAGACAAGACCATTACCTTCAGTGCCAAAAACATCCCTACTAGCACTTTTTGGTCCCTTGGTTTAAGGACAGATACACCGAAAGATGATATTAGCTAGTGGATCTATCATGAAGAGCCCCAACCGGATCCTCCCTTTAAGGAATATTTTCAGGAAGTATACCCCTGGTCTGCTAAGTTCACAGAGAAACATAACTATCAAGGTGGGGGTCTAGGTAAAGAAGAACAAGGGTGGCTACAACTTGTTGATGTACCAAAGCGTCTGTGGAATTTGGGCCTAGGATATGACAAAAAGCAGAAAGGCCTTGCAACATCATCCAATGCTTCCAACAATGTTAGTGTGGACAATGGCCCTTTAGAAGACATACTTGAGGAAGAGTCCATCATACATGCGTACGATGACGTGGATCACACAGACCTTTCATCCATGTTTGATTGCCTATCCGTCTTTACCATTAGCCTTTCCCTACATCATCTGGATCTTATTGATGGGGAGATACATGATAGCACACCTAACAATGTCTCCCTAGATGCATATGTCAAGCTTATGGGATTGGGGGAAGATGAACTCTCCAGTCGCAAAGGTAAAAACAAGAAAAATCAGAAATGGTCATCTAGTGAAAACCTCCCCGAGGTGCTTCTTGACCTGGAAAAAATAAAAATGAAGGACTCATCCGACAATGAAAACCTCAATGAGGTGCTAGAGGATGGAGATGTTCATCTTCCCCTTGTGGGAACTCGATTATCTACATGATCATCTATCTTGATCGAAGAAACTCAAGAAGTCAATCTGGGTACTGCAGAAGCCCCAAAAATCACCTATGTAGCCAAATCATTATTAGAACAAGAATATTTTGTCATTGTCCAGCTGCTCAAAGACGGAATCATCAACTTTGCTTAGTCATACTCAGACATGCCAGGTTTGGACCCCGATTTAGTAGTTCACCATCTAGATATTCACCCAGATGCTAAGCCTGTCAAGTAGAAACTAAAAAAAATGCATCCACAAGTAGCACTATTAGTCAAGAAGGAATTGGAGAAATTACTGGATGATGGCTTTATCAGACCCATCGACTATTCTGACTGGATCTCCAACATAGTGCCTGTCCCTAACGGAGACATTAGGATTTGCACAGACTTTCAGGATCTCAACAAAGCCTATCCGAAAGATGACTTCGCATTGCCCAATATCAACATATTAGTCAACCTCACTACAAGACATGGGATCTTGTCCCTCATGGATGGCTTCTCTTGCAACAATCAGATTCAAATTACACCCGAAGACCAGCATAAGACTGCTTTTACAACACCTTGGGGTACCTTTTGCTACAACGTTATACCCTTTTGTCTCAAGAACACGGGGGAAACATATCAACGAGTAATGACTGTTATCTTCCATGACCTCATCCACATTATCATGGAAGATTATGTTGACGACTTGTTGGGAAAGTCCAAAACCAAAGCAGAGCATCCTGCCATTTTGAAAAAGATCTTTGAGCGGTTGGAACAGTACAAGCTAAGACTGAATCCAAAAAAGTGTGTGTTTGGTGTCACATCCAGGAAATTGTTGGGCTTCATAGTCTCCTGAAGGGGCATCGAGGTTGATCCTGCCAAAGTAAAAGCTATCATGGATATGCCCCCACCTCAAAACCTAAAAAAGTTAAAAAGCCTTCATGGAAAGCTACAATCTATCCATCGGTTTATAGCCCAACTTGCAGATAAGTGTCAGTCGTTCGCCCACCTTCTGAAGGACACCACCTTCAAATGGAGTCAACAGTGTCAGTTGGGTTTTTATAAGATCAAAGAGTACTTGGCCCACCCACCAATCTTGATGCCACCTATTCCAAGAAAACCCCTCTTGCTATACATCTCTGCCACTTCAGTCGCACTGGGGGCATTATTAGCACAACATGACGAGTCCGCCAAAGAATGAGCAATCTATTACATTAGTCGTACACTGGTTGGTTATGAATTGAATTATTCACCAATGGAGAAAGCCTGCCTCACAGTGATTTTTAGTACGCATAAATTCAAACATTATATGCTTAGCCATCCTGTTAAACTAATAGAAAAAATTGATCCACTGAAATACCTATTATCCAGAACCACCTTAATTGGTCGCATGGCTAAATGGGTCATGCTCCTGAGTGAATTTGACATAGAATATGTGGATCAAAAAGCCATTAAAAGGACAAGTTATAGCCGATTAGTTGGCCGATGCACCCTTAGTAGATGCTTACCCTTTGGTCACCTAATTTCCAGATGAAGAAGTCTTTGTAGTTGCAAAAGCACTCACCTGGGTATTATACTTCAATGGATCCTACACTCATAATGGATATGGGGCAAGAATTCTGTTTGTTACCCCACAAGGCGATTACATCCAGAAATCATTCAGATTGGAATTCCCATGCACCAACAATATAGATGAGTATGAAGCCCTCCTCACAAGCCTCAAAATTGCCAAAAAGTGGCACATAACTCACCTAAAAGTCTTCAGAGATTCCTTGTTGGTCATTAAGCAAGTTAATGATGAGTTCCTGACAAAGGATGATAAGTTACTACCTTACAAATGCATGGTGGACGACTTCAAGAAGTATTTCACCTCCATACAATTTGATCAAATTCCTAGGATATAGAACAAAGCAGCTGATGCCATGGCTACTATTGGCTCCTTGATCAACATGCCCAAGGATTGAACATAATGTGAATTCCTTGTTGAACAACTCCTAATCCCAACATATGACATCCCTGAGACCGAAATGGTGTGTGACATCGTGGGTTTTTCTTCCCCTTGGTACCAAGACATCTATGCTTACCTACATGATAACATTCTACCCCCAGACCTCACACGAAACCAACACAAATCCTTTATCCAACGATCATCCCGATACATCATCGTTGGTGATACGCTTTATCGTCATGGGTATGATGGAACCCTCCTCAGGTGTCTGGATGAGACCAAAGCCCATATTGCACTAACAAAAGTACACAGTGGTGTTTGTGGGGCCAATTCAAATGGTATGGCCTTAGCTAAAAGGATTCTTTGAGCTGGATATTATTGGCCCACGCTGGAACATGACGCTTGTGAATTTGTGAATAAATTCCATCCATGTCAGTAACAAGTAGATATGATTCACTCTCTGGCACAAGACTTTTAGCCTCTTCTTGCACCATGGCCCTTCTCTCAGTGGGGTTTTGACTTGATCAGGAAGATATACCCACCATCCTCTGATGGCCACACCTTCATTATTACCACCACTAAGTACTTCACCAAGTTGGTGGAAGCAATGCCACTCACACAAATCATTGGTACTCAAATTTCAAAATTCATCCTCTACCATGTTATATGTAGATATGGTATCCCATCCACCATCCTCTTAGATAACAAAAAACCTTTCAAAAACCAGGCCATGAAACACCTTTGTGACACCTTTCATATTCAACATCATTGGTCAATGCCTTATTACCCCAAGGTAATGGTCAGGCAGAAGCTACTAACAAGAATCTGATCTGAATCCTCAAAAAGGTCATCAATAACACTGGTCGAGATTAGCACCTCCACATTCATCCTGCCCTCTGGGCATATCGCACTTCCATCCGTACTCCTACCGGTGCCACCCCATATTCTCTCGTATATGTTGTCGAAGCCATCTTGCCGATCGAAGTCGATATCCCATCATTGATAATTTCTTTGAAAAACCTTATCAGTGAGGAAGACACCTGTATTACAAGGCTTGCCCAGCTGGAATTAATTGATGAAAGATGAATCAAAGCTTATGATCACCTTCAGGCTTATCAAAACCACCTCAAACATAGCTATGACAAGAAGGTTCACCCTCGTCAATTCAATGTTGGTGACCTTGTCCTTAAAGAAAACCAGTGCACCCAATAGGATCAAGAGAAGAAAGGCAAGTTTGAAGCAAACTGGTTGGGTCCCTATATCATCACCACAAAGTATGGATCTGAGGCATACATAATCGCCACCCTTGAAGGAGAGCCCCTAGACGAGCCTATTAACATAATGCATTTGAAAATATTTTATACCTAAGTCTACTTGGTGACCTTATCTGCATAAGATCAAAAAATCAAAAAAATTAAAAAATCAGAAAAAAAATCCAAAAATAGTAAAGAGAAATAAATTCATCCTATGGTGAAAACCACCCTTGGTGGCACCTTGTATAAGTATGGGTGGTGAAAACTTGGTCACATGCACCACTTGTAATGGGCTTAATCATTATCTACCTCGTGTCCTCATTACTTTATGACTTCATCCATCCTATCCTAACATCCTCTCCCATCCCATCCTAGGCCACTTGGTATATATTTTGATTGAGCATTGGACGATCCACATTGACTATCCACCATCTTGAGCTTTTTTATCCCAATCTGAGCTCGTGTTGTTTGTTTTTCAGTTTGTGTCATCATCTAGGATCATCCATCATGTTGGTCTCCATCTAGGCCTCATCTTGTCATGTTGGTCTTTTCATCCTTCGTCGAACTATGTTGCCCCTGAGCTTTCACGTAGGAAAGGTTGATCGTTTGATATACCCCCAAGGCATTTTGACCATACTGTGATGGTCATCCATCATCTGTCTTCATCATCCCCTTTTTGCTTTTATCCATGGTCGACTGTCGTTTGTCTTTTCCGAACTACATTGCCCCTATGCTTCCATGTAGGCAAGGTCGATATTTTGATCCACCCCTGGGGCTCTCTTGCTTTCCTTTGCTTTTACTTCGATTTGTCATTGTCTCATCAGTCTCCATTAGTCCTCTTTCTACTTTTATCCATGGTCTTTTCTTGAACTACAAGGGCTCTATGCTTTCACGTAGGCAAGGCTAATCTTTGATTAGCCCCCGAGCCCCTAAGTCTTTAGGATGTGTCAGTCTTGTGTTGGTCTTTTGTTTGGTCTCTTATGTCATGTTGTCAAGAGTTCCCTTATTTAGCCGGTTCTTCACAAACGGGATCCTCTAGTGTTAGAAGATCTGGTTAATGAAAAAAATCCCGCGTCACCTGGGTCATCTTAGTTTAATATTCATCATCGGTCTTAACAAGATGCATCCTTCCTAACAGACCTCATCAACCCCATCCATCCTTGTAATCCTATGGAAAAGGATGTTTGAATTTGATTATGATATTTTAATACTTTTGGATTTTGTTTATTGTTTGAGCTCCCTGTTACCTATTTTTCACTACGAGCTCGAACAGGTAGAGTTGAATTAAATTCATCATTGATAGGTATAGAAATTTCAAAATTTTTGCTGCTAAGTATTCATTGTTCATCATAAAGATCATATTACATTTTGATTACAGTTTTATTATGCAAGTATTTGAAACAAAAAATTGGACATTTGCATAATAATGCTTTTTATTCATTTTGAAAAAATTGAAATCCCGCACAAGCCGCGGGAGTAACTGATTTTGATTGTCTTAATCAAATAATGAATACAAAATGGGATGGAATAATACACTACTGAAGGTAACGTAAACACAAAGGAGGGTAGCAATTCATCATTTCCTATGATGATGAACCACTTTTGCTCAATGTCTTCAGTTGTTGCATCTCCAAGTTGCAACAATCTTGATTCCACGCTCCATGAACCTGCAAGATTGTAAAAAGAATGATGTTAGAGATTTACTCTAAGCAATGATAAATTATATTCTACTTCATGTCTACACTACCAACAGGAATGTAATATACATTCAATCAGGAATTCACCAGATGATTGAGTTACAAAGGCTGACAATCAAGGAACATGAAGTTCAATGGAAGCTTTCAGCTTTGATTATTTTTACTAACTTGTTTGTTTAAATGTGCAGGAACAAGTTCATTATGTTCGTGATCATTTTCATCAGATATGTGGAGAAAAATGGGCTCCCACAAGGGTTGAGCCCGACATATCATAAGGACACCTCTCATTCACATCATTATTTGAGAGTTATCAGATATTTAATTACAGTCATCAAATAGAACTGCTGTGATAAAATTCATAAAGCAGTCTAATTTAGCATGGTGAAAACAGATTGAGAAAATTATCCTTTCGCTCATCATTCAAAGGAACAATCAAAAAATGTTTGAAGGAGCATAATTAACTGTATGCACTAGCTCTGTTTCAGCTCTATTTTATTCACATTGTATTCACATAAAGTATGGAGCCCCCTTTATACTAAAGGGAAAATAGAGCACTCAAACAATTAAATTGTTTCTTACAACTCCAAAGTACATACATAGTTCATCCAGAGACTCAGGAGGGTAGTCAACATGACAACATGACAACATGGCTATATAAAAACATCAAGAGGCATCATTAATATATCAACCTTATGAGTTATCATTATTCTTGATTGCCTACAGAAGGGCTAAAAAGGGACCATTTTTCATACATATTTAAAATAAGAATATGCAAATCAGGCTACTTCATATTGCTTATGAATGATTTTATGATTGATAGACTTAACAAAATTAATCTGTAGTAGCATTAAAGGAGGCATCCATGAATGATCAAATGCATATATACAAAGCATGAGTCACTTTTGATGAGCAGTCAAGCCTTCAAGGAATAGATCACATGATGACAACTATGTATTCCAACAAAAAAGGAGAAAAATACAGAGAGTTTGGAACAACAAACCCTTATAGGGTTATTATGGAAGCCTTCATAGTCATATAAAATGAATGGTAGTCATGAAGTATCAAAGTAGTTCAAATGCAAAATGAAAGGACATCAGGGCTAGTTTTTATATATCACTGTCTAGATGAATGCACTTGAAATTCTATATGATAACATAATGAGGTGAGCATCAAGAACAGTTATAGGCATTCACTTTTATGGAAACAACAAAAAGAGAAGGTGATTTCCTCTTTTTCATCATTCTCAAAGGGGTTTCAAGACAACAATATGGCGTGAAACTGATCAAACAATCATTGTTGGCATACAAGAATGATGAGTATTCACAACAGTGCTTAGAGTATAATGGGCTACAATTAGCAAAGCAGATCACAAAAGCTACAGTCCATAGAAGACCGAAATGGAGCATCATCATAAGGAAAAGTCACATGTGCAATGTGTATTTTGCAAGAGTTAATAAAATGCAAGGAATAGTCCTAGAAAGGAAGGCTTCAAGATATACTACAAGAGCAATTTTTGATATAATAGAAGCATACCTTGTGACTGTGGAAATAAGGATATGAAGAGTTGTCTTGATAAACTCTTCCACTTTTTACAAAAGTATTTTTCTATAGTTCTGGGTTAAGAGAAATTTGCTTTACAGAGGAAATAGATGAATGTGGAATGAGTCTCAGCCAGTAACAAATAAAGCTCATGAAGCTCACAGCCTGCAAGTCATAATATTATACCCAGAATGCCATGAGGTCCGCAACCTTTAATGGTAGAAACATACATAAATTTCTGGGCAGGCCTATGAGAGTTTTGAAGTAAATACATAATGGAGACAAAGTAAGCATGGTCAGGGTTATACAGAGATAGATGAACTCCAGTACAAGGCTCGAGGCCTAGAAGGAGTAGTTTGCAAATACCTAGATGGGGTTTCAATAAGAAAAATATAGATTCCTCAAGGTTTTTTTCAGAAATGCAAGAAATGCTGTAGAAGACTATCATGGGTCGAGCCCAAGAGTGGAGGAAATACCATGCTTTCATAGCTTCCTTTTTTTTTGAGTTCAAACACGAGAAAAGTGAAAATACAGTGAGATTGCAAATACCCAGATGGAGAATGGTCACGACTTGTTAGCACAAGGAGGAGTTTGAAATGATTTTCATTTTTTTTTCTACAAAATGCTTTATCTTAATTCAAGAATGACAAATATACTAGAAGGCGAATCATTATTTTCTATGGCGGCTGAAACACATAATAATTTTTCTTCTCTTAATCAAAATTAATAGTGGCGACCAATATACATTTGAAAGCCTTAACAAATCTAAAAGAAAATCTCTATTTTATAGCTTCAAAATGAAAAAGAAGATTACAGATTTCTGTTGAAGAAGCATTTACCTTATGTTTTCTAGCCGTCTCCCTCAGAAAATCATTCAAAAGACAACATGAAATGTGGTATTTCAAGTCTTTCATGGCGGCCAGAGGCAGTGAATGGATATCAATAGAGAATGGGAAACAAAAATGCATCAGTAAAAGGAGAAGGTCACGGTTGAAAGCCAAATGTAATGCTTCAAAATAGTAAGAAATTACCATTCTTGTGAAGGGATTAGATTTACCACGCGTTTTTTGTTGAAATCCCTCAGAAAATATCCAAAGAATGTGCAGGTCGAGCTTCAAACCCCAACAGCATAGCGGCCAACTTCTTCATGAAGCTTCTCTCCAAAAAGTCAAAGAGCAAATGATAACAAGTGATTAGGGTTCGATTACTTTTGTCTGCCCTAATTCAACCAAGGGTGACTGTTCTTTTTGCTAATGATTTTAATAAATCATTTCATTTTACCATCACCGTGGTCTTGACTCTTGAGGTCAATCAACCTAATAATGCATAAGGGGCCCGTGAGTTTTGAGGCTGACTTCAAAGTAATACTTTGATTTTAGAATATTGCAATTTTGTATTGATTTATAAAATATCAAATATTTAATTAAATATTAAAAGTAATATTATTATTACTTTAATATTTAGACATGTAATGAAGGGTGATATTGTCAGCTGTCTAAATATTAAAATAATCATTTGATGATTACCTTTAACATTTAATCAAATGAATGCCTTCTCAAATCCATGCAAGATGGCAAGTGAAAGCTAATCGGAGGACTTAATCATGCAAGTTATGGAGTTTATTGACACTTTGCTCCAGTTTTACATCAGTTTACGAAATATCTTGATCATGTGCATGGAGAGGGGGAGTTTTCTAGACACTAAGATCAATTTGCTTCAGTTTTGGGCCATTTTTACAAGGATTTTCTCTTTTTCTCTTGAGAGCATATTGTGGAGATATTTTTTTGACTTCAAATCTCTTTCAGTGCTATTTTCATGCATTCTGGAGCCAGTTTGAGTTGCAGTTCAATTGTACACATTGTGACTGCGAGTTTGAGCCTAAGTTCACTCATTTTTGCATGAGTTTGAGCTTTTCTTTTCCAAATCTTTATTTTGCTCGAGATTTGCCTTGGAATTGTCATTTTTCTATACTAAAATTGACTTTCAGTTTCACCTTCATGCATTCTGGAGTTGCATCTCATTGTATATATTGGAAAAAGTTTATCTTTTTCCTCTTTTCTTATTTTTCAGCCTTTGCATTTTGCAAAGTGAATTATCATGTAACTTAGCTTTCAGTTTCAAATTAATACAGCAGTAGGTTTATAGGTTTATTTGTGTCACTTTGCAAAGATTCCTTCAATTACAGTAAAATCAAAAGTCCGCCTTGTCATTATGTTGTTTCTATGAATGATTTGATAAAGTTTATTGTGTTTAAATATCAAAACCTTTAAAATCTTTATCTCATTTATATTTGCATACATTCAAATAGTAAAAATCATAGGTCTAAGGTTGTGTAAAAGAATAATATCTCGCTTTGCTGAGAAAACCCTGTTTTCCTTCAAAGGTGGTTTATTCACACCTTCCTTAGAATCATTTTTGTGGTCAAACTGTTAAAATCGACTTGTGTGGATGTTTTTTCTAAAATTTATTGTGAATCACAATTGCAGATCTTTATCAATTAGGTGAATCACCACTAGTTTACAGTTTCACATGCATTTAGCAATAGTTCTTCTATCCCTTTTCCAGCAAGTTACCAGTTATTAATTTAAGAATCATATAGGAACCGACCTAGAATTTGGAGGTCTATCTTCACCATAGGAATACCCACAACCTGAAGATAGTTCCCATGTTTCAACAGATTGTTGAATTTAATCATTCAAGCATTCGGGTGCAATCTGTTTGACAACACTCCCTATTACAACTAGTCAAGGTCGCTATAGTCTATAATATTATGGTGTGCTTTGATGCGTTAACATAGGGACATCTCTTGATAATTTATTGTTGTTGTCTACTAGGTTGTTCCCATGTAATACTCACCAGGATCTCCAAGATCCTATGTTACGTCGGGGACATCCCTTTGTGCTTGTGGTTATTCCAATACCTGGCCCGACCAAAGTCTTAGCGACTTTGGGGTGTTGGGATAACCTTATTTTCTATGTTTGTTTTATGCATCATATACTAATTTACCTTGGTTTCATATACCCTGGCAACTAGTGTCTTATGCTATAGCAAAAATCAGTGCTCCAAAGATGGCTAATTAAAACTAGGATTGCATCTCATAATCATTTTTGTTACATCCATTAACCTATGATTTTGGTTGTGCAAATATTCCCCTTCTCCCATTCTTCTCAGGATATATATAGTTTTTGATAGGTGCGATCTGCCATCATACACCCATCATACATACATACATGAGTCCTCATTGATACTAATGTTCATGTTACATTATAGGTTCACTACATTTACATTAGCATATTATATTAAAACACGATTGGTTCATTTTTATACTCATACATTATTGACGTGTTACATACGTCACCCCCTGCATCACAAATTGTTAGATCCATAAATCATGCATCACATAAATCCATATTCATTATACATAAAATCATCCATAAAACCATAAATCATGCATCACATAAGTCCATATTCATTATACATACAATCATACATAGATCCATAAATCATGCGTCACATTAGGACCATATCCATCATAGATGAAACACACATCACATCCTATATTACAAACGTTAGTAGCATCCATCCACATATAACATCATAAACATGTACATGAATTAAATCATCATGATCACCCATCATAAAACCATAAACATACACATATGCATAAATAGAATCATCCACCATAAACATAACATAGTATCAATGAGGGCAATCGCATATCATATAAATATCAAAACCAAATACAGTCCATCACATGGTCCACAATAATTTCCATCAAATATCCATCACATGGTCCATAATAATGTCCATTAAATCACAAAATACAGAACAAGTACAAGGATCTGCATCATTGCTCCTCTATACTATCCATCCACCCTGTACCTGTCAAAATCTAGTGTCCTGTCACCTACCAAACGAGTTTCCCACATCCGACCTCAGTGGAGAATCAGGCACTGGTCCTCTATGAGGGAGCATCCCCTATGACTCACTGAATCCTCGGGTCCATGTCCCTAGTGACTGGGATGGCATAGGCATCTTAGGAGCCTATCACACATAATGAAATGTGTGTTGTGCAGGATCTGGAACTACATGTTGATAGGTGATCATCCATAATTTTGCCTCTCTCATGTACTCAACACTCTCAGCAGCCTGATATCTAGCAACATTTTGCTCATGTTTGTACCTATCTCAGTCTCTGGTAATGAGTCCCCTCTCTTGTGTCTATGCATCTTGATCCAACCGTAACTGATCTATCTTTGTTGTCAACCGTGTCATCTACTTTGTGGTCCTATCTCTCTCATCTTGCATAGCCTGAATTTGAGCATGTAACCTCTCCACCTCTAACCCTACCTCAACCCCATCACCCTGCACTACCTGTGACTGACTTTGTGTTGCATCTCTCTCTGCAATCTTTTCTCGTGTCACTGCTGCATCTCTCTCCCCTTGAAGGGTCTGTATATGTCTTTGTAAGGTACCCATCTCCTCCTGCATCACCTGTATCTGTGTCTGTCCTCTATCTCTCTCACCCTGCAAACCCTGCACCTCTACATGCAATGTGTCTCTCTCTCCTTGTACAATATCTAACTGGGCCTCTGCTACCTCCACCCTCATTCTTGCCTCCTTTAGAGCTATCTCTATAGTATCCACCTTGTCCTGGAGCTCCGTCCTCTCCCCCAGTAGTCCTACCATATGTACCCTCAATGTCTCCATCTCCCTCTCAGCATGCTGAAGACACTCCATTAAGACCTGCTCTGCTACCCCTCTAGACTCAGGCTGTCCCCACGCTTGTGCTATGGTCATCGCTGCTTGTAGCCTATCTCGATCCCAGGTCACACTGGCTAACTCACCCTGCAATCTCTCCATCTCTACTCGTGCCTCATCCCTCTCCCTCTCCACACCACCTATCATTGTAGTCAGATGCTCCACAACGACATCAAACTCTCTCTGTCTTATCTCGTCTAATCTTCACACCTCTGCCTCTGCACTCCTCAGCTCCCCCTCCATCACCTGTAGCATTTCTTGGGACCCCATCAATAAAACAACTAGATCCTCAACTAGTGCAGCTGGTACTATTGCTAATGGCTCACCACGTGAACCTCCACATCCATCACATCAATCTCTGCCTCATCTTGTACGTGCTCAATACTGCTCGTCACTCGAATCCTCCTTGGCTGCCCTCTCCTCCCCACCCTCATCTGCCTCCTTGGCTGTCCTACAACTCTTGCCTCTCCGTCAAGCTTCTCCCCCTCCTCACTCGTCCCTATCTCTAGCACGTGGGGCTCTTGCTCTACCCTGATCTCTATTTGAACCCTTCGTCATCTACTCCTCGGCATCCTCTCTGGCTGATCTCTGGCCTCTATCCCCCCTGTGATCCATCCTGCTATCCTGTGGCCTCCACCTCCTCCTACTCTGACCTAGCCTAAACTCTCCTCCACCGTACTCTACTACCTATGCCTATTTGCTGAACAACTCCTCCCTCCACCTCATGCACCATCTCCACCTTTGGCTCACTCCCATCCTCTTGTTGTGTTGCATCTGTCTCTGGACCTCTCCTACCACCTAGCCCTGTTGCATCCATCCCCTCCCCCACATCCATCCTCACTCTAGCCCTCCTCTATTGTCTCCTCTTCCTCCTCCTCCCCTTAGTTGTCCTACAACCCCAACCTCATCCTCTCCTCTACCCTGCTGTCCCACACCCCTCGCATCTCCCTGCTCCTCCCCGACCCCGCGTGCCTCCTGTCCCCTTTGCTCTTGCCTCTCTCTTTCCTCCCTAGCCAATCAATGCTCATCCTCTAATCCGAACCCTAAGGCTCCCACAATAGGCACCCTAGGTGTAATCCTATCCCACCGATGGTTGTAGAACCACCGAGCATACCACATTGTCACTCTTGCATCCTCAACCCCCTCAGCCCTCCCTCGGTAGGGAACCTGATATGTCACCACCCATGCCTCTCTGGCACCCCTAGGAAAAATAACGCCTCCCCATGGCAGCTCTCTGGTGAGCCGCCGAAACATGGTGAGAGTTGTCAGAATATTCTGTCTCAACCCAAACTGCCTTGCCACTCTATCTGGTCGATGAGCCTCCACTATGCGAGGTAGGCTCCCAATCAGAACACATCTGCTCATGAAATAGCCCTCATGCATCATCTCCTCATCCCTCCATCCCCTAAATTGTTGAAACATATATGGCAACCATACTATGCTCACCTCCTCCAAGTCATCAAACACTCTCCTTCATCCATCTATATCTCCCTACATCTCATAACTCAACACCCAGCCCCTAGCCTCCCCATACCCCCAAACAATAGGCTCTCTATCATCCTCCTCTCCTCTCCTCACCACTAGTGGCCTCGTCACCATAATATGCTCCCACACCCACACCTATAATAGAGTCATGTGTGTCACACTCAGTGATCCTCAGTAGCAAATCACATGTATATCTCTATATAGATGTGCTAATAAACACGAGCCCCATGTGAATTGTCCCTCTCGCCACTCGACAATATGTCGAACTACCTCCATGAACTGTAGACTGCAGAATCACCTGCTCTGGTTCAACAACAATATCCCGCTAATCAATTTGCATAGATATAGTGGTAAGGGTGGCACCCCCAGTGACAAGTATCTATCCAAGTCCAACTACCCCTTCTGAATGGGTAGATCGTCTCGTCCAAATAGCACCGAGACGGTGTAATCTAACTGCACTCCTCTAGACACAACCTCGCTCACTAACCGCTCGGCTATGGGCAGCCTCAGGATGTGCCATACATCCTTGAGTGTCACTGCCATCTCCCTTGTAGGTAGATGGAAGGTCGATGTCTCAGAACTCCATCTCTCTATAAGTGTCGTCAGTATTGCTCGATGGGCTCTCAACATCGAAAAGTGTAGGAAGTGTAATAATCCTGCATGCTCTAGTGTTGCGTGATCTACTCTAGTCATAGCTGTAGTAGTCTCCACCAGTACATCTGAGTGACGCTCATGTGTCCGTAATAGATCAAAAATTTGCATCCATATTCACCCGACTGTCAGTGCACTTTATTCCCGGCCCTGGGGCATCTTTTGTTTCCCTCTCTTTGTTTCTTTTTCCTCCTCCCTCCTCGCTTCAGCCATGCCTTGCAATGGGGTGGACCCGCCCTGGGTCAGGGCAGCCACGCCCCTTCCCCTGGGGTGGACCCACCCCGCGCCTCGGTAGGGCGGTGCCCTTGCCGAGGTGGACACACCTCCTGCTGGGGCGATCGCGCCCCGCCAGGATGGAGCCTATGCCGGGGTGGACCTGTCCCAATCCGAGGCAACGCCACCCCGCAGTGGGGTAGACTTGCCCCTCCCAGGACAATTCCCACCATCAAACCACCCCCCCGCACCCAAATTCATCTACCCAACCAAAAATCAAAATTTTCTTTTCTACCCATTTTCCTCCTCTATCCCAACAACAAAACCCACTTTTTAAAATTTGCATAAAAATTTCACAACGTATTAAAAATTCTTAAAATACACAAGAGGGGTTTTGGTACTAACCTGGTGGGGCACTACGTACTTGCAAAAAAATCTCCACACCTCGTCGACATGGTGGATGATGTTTGTCTCATAATCCCTCGACATCGTCACCCCTCGTCTTCTTCCTCTCCTTTCCTCTTCTCTCAACTACTACAATGAAAATGAGGTGAGGTAATTTCTAAAGTTACCTTTTAATACTTTTCCCCCCTTTTTACCCTTTTTAAAATAAAGGGTATTTTAACCTTTTATTTAACCTTTTTCTCCTCCAATTAATTCCCTAACTTCCTGGGGCCGCCATTTGCAAACCATATGTCCGTTTGACTTTGTTCAAAAGGAAAACCTGCTTGATTTTTTTATCTCTTTCCAACCGTGCCCTCTATTTTCTCCTATCAAGAAGTCACTCGGGGCCTCCTTTTTTCTTCCCTAATCTCCCTCTCGAGGGGGCATACCCTACCACTTCCTCCATTTCCTCAGTCAGAGCGCACTGCCATTCATTTCCCCTCCGTTTGGGTAGTTCATGCATCTCTCCCTGTGTTGGGGCATCTTTTTTTGGTCACTTCCTCTATAGAGTCATTTGCATTTTCTTTTCTTCAAAACACTGTTATTCTAACAATATTTCAAAGAGGGGCAAAATGTAGACATCTAAATTTGACCCATGGTCCAAATCGTCTACTCTATTCATCTATTTCGTTAATATTAATTAAATGATTTCTTTAATTAATATTTCATCTTCTGCCTAAGGTTCCTAAAAGTATTTAATCAAATAATTAAATACTTTACCTTACACCTCTTCTTCTCTAATTTAAATAAATATTTCAAGTTATTTAATTTAGTCATTTGATCTTTTTAAATAAATTTTTACTTCTTTTTTCTCTCTCCTTGTCACATCCTCCATAATCCTCTTCTAATTTGGATTAATTTAATTAATTCATGATTAAGATGTGCACACCCTTAATGTGGGATTAATGTCACATCCTCCAACTTTTGCCACTTGCTTCTAATCCCATGTTAATTTTCTTAATCATATGTTTGCACAACCTTAATCAAAGTCATTAGCTACATTTAGCATGCCTTTTTAGTCAACTTTTCATATCCCATATTTGGCATTGACTCTCTTTTCCATGTGAATTTTTAACTCACATTTTATTCACCCAAGATTTCTCTTTTCCCTTTGTGAATTTTTAATTCACATTTTCTCCTTCCAAGGTCTTCTAGAACCTTTTGACCTCTCACATTACCCACATTTGTCAAAATCCCACCTTTTTGGAAACCTCCTCTTAACCACTAGATTCTTCCAATCATGTGAATTTTTAATTCATATTTATTTTTCCACCTACTTTCTCATTCCCCATGGAGATTTTTGAGGAATTCTAAAATTCCTCAAAAGCCATTTTCATTCACTTGGGGACAAGAAGTTCCCTTTTGAGGAAATCTTCTCATCTCCCAAGGTACTTACAAGGTACTTGTCCTTCCTCCACATCATGTACCTTCCTTCCACTTCACCCTCCACATGTCAAAATGTGAAGGCTTGTGAGTCCTCAACTCACCATGACCCTTCATCTTGGCCATGTTGGCTTAATCTCAACTGTTGAATACTCTAGAGAATTCAAATTCTTCTATAAATACCCCTCTCTTCTAATGCATTTTACAACACTTAGCCATTTGCACCCTTATGCTACCAAATTTTCCACTCAATTTGCAAGCATTATCTTAGCCATTTAGCCAACTCATTTAGCCATTAACATTAGCATTGCATTTTTCCATTGTAGCTTCATCAAAACATCACATTGTTCATCTTGCATCTAGCCATCCAAGGAGCATACAAGAATACAACATCAAGGGGCAACCAAGGGATTTCAACAACACAAAGGTATAATCATTTGCTATCTTTTCTTATCTTATTTCCTTGTGTTATCATTCCTTAGGCCAATCTTTTGAGGTGTCCCTTGTGTTTTCCTTTATTGCATAATAGTTGTTTTGCACGTTTAGGATAAGATAAACATTTAGGATCACACTTGGTGTTCCTATTCCTGAGTCGGTGATTGTTCAGGCTGAGGGCCTTGCTAACCTGTTTGTAGCTGAGTTTATGGATAGTGTTAATGTTCTGGAAGTTGGTAATCTTGAATCCAACACTGCTATTTGGGATGAGGTATTGGTGCACTTTCGGAGGTGGCCTCAGCTGGTACTAGTGAGACTGTTGGTGAAGAGGGAAAAATATGGGAGGATCTAGGTATGGGGGAGGCATCTGCTTTCATTGCAGAAGATTTGAAACAAGAATTTTCTATTGATGAGGAGAACTTGATTACTCTGAAGAAAAAGGGGAGGGAGAAAAAGGCGGATGTGGGAGGTGATTCCAAGCCAGGTAGGCCTTCCCAAAGATCCACAAGATTAAGGGAAACCACAAATGAGATTTCTTTGGGAAAATAGAGGACATTGGAAGTGTCCTCAAAGAAAGGTCAGAAATGAAGGCCAGGTCTTGGAATATGCATGGGATGAATAACTCCCATAAGCAACTTTCCTTAAAGAATTATATTCTAGAACATAAGATAGATGTATTACTCCTACAAGAAACAAAAATGAAGAAAGCTAGTTTTGATAATATTGTTAAGTACTTTTGGCCTGGGGCCTCTTACTCTTACAGTGATGCTAAAGGGGCCTTTGGAGGTCTTGTGGTGCTCTGGAACCCTTCTAGGTTAAATGGCACTAAACTGTTTTGTTGTCTGAATAGTGTCAGTGTCTCTTTTACCTTGCCTGGTGGCTCTTGGTCACTTATCAATGTGTATGCACCCAACTAAAGGAATACTAGACTTGCACTATGGATGTCTCTAGCTGACTGGATAAAAAAAAATAGTGTGTCTCACTGGCTGGTGGCTGGGGACTTCAATTCCCCCCTTTTCCTCTGGAGAAAAGTGGTGGTTTGATTGACTACTCTGACAACATGGTTGATCTAACACTCTTTTTGAGTTCTATGGGTCTGATTGATATTGATTTGTCTGGGAAAGCTTTTACTTGGTCCAATAGATGTATGGGTGAAGACTTGATACAATTTAGATTGGATCGCTTCTTATGTTCTTATAACTGGTCTGGCCTACTTAGTGCTTCTTTGCGGGCTTTACCTAGGACTGTTTCTGACCACAAGCCCTTGTCACTAACTTCGTGTGACCAGTCTGGTGTCAGACCTTATCCCTTCCATCTTGAAATCATGTGGATTTCCCACCCAAACTTTAAAATGAAAATTGTTGAATGGTGGAATATCCCTATGCGTGGTTCCCCCATTTTCAAATTGTTCTTTAAGCTAAAACACATTAAAGGTATGGTTAAAAGCTGGAATAAAAGGGTTTTTGGGGATGTTTTCTAGAAGAAAAAAATTATTGGGGAAAAGTTAAAAATGGTTCAAAAGAGAATGGAGGAGGGTGATATCAATCTTTCCACTTGCATCCAAGAGAAGGAGTACTGATGGGAGTGGGAGAAAATTCTTAAGAAAGAGGAGATTTTTTGGAAACATAAATCTAGGGTGCAGTGGTTGAAAGAAGGAGATAAGAACACTTCCTTCTTTCACATTTATGCTGTTAAACATAAGAAGAGGAACTAGATAAGCAAGTTACACAATGCTCAAGGTGAGGTTGTTAGTTCTCCCACTCTCATTGGGTTAGTGGCTGCGGACTATTTCCAGAAGGCTTATGCGGCTCCCATTTATGCTACTAATTCAGATCTTGATAGTCTGCTGGTTGACTCGCTTTTGAACTTAATTTCCCAAAATGACAATAAGGGGATTCTTAGTGATGTTACCCCTAAGGAGGTTAAGCTAGCCACTTTTAGCATGGGGGCTTTCAAAGCCCCAGGCCCTGATAGTTTCCCTCCAACTTTCTTTCAGTCCTTCTAGGAGATCATTAGTGAGGATCTTATTCTAGCTACTCGTGATTTCTTCAAATTTGGTAAGATTCTTAAGCAACTAAATCACACATTCATTGCTCTTATTCCCAAGGTGGTGGATCCTCAACATATGATTGACTTTCGCCCTATCAACCTTTGTAATACTTTTTATAAAATCCTCTCAAAAATTCTGGTTAACTGTATCAAACCTCTTCTTGATAAAATCACCAGCCTTACTCAAAAAGGTTTTGTGCTTGGTAGGCATATCCTTGATGCTACCATCACAACACATGAACTAATTCATTCAATGGATAGATGCAACTATGCTAGAATGGCCCTTAAACTAGACATTTCTAAGGCCTATGACAAGGTGATTTGGAATTTTTTTCCTAAAGTTCTAGCTAAGTTCAGTTTCAATCAATTAGTGTTAACTCTTATTATGGAATGTATTACTACTGTTAAGTACTATGTTTTGGTAAATGGCTCTCCCTTTAGGTTATTTCATGCTGGGAGAGGAATCATACAAGGAGATCCCCTGTCTCCCTATTTGTTCATAATGGCGGTGGATGTTCTAAGCAGGAACTTCTCTAATATGCTGTCAGAGGGGTCCATAAAAGGAATTAAGGCTACTACCACCCTTGAGCCAACATTGATCCAACAATTTGTGGATGATACTTTTCTATTTTGGAAAGCCTCAGTTTTGGAAGCCAAGAAATGGAAAAATTTCCTCAATAATTATGCTGCTTGCTCTGGACAATGCATTAACTACAATAAAAACATGATTTACTTCTTCAACAACACTCCTAACCTGCAAAATCGGGTGACTGTTGTTTTGGGATGTTAGAGTGGTTCTCTCCCCTTAGTTTATCTTGGGCTACCCCTAACTATCAAAGAGGTCACTCTTGAGTTTTGGAATTCTATTCTTGAAAAGATTCAAAGGAAACTTGCTAGGTGGGAAGGTTATTTACTCAACCATGTTGGTAAGCTTCAACTTCTTTCTACTGTTCTTCAAGGTATCCCTATCTATTTCCTATCCATATTTAAGATACCTAGATATATTGTTGATAAATTTGAGAAAATCCAGAGGTCTTTTCTTTGGTCGGGCACTAAGGAGAAAAAGAAACTCACTCTAGTTAAATGGGATAAGGTCTGCCAACCGAAAGGGTGTGGTGGTCTTGGGATAAGAATAATTTCTAATTCTAACAAAGCTCTTATGGCCAAAGTGAGTTGGGATCATCCGAGGGGTAGGAAGGACTGGTGTGAAATAATGAATTCCAAATACCTTTTGAACTGGTCGTTGATTGACTGCCTTTTAGAGGCCCACCCTACGGGATCCTTGATTTGGAAGGGTATCTGTAGTCTTTAGGACCTTATGAGGAATGGGATTAAATGGAAGATTGGTAATGGTAACAAAATTAGATTCTAGGAAGATTCTTGGTTGCTTGACTCTCCTCTAGACTCTTTTGAGTTTAGGTTTCTTAAGGGTTGGGCCCAACAAGTGTTTGGTATATATATTAGTGATTATCTTCTTGGACACTTAAGAGCTAGTAAATGGAATGACATTAGTCTTTGTTGTCCTTTATCCCCTAATCTATCTCCTAGCTAGAAAGTTGGAGGAGTTACTCTCTCTCACCAGGATACCCCCTACTCTCCATGAGGATGAGTTTTTCTAGATCCATGATATTCAGGTTGATCTTATTGTTAAAATTGATTACTGACAGCTAAATGATCAGGAGGTGACCAATAATCTATGGAAAAAGTTTTGGAATAGATACATGATATTGAAAGTGAACTTCTTCTAGTGGATTGTTTGTCATAACAAAATTATTACTTAGGATAATCTAAGAAAAAGGGGATTCCAAATCCCCAACAAATGCCTTTTATGTAAATGCAATAAAGAATCTGTCGATCATCCGCTATTACACTGCCCCTTTGTTGTTGAGGTGTGGGAGCTGGCTTTTGGAAGATTAGGGATACAATGGATTATGTGCAAGGACATCACATCCTTTATTTTGAGTTGGTTCATACCTTTTTCCCATCTGCTAATTGGGGAAATATGGAATCAAGTTCCTCCCATTATTTGTTGGTGCTTATGGAAAGAGAGGAATAATAGGATATTCAGGAACACTAAGATGAATCCGAAAGAGGTGTTTGGTATAGGAGCTTGACTCATTGGGGAAAATATCACTCTCTTTAAAGGAAAAACCCTGGATAAAGGTCCCACTGAGTTGGAAATAATCATGGCTAAAGCTTGGCATCAAAACCTGGATGCCAACTCGTATGACAACTCCAAAGTTCTAGCTAGGAGAGCCACTATTTGGAAACCCCTTGAGAGAGATTGGTTTAAACTAAAATTTGATGGGATTGCTAAGGGTAACACGGGCATAGCAAGCATAGGAGGAGTTATCAAAGATCATAGAGGAAAGTGGGTGGCTAGTTATGCTAGGGGGATTGCTCAACATTCTTCTATGATAGCGGAAGCTAGAGCATTGTTAAAGGGCTTACAGATTGCGGTTTCCTTGGGGATAGAGAAACTACACATTGAAGGTGACTCTAAGTCCATAATTAATGCTATAAATTTTGATAGAATTTTGGGGTGGAACACTAAGGATATTCTTCTTGACATCAAATTTCTTGTGGCTAAATTAAAATTAAAGGTGGCCAATCATATTTATAGAGAGGGGAACCAAGTGGCTGACGCCTTAGCCAATTTTTCCTCTCATTGGAATTTATCCAAATGCTGGCATGATTTAAGTCTTCTTCCACCAAATATTCAGAGTATTATAGTAAATGAACAAAGCCCTTTCACGACTCATGATGGAAACACAACATGTGCTTAGTTGGATTCTTGGGGGGTCCACAAACCTTCTCGATGGGCTTTTTGGTCTTATTGTTTTGATGAGATGGATGATTAGCTGTATCGATGGGATGGATACCAAGTGGATTTTTTCAAATTATAGATTGGAGCATGTTTGGAATAAGGAAATCATATTTTACTACAACAAGTACCAGTTGATTAACTCTAATCTAGACTATACTTGTTGTAATCTCCTTATGGGGATTTTCTTAAGATCGCGAAGTTTCAAATTATGTGTTTTTGAATTTGATGTGACTTGTAATTATGAGACTAAGCTCCTCTTTGTCTTTTCCTTACCCACTATTTTGGCTTCACTCCTTATAGCTTCTATCTGTGGTATAACTAAAATTGACCAACCTCTATTTGCTATCTTTTTAGAGATTTCTAAATATGTCCCCGTGGCTATCCTGCCTAGATTTCAGAATTTTTGCTATGTGGAAGGCAATCCTTCCCTATCGATCATGTCCTTTTTGCTTAGCCGTTTATGCAAGGAAAACCTCATTAAATCCTATGCTAAAATTGTTACCGGGAAATTATTAACTCATGCGTGTGACTTGTCCTTAGGCTTGATTCCCAAAGATTGTTGTTTATGGCTTAAATGCCTTATTGTGGGGGTGATTTTTCACCTTTTTATTTTCTCTTTCTATTTTTTCAGGGTTCCTGGTTTTACTATGAGTAGTGCAGAATCATGGGGGGGATAGAGTGTGAATGGAGCTGGATAATTACAATGAGTTTCACAAGGATCCGCTTGTCTAGCATATTTGTGTTGAAGGTGGCATTGCTCCTCTGATGGAGAGACTTGTGGGCCATGACCCTAATTTGTCAACCCAGTTCATCAACTCTTGGAAGAATAAACATGTGTCTATGGGAGGCATCTCATTTACGGTGGATGAGGAAGTGATAGTGCAAGGGACGAGCCTCCAGAGCTCTAGCATGAAGCATCCTAAACATTTGAAGACCCAAGACAATGCTAGTATGGACAAATTATTTGTGGGTGATGAGAAATCGACGTGCAACCAGTCTGGGTTCAAACGAGAGGCTCTTCCTTAGCCATGGAACTAGGTGTGTCTTACATTGATGAAATATGTCACGTTGGAAGGAAGGTACAAGACTTATTGCTATTGCCATTTTCTCCTGTTAAATCACCTTAGGCATAAAGTTTTAATGAGCTTTCCCTTTTTTCTGCTCATGGACCTTGAAAATTCAGTTGATAAATGTGTGGAGTTTGTTGCTTTAAATCCCAATAAACCCACTCCTCTGCCACTCCACTAGGGTCTTATCCTAAGACTCTACCACTTTCATCTAGCTTTATGCCCTCTGAAACCCATTTCGGCCATCCGCATTAAGGAAATTGTGCCACCCAATGAGACCAACTTATCTCCAGCCGAATCCAAAGGCCCTGCGAAGAAAAGTCACTTGGTCTCTAAGGTTTCTCAAAAACCCAAACCTGCTATTAAAAAACTTAAGGGTATTGAGGGAGCTGCCCAAACTAGTGCGGTAGTGAGCTTGTGTGATCTCAAGTCTACCCCTACTAAGACTCCCAATAAGCTTGGTCCAAAAAAGAAAGGTAAGGAGGAGAAGGAGCCTTCAAATAAAGGGAAAAATGTAATGAGCAAGGATTCGTTGGGTGACATGGTGGTGGCGAAGACTATGGTTGTGGGTTGTGATACCATCATTCGACATTCTGGCAGATTGGTGAAGAACAAGAAGAAAATGTTGGTTAGAGATTTGGACAGTGAAGAGGAGCTGTTAGACAACAAAGATAGCAGAGTTGAAGAGGTGTTGGAAGGTGAGAAAATTAGAGGTCCCTCTTCCATTCTTGACAAGGGTAAAGCTCAGAAGGAGGTGTCGACCTCTCACTCTTCGGAACCACTGGAGATTGAGCAAAATGACCCTGACTACACTATGGGAAGTGGTGAGGAGCTTGATGTGCTGAAAGAAAGAATGGACAAAATGGACAAAAAATTCAATGGTTTGACCCGTTTCACGATCAAATTAGTTCACTGTGTCACTAGAACCTTGTCAGCTGTCATGAAAGATGAGATGGAGATGAAGAATGTTGAAGACCACCAGAAGTGGATCAATGATGATTTGGTTCAGCTTCTGTCTAAGAACTGGGAGAACACCAGCTAGTTTGCTATTGGTCTGCGTGTTGTTAGTCCATGTCTATTTTTGGTTTAGTGTTTTGTTTTGTTTCTTTTTGATTATGGACTCTATTGGCCCTTGTGGCTCTATGTGAAGGGTACGACACCCTGAAAATGCTGCTTACTTTATAAAAAACATAAAGAGGATTAATATTTTGTTTGACCAACTAAAATAAGGGAGTCGACCCCTGACAGAGGGAAAAATTGCTGAAACAACATTAAATGGTAACAGAGAAATTAGCAACAAGATTGAATAGTAACAGAGTAACTAGCACACCATATGAGAGAATGACTATCAGAGATAAATCTGAGGTTGGCTTTTGACAGTGTTGTTTCTTAAGAAATGAATTAGCTCAAGGTAAAACACCGATTATAATGATTGGATGGTTAATTAAACTACAAAAGTTTGATATAGGTCAGCAGTAGGAGTCACGGTTATAAAATTTGGAGTCAAATACTAAAGAATGGAAAATACAGGGGAAAGGCCTGAAGCATGCACTATCAATCTTCTTCTAGTTTTAATATTAACTCCAAAACTTTTCATAAAGCCACAAAGTACATGAGTCAACAATTAACTTTCAAGATTAACCATTTCAAAGGTAAAACAGAGGAAGAGTTCTTTCTAGAAAAGAACCCGAATTAATCAGATGGTTGAGCTGAAAGAGATGCTGGGTAAAATCTAGTTCCAGACCAAATTTTCCCAACCTTTCAAACACAATTTCCAGTTCCTCTTGGCTCAATACTTCTGCAAAAATCTCCTCTGTAGGAATACACCAAAAACCCCCAAAGCCATAAAGAAATTTTCACGACAACCCAAACTAGAATTGGTTTCTTTTCCTCTGAGAGAAATAAAACCAATTGCCCCTATGGAGTTAACTCCACTTCTTTTTCCATTTAATTTCTGTAACTAATTTTATTCCATTCCCTCCAATTCCAATTTTCTTTTCCCTTTTCAACTTTTATAAAATTTACCTTTCATTCAATTTTGCACACAATATACCCTTTTATTTATTAATTTATTATTTCAAATGACATATAAAGGTTGTTTATACAAATGTTATAGCAATATATATTTCATTTAAATATTCTATTTAGAAAAATAACTCTCTCAACTTAATTTATTAAAATCAAATACCATATTCGTTTTAGTTTAATATAGCTTAATTTAATTTTCATTTACGAAGCCCTCCAAAAAGACATTCAAAATTAAATAAAATAATCAAACCAAACGCAAGTCTCAAGCATGACTCCAAGATTAGTCAAGCAATGCCAACCAAAACATGACATAGATTAAACGACCACATGGAAATGAAACGATACCAATAGACTTACTGATGGGGTGCAAAAACAAAGATTTGTCCTTGAAAAGGATGATGGCTCCAAGTGGGGGACACAATGTACCTCTGAACAACAACAACTCCATTGGGATCTAGCATGCTCAGACCTGATAAATAGGTGGAGTCGATGCCCCATACTTGCAGCCTATAATAGAATGAAGTGTTAAACATATGCATAAAGAAATAATCAGTCACACCATGATGGGGAAATCACAGAGTCGTAGAGTGCTCACAAGCGAGTGATGCGACACTGTCCCCATCACTGACACATAACAACTAATATCAACTCATGAACACATACATCTAAAGTAACACAATATCCATCATATTCAAATAAACAACTAACTAATTTGCAAAACATTACTTAAGTAAAAGACATCAAATATCACAATGCCATTAACATCGTTAAACCAAACATCATAATGTTATCAAACAGTCTCAACATCTACACACCCAAATATCACCATGTCTAAACAATATCCATAGAGTCATAATGTCTATCAAACAATAACATAGAGTCAACACAACAACATCATATAGTCTAGATGAAATCCAAAATGCTGTCTGAACATAAGCAAACTGAGGGGGCATCACATGAAACACATGGCTCTATTGTCAAGTAAGTTGCATTATGCTTAGTGGCCATGCTAAAAGGGGTGCTCAAGTTCATGAACCAACAAGCTACGTTATGTTGAATCCATGGACTATCTTGCCAAATTGTTAACACCCAAGGGGACGAGTAAGACTTACCTAAGAAGGCGCATAAACATCCAAGAGGATGAATGTAAAACTTTCCTAAGAAGGCACATAAATGTCCAAGAGGACGAACGATAAACTTGCCTAAGAAGGTGCATAAAAGTCCAAGAGGACAATGATAAACTCACTTAAGAAGGTGCATAAATGTCCAAGAGGACGAACAAGACAAGGCCATAACCTCAAGGGGTGTTATACACAACACCACCACAAAATTTGTTTTATAAAAATGACAAAGGGAAATTGCTCAATACATGAAGAGTCAAACCTTAAGGAATATCATGCATGACATCACCACCAAGAAAGGACAAGTTGTGGAATAAAAGGTCACACTTTAGGGAATACTATCCATAGTATTACCACCAAAGGGAATATCGTATGCCATGAAAATTCACACTCCTATCGGACATCAAGCCTAATACCACCACAAAGGAGACAATAACATAGATTGAGAAGGCCACACTTCAATTGACAAGGTCACTGATGGGAGATATAAAATACTTTCATTTAATGATTTTTATGTTTAAAAAGACTTGTTTTTATTGTTAATTGACATGACTAGCAGTAGACAATAGATTAACATATTTGCTTATTTTACTTTATGTTTAACTAAATTAGTGGATATTTTGGAAGTGATAGCTTATGTTAAATGCGTTGCTTTATGATGACTTTGGATGAGATGATTATGCTGCATTAATCTTTATTACCATGATTGTTGTACTTTTCATAAGGGTTTTTAACAGGGTATCTTAAAGGTTGATGAGACGGTTAAAATCTCTATCTAATCATGAGGAATGACTACGCCATAGATAGGCCTTGCTGGATGATGAGTCACTCAAAGTCTGAATCGACTTCTTCATAGTTGGTTGAGGAACTTTTACTTCCAGTGCCAATCTGGCATAGTTCTGGCATAGTCCTCCTTGGTCAGCTTCAGTTCTATTTTTAGTTTCATTTTGTAATCTATAGTTAGCCGCCTTAAGTTTTGGCAGTTAGTGCCATGTTAGAAGCTAATAAGGATATTTTATAAATATCCATATTTTGGTCTTAGTTAAGAGTTAGATAATTTACAATCAAAATTTATGTAATCACAAGCAATACTTTGTTCTACGTTCTACTTTTGATCAATGAGAAAGGAAGCAAGAAGTTAATTAATTCACTGTGTTGAAGGATCTTACCTGAGTAAGAGCAGGGCCCGCTCAACCTTTGGAATGATCTTATGGTATTTTTGTTAAGTGCTATTATTTTCTGATTCATTAAATCTATAGTAGAAACTAATTTTGAATTGTTCAATCATTAAAATCATCTTCTATCTTGATAAATGTTAAGATCAGATAATCAATTATGTTTACAATTATGTTTCACAGTTTCAGTTTATTATGGTTAAGATAGAATTGTTAGAATGTTTAGATTTGTTTATTAGAAATGTTGAATTGAACCATTAGAATTGTTGAACAAGTTTCTTTTATAAATTAGGTTTAGATGCCATTCAAATTAGTTAGAATTAATGTTTGTTTGTTAAGCTTCATTAAAACAATGTTAGGAATTTATGGAAAGACGAAGTTGAAGTCTGTTCAGAATCTGTTCATGGAGATTAGTCTTTATGCTTTTTTGAATAATCGTCATTTTCTTGCAATTCATTCTTGCTCTTAAATTAGAATTTACTTTCCAGCAATTAAGTTATGGATTTCTTTTAAAGCAAAATAGAATTAATTTGGAATTCTGTGTTTTAGATTAAGGATTAAAGAAATTATTAATTGTCTCCATGAATTGGTCTAAATTGAAGTCAATAAAGTCAGAATTAAGTCAGCAGAATTTTAAATTAGAAGTTAAAGTAGATTTAAATCTTAGGAATCAGTCGCTACAGTTTAGCTCCTGAAAGCTCCTGAAGAGCCCCCAAGAGCTCTTGAAAGCTCCTGAAGTAGGAAAAACGATACCTGAAGTCACTGTTTATAGTGCAACCCCCCAAAAGAATCCGTGACAACTATCCTTATCACATATTGCTTTGAGACACACCCAGTTCGATAAAAGAATTAATTAAATGATGCAAGTTGTGACATCAATGACCTTGCCCATCATTTTTGGCGCTGTTGTCAGGGATACTTAAACGATTTGGCTATTTAGTGTGAAGCATTAGTGTTGATAGGGAAGAGAGATCTGAAATTGTGGATGAGATGAAGCAAAGACCAACTAGGAAGGTTTCTTCTACGAAATATTGACATTAGAAGAAATATTGATTTTAATCAAGAGAATATTCAACAATACCAGATTGAAAATCAAGAAATTAATTAGGAAAACCCCATTGAAAATCAAGAAGAGAACATAAATCCAATTCCAGAAGAAGAAATGGGTGACCAACCGGTACGTCCACTAGCAAATAGAACATTTTCAAATCCTATCAATCTTGAAAGACAGCTTGATGAACCCCCTATGAAAAACATTTCACCCTCAATTCTTCCAATATTTAGGGGAAAAACTATAGAAGACCCCGATCAATTCCTATTTGAATTCAAAATCTTATGCCAAACCTATGATTATTCAACTTATAATCAGAAGTTGAAGTTGTTTCCTTCAACTTTGAAAGAATCGGCTTTAAGATGGTTTATGGGTTTAGGGCTAGGAATGATTAGGACTTGGCAATAGATGGAGACCGAATTCTTGGACAAATACTAGGATTACTATCGAGTGAGAGATAGAAAGGAATAATTGTTTCACATAAAGCAATTAGAAGACAAAAGTCTAGAAGACTACGCTGATAGATTTCAATTTGTACATCAAAGGTGCACTAATGGGCTAGATGATGAAATCAACAAAATAATTTTCCTTAGAGGGATTGAAGATGAGTCTAGAGAATCCTTAAACCTGATGGGAAAGGGAGACATTAACAAGCTTTCCTTGGACGATATTGTGGAGATCTGTAGAAACTACTCTAGAACTAGAGTGGGGACTCGAAACTCCAGGAGGAACAAGACTCACACCACTGATGTATCCGAAGTAATGGAAGAATTGGCGAACATGAAGACTGATCTGATACTACCTCTTAACATGCAAGGAGAAAAGAGGACCATCGAACCTTTGTCAATTTATTGTTCCAAATGTAGGGGAAAACACCTTTTGAGGGAATGCCCATTAAATCAGGTTGAAATTTGTGAGATTTGTGAAAAACCACACCTGACCAGTTCTTGCAATCTTTTGGCAGGAATAAAGAACAATATTAAGAAACCACCAGTAATCAAGGAAGAACTCAATTATGTCAGCCAAAGACCTCATAACCAAGGGTATAACACAAATCCAAGACAATATGGTTCACAATCAAACTGGAATCAAAATCCATGGTAGAACCAAAATTAGTGGACCCCACAATATCAGCCACAACCCCAACCTACATATTGGGGGCAACCAGAGTGGATGAATCCTCAATGGAACCAATCCCAATGGCAGTCTAACCAGCAACCACAATGGCAAGCAAATCAATCCTCATGGTAGCATAATCAAAACCAATTCCAACCATGGTAGAATCAGGGATAAAAATGACCATGGGTACAAACACCTCTGGCCCTTAATGCCCCTAATACTTCCAATGATCTAGTGAATCAACCCCAAATGCCAGCTCAACCGGTTTCCAATCCAAAAAATGCACGAACTGATACAAACAACCCAAATGTAAATGTAGTAGATGTTAATGACATTCAATTGCGAAGTCAAAATGTGCAAACTGCACCAACCAAGACAATTCTAGAATGAGAGGAAGAAAACAAAGAACAAAAGTTGGAAGAAGAACAAATTGTCGAACAAGCTCCCTATCCCAAGAGATTGCACGAAGAGAAAACTATTCCTTAAACCTCTTCCCCTCCGTACATGAATGTAATCGATTCACAAATTCTTAGAGAGTTGAAAAAGATTAACATAGAGATACCTCTGTTACAGGAAATTAAGGATATACCAGAGATCAATCAGTTAGTAAAATCCCTTTGCATGAAGACACCAGGAAGGAAAAATAAAATTCCTTCAACAATTCAAGTAGGGACTAAACTTATTGATGTGTTATCAGGAAGAATACTTCCATAGAAATATAATGATCCTTGTAGTCCTATCATAACACTGAGTATAAATGGAATTGAAATACCAAATGTCCTAATTGACTTAGGAGCTGCAATAAATGTCATTACATCTGATACAGTTGAAGAGCTAGGAATGACAAAAATTCAGCCAACAACAACTGTTCTGTAGTTGGCTGATCAATCAACTACAAAACCAAAAGGTATTATAGAAGAAATCATGGTCACAATTGATACATGGGATTACCCAATCAAATTTTTGGTTCTCAAAGCCAGAAGGAAAGATTATGGATACCCAATCATATTAGGTAGACCATGGTTGGCTACCGCTACAGCCTTAATAGACTGTAGATCAAGAAGCATGATAATCACTAATGGAAAAAAACAAAAAGAATTGTCACTTTATCCACCTGCACAACCATCACTTCAAAAAAACACTCAACTTTGGGTAGATGGGGATTTAGATTCGGAAGGTGATGGTATTGTGGAATTAGCAATGATAACCATAAGCAAACATATCTAGGAATGTGAAGAACAAGAGATAACTTCAGAAAGTGAGCAAGATAATTGTCAAACAACATTACATGAATAAAATTGTTGTCCTCTAATACTCTTGTTGAGGAATCAGTAAATTCTAAAATGGACATAAAGGAGATTACAGTAGTAGGAGATAAACCCCTTAATATCAATTCAACCTTATCCCCAACGCAAGAGGAAAAATTGAAAGAAATTTTAGAAAAACACACCAGAGCATTTTCTTGGGAATATACTGATATGAGAGGTATCCATCCTTCAATATTTAGTCATCACATCTACACAAAAGATGTTAGACCAATAAGACAAGGAAAAAGGTGAATTAATCCTGTTCTTCGTGACATTGTGAAAAAAGAAGTTGAGAAGCTGCATAACGTAGGATTCATATACCCAATATCTGCTAGTCAGTGGGTCTCTCCACTGGTTATAGTTCCAAAGAAAAATGGTAAATGGCAAGTCTGCATAGACTATAGAGAATTGAACAAAGCCACTAAAAAAGACCATTTCCCATTGCCATTCCAGGTACTAGACAATCTAGCAGGCAACAACTACTTCTCATTTCTTGATGGCTTTAGTGGATATAACCAAATCTAAGTAGCCCCTGAAGATCAAGACAAAACTACCTTTACCTGTCCTTAGGGTACGTATGCATATACAGTCTTACCATTTGGACTATGTAATGCACCATCGACATTTCAAAGAGCGGTACTAGCAATATTTGTAGATTTCACCACTTCATGTGTAGAAATCTATATGGATGACTTTACAGTCCATGCTAAAACATATGATGAAGCATTACAAAACCTAGAAAAGGTTTTACAGCGTTGCAAAGATCATAGGTTATCACTCAATCATGAGAAAAGTTCCATTATGATGACAGAGGGAATTGTTCTGGGACATCACATCTCAAAAGAGGGGATAAAGGTTGATCCCAAGAAAGTTGAGATCATACAGAACATTGAAATCCCAAAGAACCAAACTAGAGTAAGAAGTTTTCTTGGGCATGCAGGGTATTACAAAAGATTTATAGAAGGATTTAGTAAAATAGCATCACCACTATTCACCCTGCTCAAAAAAGAAGAAGAATTTGTATGGACAAAGGATTGTCAGAATCCTTTGAAACAATTAAGATAGCTCTAACAACTTCACCCATTATCAAAGGACCAATTTGGGGAGAGCCTTTTCACATACATGCAGATGCATCTAATTTTTCCATTGGTGCAGTATTAGGACAACAAGATGAAAATGATGCCATGCATGTGATTTACTATTTTAGCAAAAACTTAAATCCTATTGAAAGAAACTACACAATAACAAAAAAGGAATTTTTAGTTGTAGTATATGCAATAAATAAATTTAGACATTATATTATAGGCTATAAAATCTACATACATACGGACCATGTTGCAATTAGATATCTAATGAATAAAGCAGTGGTAGGTGGACGCATTATCAGATGGTTACTTTTATTACAAGAATTTGATGTAACTATCATTGATAAGCTTGGAAAGGACAATGTTGTTGTTGAATTTCTTTCCAGAATTGTTTTACAGGATAACCAAGAACCAGTGGATGATGCATTTCCAGACGAACACTTATTTGCTATATCAGTTCATCCACCATGGTTTGCTGATTTGGAAAATTACCTTGTTACAAGGAAATGTCCAAGTAAATTCAGTAATAAGCAAAAAAAGAGGTTAATCCGTGAAAGTTCCAGATTTCAATGGATTAATGGTCTTCTATTTAGATTATGTCCTAACCATGTTTTACATAGATGTGTAACAAAATTGGAAGTTTATGACGTAGTGCATGCTTTCCATCACAAACCTGAAGGAGGACACTTTTCAGTTGTAAGAATAGTTCACAAAATCTTGGGGGTTGGCTACTTTTGGCCAACAATGACAAAAGATGCAACATTCTTTGTCAGACACTGTGATGCTTGCCAAAGAATGGGGAAGCCTACAACAACCATAGAGGTGCCGATGCAGCCACAAATAGCCCTTGAACCATTTGAAAAATGGGGCATCGACTTTGTGGGACCAATAGATCCACCTTCTAGGGGTTAGAGATATATCCTTATTTGTATCGATTATGCCACAAAATGGGATGAGGTGAAGGCACTACCAACATCAAAAGAAGATAAAGTTGCAGACTTTTTGTACAAGAAAATTCTCCAATGGTTTGGTGCACCCAGATAAATTGTTTCAGATCAGGGACCACAATTTGTGTCAGCAATGATGGAAGCATTTTTACAGAGGTACCAAATAACTCACAAAAAATCTTCGCCTTATCACCCACATGAAAATGGACAAGTAGAGGTCACAAATAGAGAATTGGAGAATATTCTAATAAAAATAGTTTCTTTGAAGAAAAAAGATTGGGTAGATAGGCTAGATGAAGCAGTCTGGGCCCATAACACCACGTGGAAAACAACGAATGGGTTCTCTCCATATGAACTTGTGTATGGAAAGAAACTAGTCATGCCAATTGAATTTGAGTTGAAAACATTGAAGACAACAGTAGAAGTTGGAATTGATCTGCCAGAAGCAGAGAAAAGAATTTTTTTGTAGCTTAATAAACTTGATGAAATGAGAATGGAGGCACTTCAGCATACAGAAGTGATTCAAAAGCAAAGGAAGGAATGGCACGATAAACATAGTGTCTAGACAGTTCAAAGAGGGAGATTGCATGCTATTATTTGACTCCAGATTTGAAGAGTTTAAAGGAAAGTTCCATAACAGATGGATGGGACCTTATGAGATACAAGTGTTTGAGAATGGAGTTGTCTAGTTAGTTTTGATTGATGGGGAGAAAAGAGTCATGTTAGTTAATGGTCATTGGCTAAAAACTTACCATAAGCCAACAACAAAGGAGGAATTTCTGGATGAAGTGCAACACATAATTGAACATTTTCTCATGGAAGATATCTCTTCCATGAGATAAGATCTTTGAACCTTTGAAGAAGGCACAAATAAACAAGGTAAATTGAAAACCAACAATTGGCGGTTTACCTTGAGAAAAATGGAAGTAAATTGAAAACCAACAAATGGCGATTTACTTTCAAGAAAATAAAATAAAATAAAAATTAAATAAAAAAATTGATGACTAAAAACCAAAAATGACGGTCTATCTAAGTTAACTTCTGCAAGCTCCTGAAGGCTCCTAAAGAACCCCTCAAAAGCTCCTAAAAGCTCTTGAAGATATTGAAGACTGAAGACTCAGAAGAATCCATCTTTGCTCAAAAGCTCCTAAAGACTCCTAAAATTCCAAGCTCATGAGAGCTCCTGAAGACTCCTGATGAACTCCTGAAGGCTCCTAAAGAACTCAAAGGCTCAAAATAAATTAAGGTGTGCATTTAATGTGAATATTTTTTTCAAAATTATTTTCTAAGGTAGTTAGACTAATTTAAAATACGTAAATATTTATGAATCTTGACATCTTCGCCACAATGTTAATTAAATGATAATAATTCCACTTTTAATCATTTCAAAAAGTGGTGGATTGTTAGAATAAGGAATGATGTGACATGGATGATGTCAGTCAAGGACAACATATCTCTTCATGATTCGGTTGTCTTTTCAAAAATACTCCCAAGTACATGATGACATGTGTAACAAATGTCGCCAACCTTGTGAATTGAATTGCAAGTTTGAAGTTGTAGCGTGCGAATCATATGGAGTAGTAAAGGAATTAAATGCAAGTGATTAATGGCATGTTATGCCATTTTTGAAATTGGTTGCTCCCAAATCAAGAAAAAAATTATTCCACACCTTTTTGGTAAGTAATTCAAACTACCAGTTGAAGTACGCCAGTGAAGTCTGCCATTTTTGATAGAGAAAGATGGGGAATAAGAGAAATTATGAACCAGAGAACTTCAATCTTGATTCAGAGACCAGAAGATTGTTTGAAGAAGCTGAGTGGCTAAATTTTGTGATGCAGTATGAAGGCTTCCAACCAGAAATGGTTAGGGAATTTGTGACAAACTTCAACGTAAATGTCACTAGGGTAAGGGGAGAAGTAATAGAAGTCACACCAAAAATAATAAGTGAAATTTTTGGAATTTTGAGTGAAGGAAAACCGGTTAACAAAGGCCAAGTTAAGTTTGAGAAATTGGTGGCTACATTTCACCAAGAGCCGGAAAGAAAGCTAGAGATACAAATGCACAAAGGAGACCAATGTGGCATAGCTCATAATAGTTTGGACGAGCCATGGAGGACTGTTATGACTTGGCTTATGAAGTTTTTCACCTGTGATGGGTAGTATGGTACAATACTAGGTCCAGGAATGCAACTTTTAATACATTTAAGGTATGCTCAAACAAAACCTTCAGCTAGGATAAATTTTCCAACGTTCTTATTTCAAAAAATTTCTTCCATGATTTTGAGAGTAAAAGCTAGGGGGGAATCTTCTATGAAATACCAGGGGTTGATACATTTGATAATTAAAAACCATTTCTTAAAAAAAGAAACTGGGAAGCAGGGAT
The DNA here is from genome assembly GCA_007258455.2 of Sequoia sempervirens. Classification (NCBI taxonomy): domain Eukaryota; kingdom Viridiplantae; phylum Streptophyta; class Pinopsida; order Cupressales; family Cupressaceae; genus Sequoia; species Sequoia sempervirens. The sequence continues at coordinate 80,816,395 of VDFB02000008.1, read as the reverse complement.
CTTTAGAATTTTTGTCTACGCCTGTAGGAAAGCAAAAAGGGAGACCCATAAGGGGACCCTTAGCCAAAAAGACAAAAATGGAGGAAGGAGAATCTTCCAAGAAAAGGGGAAAAAGAAAATTTCCAGAGACATCTAGGGTAACCCGCACTAGGTAAAAAAGGAGACAAGAAGTACAAGAGGAAAACCCTAGACCTACTGAAACTGTAGTGTCCACTCCTGAAGAGGCACCTATAAGTCAAACCCTTATTTTCGAAAGCCCTGTTAAATCCCCTGAACATGAAGATACCCGTACCCTTGTACAATCTCCTGAGAGACCTCAAAGTCCCCCTAAAATCTTGATGCCGACTCCTAAAGATAACCCTGTTTTCAAAGTCTACGACTTTGCTGAAGAGTTTGGCACACAATTTGAAGAGCAAGAGGCCTCTGAAGAATTTGAACAAGAAGAGACTATGAAATCCCCTATACCTTCCCCACAACATGAGAAGAGGAAAGGGAAAGAGCCTTTAATTGAAGAAGAGGGACCCTAAGAAAAATTGAATACAAAAGAATTAGAAACTGAGGAATTACTGAGAACAATGAAAATGTCCCGCTTAGAAGCCGAATTAGAATAGGAAAGAAGAAATGTGTAATTCTTTGAAGAAAAATTAAGAAGAAAAGAAGAAGAATTGCAACAATTAGTTTGCAAAAATCAAGCAATGGAAAGGCAAGTTGAGAAAAATGAGGCAAGGATTAAAGAATAGTTAAGTAAAATAGAGGATGCCCTACAACAAGCCAGTATGCAAGCATTAGTAAGTGCAGAGGAAATTTCAAAATTAAAGGAAGAGTTGCAACGGAAAGAAGAAGAATTAAGCAACAATCCATGTGGTTCTATGCACAAGAAGCCTCTACTTCCTCCACTCCTCCACACAAGCTTGCATTACCTTCCATAATTCCTCATATTCCTTCCACTCCTCCTATGCAACCAACTCCAGTTCAGCCTCAATACCATTCTTTGGTAGTTTTCAAATATAAGGAGGAAAACAAAGTGTTGAAAGAGTAGATACAAAATTTAGAAAAAGAAAAGAATGAGATTGAGAGAAGACTTTAACGGGTGGTAGAAGTTAGTTCTGCCATGCTTTCCATGAGAAGACCAGCTGTAACATATTTTTTTTTCTTAGAGAAAAAAGTTTTTAGAATGGAAAATATATCAGTTAATTCTGGGAAGGAGTCTGGATTACAATGAAGATCATGATTTCCTTAAAGATTACTTTAACAGTCACCCTGGCATTTAGAATCTAATGTGTGAGTTCTACCAACATGGGTTCTTAATGGGGGATAATGATGACACAATGTTGAATATATATGTTGGTGAGCTTCAGATAAGGTCATTTGTTTCTTTAATGCAAAATCAGGTGGATTGGTCAAATAGAATGAATAAGTACAAAGAAGCTCAAATAAAATATGGATTGCCAGTGATGCCTAAAAAGCCCCATGCTGAATTATATATCAAAGCTGTAAGATCAGTTGTTAGGTTAAATGATGTTAATCCCCTCTATGTCTCAAATTTGTTTGATAGCATTGTATCATTCTAGAATGTGGAAGCAACACTCCCGCCATTAGCACTACAGTCCTGTGAAGAAAGGTACCAACTTATTCTAGAATCAGTCAGGAGAAGGGAGCCAATTAGTCCAAATAATATCAGTTGGAGTTAGTCAGAGTTAGACATGTCATCACTCTAATCCAACAACATAAAGAATTCTAGATAGGCATGAGATTCATTAAATCTGTAGTAGAAATTGATTTTGAATTGTTCAATAATTAAAATCATCTTCTATCTTGATAAATGTTAAGATCGGATAATCACTTATGTTTACAATTATATTTCGCAGTTTCAGTTTATTATGGTTAAGATAGAATTGTTAGAATGTTTAGATTTGTTTATTAGAAATGTTGAATTGAACCATTAGAATTGTTGAACAAGTTTCTTCTATAAATTAGGTTTAGATGTCGTTCAAATCAGTTAGAATTAATGTTTGTTTGTTAAGCTTCATTAAAACAATGTTAGGAATTTATGGAAAGATGGAGTTAAAGTCTGTTCAAAATCTGTTCATGGAGATTAGTCTTTATGCTTTTTTGAATAATCGTCATTTTCTTGCAATTCATTCCTACTCTTAAATTAGCATTTACTTTCCAGCAATTAAGTTATGGATTTCTTTTAAAGCAAAATATAATTAATTTGGAATTTCGTGTTTTAGATTAAGGATTAAAGCAATCATTAATTGTCTCCATGAATTGGTCTAAATCGAAGTCAATAAAGTTAGAATTAAGTCAGCAAAATTTTAAATTAGAAGTTAAAGTAGATTTAAATCTTAGGAATCAGTCACTACAGTTTAGCTCCTGAAAGCTCCCGAAGAGCCCCCAAGAGCTCCTGAAGTAGGTAAAATGATACTTGAAGTCATTGTCTACAGTGCAACCCCTCGAAAAGAATCTGTGACAACTATCCTTATTGCATATTGCTCTGAGACACACTCGGTTTGATAAAAGAATTAATTAAATGATGCAAGTTGTGACATCAACGACCTTGCCCATCAGTCACACTTTCTAGGAGATGTATACTATCATCACTAAAAGGGACCATTATTTATATAAAAAATTGAGCGGGGACTATATGTCCGCCCTTAAAATGTTAGTACACTTGCTACACTAATATTTTAAGGAGATAGAAAGGGATCCCTTGTTTCAAGGAATGCACCTAAACCAAGGCTACCAAACCCCTTACCCCCTAAGTGTAAAGATGATCCCAAAATGGATGATCATATGCCGCTCCTTGCAAGATGGAATATGATTGCATAAAGCCTATATTTACACCCCCATGTATGGTAATGAACATCATGTGAGGCTACAACTACCACATGGCAAGGAGTAAAGTGCCCATACCTTATTCTATCATTCAATCAATTCTATCCTTGTAAGGATCAAATTCTTCCAATTTCTTTTTCAAAGCACAACATTCATAAGTAATGTGTCCAAATGTTCTATGATACACACAATAGGATGTGGTTTTAGTCTTTTGTTAGTATCTCTTCATTCATGAACAGGTGGTAGTGTAATGAATCCTAATTTTAAAAGTGTAGCTAAAGTGCTTTTAGTCTTAGATAAATGATGCTAAGTGGGTAACACACATTTCTTAATAGGATCATGAATCTTGTGTGGTTTGGCTGGTGGAGAAAATGTTTGATGTAAAAGTGGAGGGCCTTGGTAACCTATGCCTTTTGTATATCCATATGGTGTTTTTTCCAAAAGAGAATGGATTTCATGTTCGTTCTTTATATCACATCCTTTTTTTGTCAATATCCTAAAGCCTTGGCCATAGCATTTCTCCAAGCTAACACGTGTGTTTGTAACTTTCTTCTCATAGGATGGAGGATTATTGGGTGGTATTTTTTCCTTGTGATCATTACCAATAGGTATTTCCATGTGCATTAGTTAAGGTATGAATTGTAAATCACTTTCCCTATGTAACGTGGAAAAAATTTCAAGTGGTGGTATGGTGGGTGGTGCTGATTGTTGATATGGGTGATTAGGCCATTCCATTGAAGGGTAAAGTACCGTATTATTATCAAGGGTACACAAAGTATTGTTTATGGATTCATTCATAATTTCCTCCTCTTGCTTCAAGATATCTTTGTTGAGAAGATATACATTGGGAGATGAAGGAATATGAGTTTCATCATTTGAATTAGGATTATTTCCAAACAACATGAAAAATCAACCAAGGACTTCGAGGAAGTCAACATTTTACCAAAATACTTAGTCATTATAAAAATATTATGCTTGCAATGAGGTTGAAATTGTTATACAACTGTGAACTAAAAAGCCAAAACCAAATTTGGAGAAAGGATCCTAAGAGGGTTCTGTCACAAAAATCTAAGCACAAATAGCTTGGACTAGGTCGCCTATGGAAACTATGTGTAGCTGAGCTTTTTTCAAAATTCAAAATTTGATTGTGTACAATACTGTTTGAAGTTCCTATTTTTGGTTGTATGCAAGTGTGAAAGTGAATATTTTTCCATAATTTTCCCAATTTAAGATTATTTAATTCAAAATGCAAGTGTGCAATAATTTGCAAAATGTCCAAACAATAAATGACAATTGTAAATGCAATTTCCAGATCTATGATGCAAAAATTGAATGATTCTAAGATGCCAAAATTTGAAAATGATGATGTTGATGCCTTTTTGAAACAAAATAATGCAAATTTTCACTTTTTGAGCTATATGCAAGATGCCTAAATGAGTGCAATGAACATTTTCAAAATTGATTTCAGATTTAACTGAACTAATGCACGTTTGTAAATGTAATTGGAATGTAGATTTGGCCTAATATGATTGAAATTAACCCTATTGCAACCTATAATGCAAATATGATATGTAATTTTTTATTTTTTTGTACTTTTTATAATGCAAAAATAAATCCTTAAATGAACAATGCAATGCTAAACCTAGACATAGGATGAATTGCTTCAAATTTTAGAAATTTTACAATGCTAACATGTCGGGTTCACCAAAATGAAATGAAGGGAAAGTGGAACCCTAGGATTTTACTCTAGGGTTTGGTGCTTTTCCTTGTGGAATGCATTTAAAATTTGAGTTAGTGGGGGTTGGATAGATTTGGACAAGATATAGGATTGACTTACAACTTGGAAGGTGAGTCAACCTTCCCTTAACCAAATTTGGAATGGACTTTGGAATGAAATGCAATGATTTAACTAGGTTAATGCAAATGACTACTCTGATGCAAAAATAGTAAGTCTAGAATGTCACAGACAAATTTAGACTTTGGAAACAAAATAAGTAGAGTTTTGTGCACATGTGATATAAATTTGGGGTTGAAAATGGAGGACCAAGTCGGCCTAGGAAACTATGTCCTAGTAGATGAATTTTAGATCTGATTTCACAGTCCTCTGATGCTTGATCTAAGCCTTCTTTTTCCAGGTGTCGCACTGTCGGATCTTTGTTGGGTGTAGGGATAAAAAAGTTTTTGCTTGTTGTCAAGTTGTAGGGTTTGAATGCAATAATGAAAAATTGACCTTCAAAATTCTCTCAATCTTCTTAAGCTTTGAAACTTGCACATTCAAAGAGAGGGAAAGGGTTGTACCATATAGGGGCTTGCCTTAGTCAAACCCTGTGTTGGTGTTTCCACCTCCATAATGGCAATGCCAATGATAAATGAATGATGTAACAACAATAGATGCAACGAAACACTAAAAAATGGCTTCCTTGAAGGATTAAAGTCATACAAATGCCCTCAAGGATTTGATTATTGCTTGCTTGATTTGCTTGAAGACCTACAAGGGTTAGATCTCACAAATAATATGATAACATAAATATGAACAAACTCATATACACTTTGAAATGATTCTTTGATGTTGAATTGTTACAATGGATCTGCTCTTGACTGTGCTTGACTTGATAATAATTGCTCTTGATAATGCTCTTGATCATAAATTGCCACTTAGTTTTCAAATGGTGAAATGACTAGGTATTTATATGCAATTATTATAGTTTCTCAAAAATTAAATCTCGATAGCCAACATATGACATTTAGAAATTCAAATAATAAAATGATGACTCTAACATATTCAATTTTTGAGGCAAAATAAGGGGACTAAGTTTCCCTAGGTGACTAGGGCGACTTAGTCCCAACCCTATTTTGTGGGACTTAAGGTGTCAGGGTCAAAATATTAAATGAATGCTTTGGTTTTCTACATGCAATCTATTGGTAAATGTTAAAATGGGCCACATAATGCATAATTTAGGAATTATGTGTACAATTAGGTCCATGCACTTAAGGGGGAACAAAACATAGTGTGAAATTGTCAAGGGTGACAATTTACGATGCTACAAAAATAAAACAACAAATACACAAAAAAATATAATTCATGACATACACAAATAAAAAAAGAGAACAAAGAAACCGATATAATCTTACATGGAATAAACAGAAGACACACCTAAACATGTGTGTGCAACTTATGGATAAATGCATTTTAAAAAAATGTAACAAATTTAAGTCAAAAAGCAATAGAAACATACGAGCTACTATTGTTAGGGAAACAAGAATTGTTTGGAAACAAGATATGCAACTTTTGTAACCAACAATTACAATAAATCAAAAGATCACCATATGCAACACTATAATGGATAAAAACAAACAAGCCATTACAATACACAATTACACTTTGAGAACTTGAAGAAAGCATAATGTCCTTTCAAATTGAGTTTGCACAAATTTGGCAACTAGGACATTAAAGATCCCAAATTAGACTAAATGGAACTATCATCAATGTTCCAATAGATATGAACATTATACAGACAATGTTTCCATGATCATCCAATGAAACATGCACAATTGTTATTGTATTGAAGAGACACTTACAATATACAAATGTATACCAAAAAGGAAGAGTGCGACCAAATTCTATTATGAATCCTCTAAATTAGTTGTGTAAAACAAAGTTATACAAAGAAAAAAAATTTAAATTGAAAAAAATTTACATGAGCATTTGTATCATTTACAAGAGCACATGGCAAGTACTAACTCTTCATCAAGTGACAGTGACAGTGACAGTGACAATGACACTAATATTGGTATGCAAATTGAAATAGCCACCTTAATACATGGATTTAATGAGTCAAGCACTATACATTCTATACAAGACAAAACCATATAAATTTCACCAACAAAAGAAAATAACCTCTCACAATATTTCAAGATAAATATGCAAAAGAGATGAACTTTCGAACACTATTATTTTTTGGAGAATCACGTGATGAGAAAATTGGAAAACAATTTTTATATTAAAAAATTACATGATGGGAATTACAAAATTCGAATCAAATATTTTCTTATCATACCACCTACTTATTTTTCAAAACCATCAAAATTCTAATTGGCCAAGTTTTTTCTACATTATGGATACGAATTCACAAGGGGAAATTAAAAGGTAGAACACGCTAGCAAAACATGTCAAGCACAAACCAAACCTTGAAAAAATATCGCAACCAAATATTGGAATTTCAAAAAATAATAAATTCTCTAGAATATTTGTAACATCTACAAAAGAATGTTTTTGCAATGATATGGCAATTAGGATCACTGACACATTCTCTAGCATTCACTAGCACAAAGAAAAATTGGAACCCACTAACAAAAACATTGAAAGAATTGTATATCTCACATGATAGAAAATTAAAACAAACCCAACTTGAACCACTTAATGAGATTGACATTTTCTCTTTGATTATAAAGGATCTAACCACTTGTACTCACTATTACAAACATAGAATTAATATGATGAAATAACTAATATGTTTAGATGAAACATTCTTTAGAAAGTTATTAGACTACTTTTTAGTTACAGAGTTTTAAAATCAAGGAAATGAACATGAACACTTCATGTTATGGGTTAAAGATGCACCAATCTATGGAAAAGATAATAATATTAGAGAATTGAAAATTTTATGGAAAAATATCTAACTTGCAATACAAAAAACTTTGGATGAACAAATAGCAATGAAAAATAACACAACTTAACCAAGCAAAGTATACATACAATATAAATGAACTATGGGATGATATGGATAATGCTATTAATTATGCCAACAATGAAGATGAAAATTGTACAAATGGAAACAATGTGCAAAAATTAAATACCACATGCAATGAATAATATAATTTACAATCATATTTAGACAGTAAAAATTAATATCTAAAACAAACAAATGACAAGACCATTTTAAATAGCTAAACATCCACACACAATTGATAACAGAAAGTATTACAATGTTCGAAGAATGTTAAATAAAGAGAAACAAGCTATAGTGAAGGACATACTATTAAAAAAGCAAAAAAAATACTTGAACCATTACATTTGTTCTTAATAGGAAGTGTTGACACAGGAAAAACATTCACTGCAAAGCTATATACTAAGGCCTACTTCATATATACAATAACTCAATTGATAGTGACCCAAATAAGATAAATGGCTTGTTGCTTGCATACATGGGAAAAATAACTTACAATATTCAAGGCAAAACCTTGCACTTTTCACTCTTTATACCATTTAACAAATCCAGTTCTATTCCATTGAGCACAAACAAATTGGACACATTATAAACGGGTATCAACAATTGTGTATTATCCTTATAGATTAAATCTTATTAGTTAAAGCAAGATTGTTACACTACATAGATAAAAGATTGCATGACATAATACAAACACCTACTAAACATTTTGGTGGTTTAGACATTACTTTTTAGGGTGACTTATACTAGGTAGAACCTATACATGATTATCCAATGTTTCAAAATGTAAAAATAGATGTTGAGCTAGTACCATATAATTTCTAGGAACAAAACATCAAATTCTATAACAAATACAAACAACAATGATACAAAAGACCAAATATTTATCGACATCCTTAACAAAATATGTATAAGTTCTCAAATAGACAATGACATAGTATACTTGAATAACAAATGCTTATTCTCTACACCTACAAACCCAACATTCCCATTTCCTTTTTGCAAGAGAAAGGATTTCAATGTACACAACCAAAAGATTTTATTTTCCCTACTTGGACAACTAATTACAATCAACACATTTGATGAACATGATAACTCTATTAATGTAGAGCAATTGTACAAGCATAATGCAAATCTAGAAAATCAAATAATGTTAAAAATAAACATATTGGTTGAGATATATGGTGGAAACTATGATACACAAGATGGTCTTGTAAATGGATCAAATAAAATATTCAAAGAATATACACAAGATATTGACATAGATATTATCTGGATTGAATTCAATGATTACCATATTGGAAAATCTCAAGCTACAAATCTATCACATTTGAACCAAACATACATTGACAATGGATGGGTACCAATTATTCGAGTTGCAAAAATAATCCAAAAACTAAGTGCTAAACAAAAAATATTGTTAGAAAATAATTTCCAGTGTAATTAGCATGTGCTCAAACAATACGTAGATCACAAGGGCTTACAATGCATGGCCTAACATTTGAACCCTTAGGTGTAAAACAACGTGGGTTAACATACACAAATATTTCTTGCACATCAAGCATTGAAATATTATTTTGTTAAGCCCTCTAACAACAAAAAACTTTATTTAGTAAAACCAAAAATCATAGAAGAAATGACAAAGCTACAAACAATAACTAACTGGACTCTTGAAAATGACATACATTATAAAATTCAAATATCATGTATTACCATATCTAAATTTAACATTCATCATTTCTAACCCCATAAATAAGACATCTTACATGACAAATATTTAATGTCATATGATATTATTTTTCTAGAAGATATATTTGAAAACACCAATAACAAACAATGTATTACCATACTACAATTTCTTTGCAGCATACCATATTCATGGGATAATGACATACACTAAAAAATAGATACAAGTATCAAATGCAATATTATTAATACAAGAAAATGTTGAAGCAATATTGTTTACATTGATTATTACTAAACAAACACTTTATATTTGTAATATTTATGCCAAATCAATAATAACACTTAAAAATATCATAAATATTTTTAGTGATGCAATTACAATTTCTTTTACTCAAAGCCTTATTTATATTGTAGGTGACTTCAACATTGACATGTCTACATCCTCTAAAAAAATGGAAATTCTTAAAGAGAACATGCAAATACACAACTTGCACTTGTTACTTGAAAAACAAAACTTTTGTTAAGGCCCATTATTGATCATGTATGGACAAAAAATTATGCACATACAACTAAAATTCAAAGATTGGAATCACACTAGAGTGCTCATGACACTCTTTTATTTCATATTGACAACATTCTCTAGTCATGTCAAGCATCTTGCAAAAGGTAAACATGTACAACAAATTGTCATGAAAAAAGTGTGTGATTGTCTACTTATGTCATTACTTAATAGGATACTACTACAACTCATTATTTATACTATATTCATGATCAAAATTCACATGACAAAAAATAATATAAACATTATTTTGTACATGACTTAAAATCATGAATATTGATCAAGACACATCATCTAGTTCAATATCTACAAAAGCACAGCATGGCACAAAAAATTAGTAAATTACCTAGATAATAAAAATAATTTACTTGCTTTAACAAAAAAAAAATTAAAAATCATAATTGGATAACAACCTTGTTTTGTCACAGGAAATTGGAAATGAAACAAAAAACTACTCCATCAATGACTTTCTATACAATCAATAATACAATAGAACAAGGCTGGTACTTATATTAGACACAAATCTGATACAAAAATTGTAACATACCCCATAGTTTACCCTAGTGATTTCACCTACGTTTTACTCAGAATGTGAAAAGATCAAGTTCACCAATACATGGAAATAAATTTTTCCTTTTTCAATAACATATTTCTCATTTGAAATAAACCCATTCCAAATTATATTGCATGAATAAAGTAACATTACATAATCCCAAGTAATGAATTCATCTTTCATATATATTTTCCAAATAGATTCAAGATCATAATTATAAATAATAGCTTTTAAGAGATTAATGGTACAAGAGTACATAGGTCAAGTTGTCCACACTTGGAACACATCTTCATCTTCTTCTATTTCCCACAAGTATCGGTTGCTAACTGCATGAGGGAGAGCATCACCCAAGTGTTTTTCTGCTAACCATGAACTTAACGTGGTCCCCCGCACATCTACCTAACTGGTAAGATGGACCTACCCTTCAACAAAGATTTTGGTATGGAAACCCTCTAATATAAATAATGCCTATTTGAGCATGGTGTTGTGTCCTATATAACTAGTGCTTCCATACACTAGATACCCACCTAACATGCATGACACTCCCTACTAGCTATGCAATTCCTAGCTCACAGTGAACTGACAAAGTACATATGTAGTGGAAACTACACTTACTTTGGCCAAATATTTATCATATACAAATAAATACAAACTCTCAGTACTTCAAGCAGTGTCGTATGTTCAACCACCCCCTTGCTAGACTTGGAAACTCTATTGACCATAAATAGCTCTTGACTAGGTTTAACCTTAATATATTATAACAAGATTCCATATAAAAGTGATAACACACTTATATTGATCTAACTAACCAAATAGGTTTAAGCCAACCCCTTGAATGCCCTGTTACACATATGTAACATTCCTGGGACTAGAATTTTCCTCTTATTCAAGTTCTTTCCTTTAATCATGGGAGTAATGACTCTCCTAGTTTATAAGTAGATAATACTAATGACACCATGTCACCAACTAGACACACCTAGTCTCAATCCAAAGTACTATCAATATGCCAATATAAATTCAGAATTAAATTTTAATATAAATATTACTTCCTCCTATTGGGTTTCAAACTCTTGTTGTCATATCTAATATGGATCCATCCTTCTAGGATACTATAACCAATCTGGTTATCCTTGACATTAAATTTCATATAAAATATCACGTTCATAGTAACATCTAACAATATTAAATCAACATAATAAGTTATTCACCCTATAGTAAATTCAACTAAGAACCTTTTGAATTACCACCAATTCCCTCATGGTTCTTTCCAAGTTATCCTTTGCATCATTTATTTAAGATTCCTATGTTTGTATGTTCATAAACCATCATATATCCTTTCCCTCAATATGACACATATAATCACATGTTCAAAATGGATAATAAGTCAATATCCATTCTTGAGGATATTATCAACTTGAGAGGATTTGGTGTTTTTGAACCTTAAAATCCCCTCATATTATGACTTTGGGTTGCTGAGATGTAAAGTCCTCATCTTTAAGACTAGAATAATGTGAATAGGTATTAATAAACTCTAGGTGAAATGTATAAGATAGTATCAATCAGAAGATAGTAAGGATGTATTTACATAACCTAACTCTTTTGTTGAAAAATGATATAAAATTTCATTCAAGAATTTACCTTAACCCTAGGGAATAGACTATTCTCCTACTTTCAAGGAAATATGAGTAACTGAGAACATAGGTTCTCCACTCATGGATAAACTACCAATCATAGGTTTACATAACTTCATACCTTTACAATGATGACATAATACTTCTAACATGGTGTCATTCCCTTTGCATTACTAACATCACAATTCATGCAAGCATGTATGTAGCATATGATATCCTAGATATCTCAATAATATCTTCTAGTTATATTAGCTACTATAAATAAACACTTCGATATGATAGCTATATGCATATAAAACTAATATGATTCCTTTAACCAACAAGCATACAAGCTCCATTCAATAAACATACACCATTTTGCACAAATACTTGTAAACAATGACAAACACAATATCAAAATAGGAAATAGAATGGATAAGAATACTAGAATGCCTGATAATAAAGCTTCCAAAGAAGATCTCTTCTAGTTTTCCTCTCTAATCTATCCTGTCTCCAATTCAATGCCTTCAAACTCTCAATAATCTACCTTCACTAATACTGAAATTGCTCCTCACACTCACAAAGTAACACTCACAACTCTCACGATAAACTCACAAAAATTATCTTAATAAATAAACAACAAGAATGCAATCGTAAAATCATCCCCTAAACCAAGAAATATGGACCCCTATATATAGATTCAAGGAGAGACTTCACACAAAAAATTAGCTATGGTGTTTTCCATCTTTCTTCCCCAAGTTACCACCTTTCAAACAACAAAGAAGAACTCTTATGCAAGTCTAATACTTTATAGATCGATTATGCACAGCTGGGCACCTTATTCAAATTTACTAGCAACTAAAAGAATTGATCATTTGACACAAAAGGAATTCGAATTGCATATAACTTCACTTTCTTTGACAAGTTGTTGAAATCAAATTGCACATGCTAATTTATTGAGTCAAGTTTTGTTACAAATGATTGTGCCATTACTTTCTAGTTTACTGCTTGCTCACTTACTCTATTTGTGGCATTTACAATCCTCTTACTCAAATTATTATGACACCTAAGAAGGGATGATGTTATTTTAACAGTTATATTTCATATGCACTTCTAAACAGTTACAAGTTTCACTTGTCACCTTAGCTAATTGTGGCAGATTTGACTTAGTCTATCGCCCTTTTATTACTGCCCCTGCATGGCTTATATTATATGGCATTACTTTATCAAACAAATGTAATATCATTGCATTAATATGATGTTGCATTATATATGCACATATTTTAGTATATCATTCAATATATAACTTTATATATATTAATATATATTATAATACTTTATTATTATAATATATATATATGTATTAACATATCTATTTAAAATCATTCATTTTCCAATCTTTATACATATATTTATAAATATATATACATATGTATATACTATTTAATTTAATACGTACATATTTACATATATATTAATATATATATATATATATATCTTAACACTTTACAATACATATATCGATAAGTATATACATAAAGTGTATATTGATATATACATATATGGACTCGATTTCCCATATGTATGATGTATCCATGTATGAGTATACATAGGTATTTCTACCTATGCATGCTCACACGTGTATATGATCATATATATGAGTTATCATATATATATTTAATGTATATACTTATCTATTCATACATATATTAAATACACCAAGTACAACATATTACTCAATACAAATATTTAATCACTAGGGAAAAAATTATCTTAACAAACATAGAGAATCACAAACAATCATCCAAGCATTCCCATTAACCCAAAACTATCACCAAGGTTAACTTACCGACACTTAGCCCAAACTGACTTGACAAAGCTTGTCTAACCTAGGCTATGAGTGTGTGCATTAACTCATGTGGATACATTAGTGGTTTCCATACCAAATTCATCTCCCAAGTGATACTCTCCCTCTCCTTACTAGAGGGCTCAATTATTTCCTACATCCAACTTAGTGCATCATGAACAAAGTTAGCCAATCATATTCATCATATATCATTTGCATCATTAAAGCATTTGAAAAGTAATAAAATCATAATACATATTCATTCATCTCATTCATCTATTGAGAATATCAAAGTCATAATCTTGCATTTAAAATCATATTTACTCATAAAAGTAAAAGTAACTAGTAAATATGCAATGGGGTGTAACAAAACTTTTACTAAAAAATATGCCTACAAATTTGTTTTTTTGCTTTCCAAAGTCATAATCTTGCATTTGAAATCATATTTACTCATAAAAGTAAAAGTAACTAGTAAATACACAATGGGGTGTAACAAAACTTTTACTAAAAAATATGCCTACAAATTTCTTTTTTTCTTGGAAAGCAAAGTGTTATTAACATACATTTGTTTACTAGCACAAAAGCTTTGCAAAAAAATTAGAATGGATAAAATGAATATACAAAGTAGCCAATTAAATACACAAAGTAGCTAAAGAAAATAAAGGTATTGATTTCAAACAGTTCTCTTGTATAAAAAATTGGTTCACTTAGTTTATGTATGCTTCTATATTTTTCATACATGTATACAATCACCAACAACAATAGTGGATCATTTATAATGAATATGGTCACAATTTAAAATAACATGTTTTATCCATTCTAAAATGTTAAAAAATATATTATTTACTGCACTAAATTAACTACACACTTTTCTTTTGCAAGCTAACATCAAAAAATTCAAACCCCAGTACAATATCAGAGCTTTGCACACAAGGAACTGGTTCTATATTTGAAGGAGATGTATTTTTTGGTTATGGACCTACATCTAAGAAGTAAACCAATGTTCAAAGTAAAGAAAAAATTATACATGTCAACCTCGTGGAATGCAATGGGAAAATGACAATAACTATCAACATCAACAATAATTTGATAGATACTGTGGACAATGATTTTGGATTGCCCATAATGCTTTAGCTCCTTCTAGGGTTTTTCACCCAAAAGGAGAAAGGAATGGGATCCAAAATGCAAATGTCTACACTCAATATTAATGTAAATGAGATGTAATATTTATAATTATGATGTACTAATGCAATGATCTGAAAATAAAATGGTTTAATGATGCAAAACTTAAGAAATGCAAAGTGCTGGAAAACACAGTGTGATATGCAAAAATGACTAAAAATGCAAGTAAATGATAAAATAACTGCACAAAATTGGAGAGGTGCACCTGGAATCTAAAGTTTGATGTGGAGAGATTTTGGAATCCTGAGAAATTGACTAAAAATGCTGACTGGGACACTTACGCCAGGCTGGGTGACTTAGTCCTAGTTTCGGGGAAAACTTGCCAGAACAGGAATCTGCCAAATGGGTATCCAAAAATGCAAAAACCACTTTTCAGGCCTGGTAGTGGGACTAATCCGCCAGTAGTGGTGACTTAGTCCACCTGCAGATTTTGGAAATCTCGGGATAGGATCCTGTAGCTTTAGGTCTGCACTTGCTTTTTTGACAAGTGTCCACTCTTGATTCTGTAGAAAATGGGGTAAAAACTATCTCCAAGCTTGAATTAGGGTTGTGTTGACTTGAATGACTTTGATGACTTCTTGAACACTTTTCAACACCTATTTCTTTGACAAATTTTCCTACAAATTATGCAAACACACATGCAAAGGGGGAAAATGGTTAAGGGTTAGAGTATAGGGGTTTTCCTTGGTCAAACCCCACTTTGGTAATAAAACCCTAGATAATGAAATGAAACGTGAAGAGAATGATAAATAAACATGTAATGTCATAAAATTACAAAACCCTTGATGTGTAAATCTTAAGATATATAATGAAGTGCTCCAATGGATAACTTGATTATGCCTAGATTGCTTGAATGCTTGTAAGATTGAATGCTTAATGAGTGCAAGAGATTAGGATATTGTTGGAGATGAAAAATGAGGGGAAAAACCCTTATTTATACTATTCTTACTAAATTTCTCAAAAATAACACATCACAAGTTGACCTCAAGGGTTAGAGGACAAAATCCCACCAGAAATTTGAAATAATTTTGAGTTTTGTGCCAAAAAGGACTAAGTCGCCCATATTGGAGACTTAGTCCCACTTAAGCAAATTAAGTGGGTATTGGGAATTATAGGGCATTAAATGTTTTCCAATGGGAATATCCTAAAAAACACACTTAAAAATGATCGAAAAGTGTATTAAGGGGACATTTAAACATGAGAAAGGGTTGAATTAGTGATGGCAAATCTAGAAAAGCATGAAAGTGGGTTACAACACTTTACAACACTTTGAAATAAGACTTTGTAAGTGATAACAAGGAGTTATTTAGGTGAATTATGATGAAAGGGTCCTAGAAAAGTGTGAAAGTGGGTTACAACACTTCACAACACCTTTACAAGACAACCTAGAAGTCTTAATGATTCAAAAGGGTCCAAGACCTAATGTGAATGTGTTGGCCACATTATGACATTAAATCTAGGCAAAATCAAGCCAAAGTCCACCAGGAGGGCCTGAACATGAAAACGTATAAAGGTTACTTTTTTCATGTCCACATATACATTCTTGCCACATATGTTAGTTAGATCCAACATTTATATTATTGGCTTCTTAATTAAGACTAAAACACAATATGAAAGAGGTGACATAGATTGTTGACTTGTCTTAACTGCTAGAAGTATGGTTGAAAGTGTCCCACTTGTTTGCAATCAACATAGGTTAACTCTTGACTTGACTATCTCCCAGCTAGTAGAAGCATAATGCAACTATTTAGTTGGATCCTTTTGTTGGAAATAGGATGCCATTTAATTGCAATCCTAAACATTATTTATTTCATGCATCTCCTAAGTCCTTGGAAAGTGTTCTCAAACACTAGGATTAGAAAGAGATTAATATTGAATGAAATAATCATGTTAATTGACATTTGTAATTAATTCTAAATGATAGGAGCATGTGAGGGCGTCCAAGATGAGTTCCTAAATAATAGAAGCACATGGGGCACCCACATGGAAGGTGGAACTCACCTTGAGTTAAGTTAACTATTTGGAGTAAAAGATAACACTTCTAAATGCATGTAAAGATCCTAGGAGTTAGGGATTGATGTTTACATGCATGAAGTTTATTTCAATTCAGTTCAAATCAGTTCAGTTCAGTCCTGTTCAGTTCAGTTTAGTTCATATCAAAATCAATTTAGTTCAATTTAGTTTAGTTCAGTTCAATTCAGTTATGGTTCAATTATCTTCAGTTAGTTTTAGTTGAATGCTAGTTGACTTCAGTTAACTTGGAACGCATGACTAATGGCTTGAGTTGCATGATAGATAACAAGTAATTACCTTCAGTTAACAGGGGTGACCATTCTTGCATGAATGGTGGAGAGATATGTTTCAGTTAACAAAGAATGACTTGGACCCACCTTGGGCACCCAAGTTGGCTTCTTGGAGTTAACTCTTTTGCATGCTAAGATATTTTAGAAGGTTGAGTTAAGTGGGCCCATTCTTGAGCACCAACTTTGAGGATAAGCCTTGAAGATATTTTCAAAATAAAGGTTGAGTTTGTACTTCAGTTTGGGACACCCAAATGGATGGAGATAATTTGACATTGTTCTTCATGGTAGAACTCTACTTGCAAGAGATAGGTGTACCTTTTGTGAGATAGGGATTGAGCTTTGTAACTGTAACTCTTTTGGATTTTACAAAGTTGATTATTGGTTATATATCTCAAGCAAGTTTAAGAGAGTTTGTATTAGTTTTATTGTAGGTTGTGAAGAAGATTTGGTGAAGGCAAAAGAAACATTCTCAAGCAAGGATTGGAATTATTGTACTCTACTTCAGAGATTAAATAATACATTGATTCTTGGTGGAGTTTTTTCCCAAAAGGATTTCTCCACGGTATATGTTGTGTATCTTCTAATATTCTGTCTAATTCTTCTACAACCTTATGTCTTCATTCTACAAATGATAAAATGAATTAATCAAATAATCACCCACAAAGAATCTGTAACAAAGAATATATATTTAGATCAACAATCATAAAGTTTTACAAAGTATTAAGCTACATAAACACCTCAATTTTCAACATTTGGTATGAGAGTTGAGGTTGGGTAGAGTATTGGGATGCCTTTCTCTTAAAATATTGGAGGTTTTTTGGTTGTAGTGGGAGCTTTTACTATTTTTTTGTTATTGCTTATTTTGAAAAATAAGTTTGTTATAATGAATTCTATTTTAGATATTGAAAGGTTCAATGGATCTAATTATGAGATATGGAAATTAAAAATGGAGGATCTCCTTGAAGAGAGAGATTAGTGGTTAGTTGTTGGTAATGAGACAAAGTCACCTACAACAATGTTAGATGAGGATTGGGCTAAGCTTGATAAGAAGGCAAGAGGGAACATAAGATTATGTCTTGCTGATATTGTTCTCTTGAATGTTTCAGAAGAAACTACTACATATAAGATGTGGAAGAGAATAGGTGATATTTATCAAATTAAAAGTCTTACTAATAAGTTGTATCTGAAAAGATAGTTGTATTCTTTAAAGCTGAAAGAAGGTGATTTTGTTGAAAATCATTTGAATGCTTTTAATTTGATTCGAAGTCGGTTAGTATCTGTAGATGTAAAGCTAGAAGATGAAGATAAATACATTTTGTTACTTTGTTCTTTACCAGAGTCTTGGGAAAATCTAATTATTGCTATCAGTGGTAGTAGTGCAGATCCGAAGATGGACAATATAATTCCTACTCTCCTATCAGAGGAGATGAGGAGGAAGTCTAAAATGGAAATCCAAGATGCCTTATTTTTAAAAGGTAGGCCTAAGACAAAGTAACCTAAGGGAGACAAGGAAGGGAAGGGTAAGTCAAAAAGACAGAGTAAGGTAAAGTGTTGGAACTGTGGGAAACTGAGACATGTGAAGAAGGATTGTAAGAACAAGAGAGTTATGATTCTTCTATAGAGGAATCCATGGATGTCAGTAATGATGCATTGGTTATTTTAGCTAATACTATTTGTGATAAATCTTTGCTTCATGTTTTAGAGTGATATTCATAGAGAGGATGGTAGTCACGATGCCATGTGTGACTCGATACCATGGTTCAGTGGGAGTTGTTGGAAGTGACGTGAATGCATCATTGGTAAGGTTATCTCCATGTGATTGGAGATATGGTTTCTTGGTTTAGAGTGTATTTGTTATGATGTCATGTTATACTCTTGATACTAGTTTAGAGTTTGGCATATTACATATTCTCTTGAGACTAGGATGTATATATATGTTACGGTGCATGTGATCTCCTAGGAGGATTTGGTTAGATCATGGATGTCATGTTTATGTTCAAGATTGGAGCTTTGACATTGATCTTGTGTAGTTCTCTTAAGTATTGGGTACATTAATCATCTGCTTGATTAATTTATGATAGTGCTATGTTGCATTTGGAGTTTGGCATGGATTGGTTGGTTACAGGTCCTCATGGATACTTGGAGAAATAGGCGATGCTTGAGTTCTCTTATGGTAAGAGATATATGTTGGAATGGTTACTTGTAAGAAAATATATTTTCAACAGTAAAGATCAAGAAGCCTACACCTTGGTTGTACATTCAACGCACTCGACGGTTACACATGCCTCCAAAGAGGTTGTTTGGATACAGAGACTTGGGAAAGGTATTGGTTTTAATTGCAAGTAAGTTAAACTTGAATGTGATAGTCAAAGTGCTATGTGTTTAGCCAAAAATCCTATGTATCATGCTTGTACTAAGCAACTAAGCATGTTGATGTGAAGTATCACTTTGTGTGAGAAATGGTTGAGAGTGGGAAGGTATTAATTGAGAAAGTTGACACTTTAATTAATGTTGCAGACTATCTTATGAAACCAATTCCTTTAATCATTTTCTTGGAGCTTCATGATTATGTAGGTTGCATTTGAAGTTGGCATGGATTGATTAGTTGGTGTAGGAAGGCCATTGGCCTTGAGTCCTATACTTGATTTATAATAATGATTCCTTGTTTAGAATAATTTCAATGTATAATGTCAAGTGGGAGAATGTTGGAAATAGGATTCCATTTAATTGCAATCCGAAACATTATTTATTTCATGTATCTCCTAAGTCCTTGGAAAGTGTTCTCAAACACTAGGATTAGAAAGAGATTAATATTGAATGAAATAATCATGTTAATTGAAATTTGTAATTAATTCTAAATGATAGGAGCATGTGAGGGCGTCCAAGACGAGTTCCTAATAATAGGAGCACATGGGGCACCCACATGGAAGGTGGAACTCACCTTGAGTTAAGTTAACTGTTTGGAGTAAAAGATAACACTTCTGAATGCATGTAAAGATCCTATGAGTTAGGGATTGATGTTTACATGCATGAATTTTAGTTTAGTTTAGTTCAGTTATGGTTCAATTATCTTCAGTTAGTTTTAGTTGAATTCTAGTTGACTTCAGTTAACTTGGAATGCATGACTAATGACTTGAGTTGCATGACAGATAACAGGTGATTACCTTCAATTAACAGGGGATGACCATTCTTGCATGAATGGTGGAGAGATATGTTTCAGTTAATAGAGAATGACTTGGACCCACCTTGGGTGCCCAAGTTGGCTTCTTGGAGGTAACTCTTTTGCATGCTAAGATATTTCAGAAGGCTGAGTTAAGTGGGCCCATTCTTGGGCACCAACTTTGAGGATAAGCCTTGAAGATATTTTCAAAATAAAGGTTGAGTTTGTACTTCAGTTTGGGACACCCAAATCGATGAAGGAGATAATTTGAAATTGTTCTTCATGGTAGAACTCTACTTGCAAGAGATAGGCATACCTTTTGTGAGATAGGAATTGAGCTTTGTAATTGTAACTATTTTGGAGTTTACAAAGCTAATTATTGCCTATATATCTCAAGCAAGTTGAAGAGAGTTTGTATCAGTTTTATTGTAGGTTGTGAAGAATATTTGGTGAAGGAAAAAGAAGCATTCTCAAGCAAGGATTGGAATTATTGTAATCTACTTCAGAGATTAAATAATACATTGATTCTTGGTGGAGTTTTTTCTTGAAAGGGTTTCTCCACGGTATATGCTATGTATCTTCTAATATTCTATCTAATTCTTCTACAACCTTTTGTCTTCATTCTACAAATGATAAAAATGAATTAATCAGATAATCACCCACAAATAATCTGTAACAAAGAATACATATTTAGATCAGAAATCATAAAGTTTTACAAAGTATTAAGCTACATAAACACCTCAATTCTCAACACCTTTGGAGCAATAGGTACAAGTTACCACATTGAACAAAAAGCATTTTGAAGGGCATGTCAAATATGATGACCTCCAAGAAGACATGGCTCTTGTATATATTTAACCAATCACATATTCATCTTTACTTATTATACTCCCTATATGCATTAAAAAAATTGTAGGTTGATATCCCAAACAATAACACAAAATTATTTGCATATTTACAACAAAATGTTTTCAACAACAAAAATACCCCACTTGATTTTTAAAAATGTTGTTAGAAGTGGCCCAAAAGGCACAAATGTCATACACACAACACAATCTAATTTTTTGTAGGATCTCAATGATGAATGCATAAAAGGACACTTGCAAAGTCTTGCTAGATGCAACATCTAGGCAAAAATGCAAAAAAATCATTATTCTAATTTCATAGTTATATGACATAATCTATTACATTATTTGAATACTCTACAAAGTACATAACAACTACGTTACATTTACAGGTAATTGGAACACTAAAGGCAAAGAATGTCCATTTGCCTCCCTATGAAGCTTGTTATAATACATGTCACCACTCAATGCTATTTGACAAGCCTATTAAATTTTTTTCTAGCCATTGCACATACCGCAAAAGAGCCACTCAACTTTCATACCATCATAATCTAATTTGCACATTGTATAGGTAGGAAGGCAACATTAATTATTGCTTAAATTGACATCTCCTTCAACAAATATTTCCAAAACTTGCATAAATTACATATGAGCAATGCAAAGAGGACATTTCAACCATAGTGTTTGTGTTACTGTAGTGTAGCAAAATGTATCCCTTTGCATTTTCACACTTGTTTGGGCCCTCGCTACTAAAATTGAGCTTCTTTATGCCTTATTTGGTCCTATTGTGTATCCACAAGCCTTATTTAATGCATATTTCTAAGAATAATCTTGACACATATCAAATAACCAATCATAAATAATGTTTTTGGTTTGTATGGCCTAGATTTAGTGATCTGGGACTCATACGCCACCTTGGCCGTATGAGTCCCACCTAAGTTTTAGGGCCTAAACCTGAATTTCACATTAAAATAAAGATTTCTTGAAATTTGTGTCCCAAGCTTAGCCTATTGAGACTAATACGCCCCAACCAGCATATGAGTCTTGCTTAGCTTGGACCTAATTTTGAATTCAATTCTTGGCAGGATTTTATTCTCCTAGATCTGATGTTGGCTTGTAGTGTTGTAATTTCAGGAAATTCGGCATAAACAAGTATAAATACAAGATTATTTCACATATTTTCACCTAAGAATTTTAAGAGAGCATCCTTATAGCAAGTTTGTGATTACAAGAGTTTACAAGAACATTCAAGAGCATTCAAGAGCTGATTATCAAGAATTTTGAAGCTACATTTAAGATTCAAGCATCATGTCAAAGTTATCATGCATCATGTTTGTTTTTGAGCTAACATTTGTGATGTAGGTTCTTATGATTCAAGCAAGCATTCAATTCAAGATCTACATTCATGATAGCCATTACATATAATATTGCAGCCTTTGTTACAAGGGTTTGGTGAGTTGCAACATTACATATTATTCATTCATCATTCCTTCATTCTATTTGATTTCATTTCAAGGTTTTATTACCAAAACGGGGTTTGACCAAGGCAAACCCCTATTTACTAACAAAACAACATTTTTCCCTCTCTTTGATGTGTGATTTCTAGATTTAGGTTGAAGATCCATTGAAGAGCAAGATTAGAGAAAGTTGTCAAAGTTGCAAAGTTGTCAAAGTTGTCATCTTTCTTGCAAGATCATGGAAAGTCACCTAGAGGTTGGTTTAGTGTTTCAGACTTGAAGATTGAAAGGGAGAGAAGCTACAATAGAACACTAGAGGATATCAAAGTTTTAGACCAACCTTGATACTGGGACTAAATTGCCACTTGTGGCGTATGAGTCCTAATATACTAGTTTTCAGACATTTCCAATAGATCTTGATTTGCCAATTTGAGATTCCAATTTTTGTCAGAAACCCTAATCTAGGACTAAATCACCCAGCTTGGTGTGTGAGTCCCAGTGTGCATTAAAATTCAACATTTTTAGGATTTTAGACCTTGATTAAAGCCTCTTCAGTTTCCAGGTGCACCTCTGTTTATCTCCAGTTTGTTGTTCTAATTTTAGTTCATATTTTCTAGGTCATATACTTAAGTTTTGCATATCATTTACATTTCTTATCTTTCCAAGCCTTTGCTTGGTGGTGAATTCCCTTTTGTATTTAATCACACCCTAGGATACCCCTTTAGCAAATCTCTTTCCCTCATTCCATCCTTGGATTGAGATCTCTAGGGTTTCCTTGAATGAAATTTGAGGAAATTGGTGGAGGAACCCTAATCTCCCTTTAGTTCCATCTCCCAAAATGTGGAACATTATTTTCTACATTTTAGTTACATAGATTCCAAATGCATGGATTATTTACACTAGTTGTAAATAATTCCATTGTCAACATTGTTAAACAATGACCATTGTATTAGTTATATATATTGAGCATTGACAAACCGTCTAGTATTATAGACTAAAATTTTGTATATGTAAACAAGAAATTTTGTTGTGTTTAAATTTTATATGTTTATAAGATCTATAGTGGATCGTGGATTTTCCAACACAATCAAATTTTCCTATTTTTTCATCCTTTTTTTAGAAGGTTGATTTCAATACATGAAATCTGATTTTTTTTTGTCTTACTTCCTATCACTATGAGATGTATTGCAATTATGTGCTTTTGTTTTGTTTAGCATTTTTGTTTTAATGCAAGTGAATGGGATCATGACCCCTACCCTTAGGATTCTCATGAATCTCTTGGATGTTTTTTTATGCATATGCTTGGGAATGCTGGGAGGACATCCTCAATTATACATTGCATTTTTTCCAAAATTTGTTTGTAGTTGCAAGGTCATTTCTATTTCAAGGGGCATACATGGGGACATCTTTCAGCGTCCCACTTAATTTTTTATTCCAATATTTAATGGTCAATGTTCAATGTTTGATATTTAATGTTTAATGTCATGAATGTTAGTTTTATTCGAGTTTCAATTGTTTATTTTGTTTAGTTTTTTGTGTAATGCAAGTGAATGGGATCAAGAACCCTACCTTGTGGGCATCTCATAAATATCTTGGATGTTTTTTTGATGTGCATACTTGGGAATGATGAGGGGACATCCTCAATTATACATTGCATTTTTTCCAGAATTTGTTTATAGTTGCATGGTCATTTCTTGTTTTAGGGAGCGTACATGGGGACAACTTTTAGTATTCCACTCAATTTTTTATTCCAATATTCAATGATTTATGTTCAATGTTTAATGTCATGAATTTCAATTTTATTTGAGTTTCAGTTGTTGAAAATGTTTGATATTTTTATCAGTTCAATTTATTTAAATTTTATTTGTTTAGAATGTTAATGTTTATTAGTTTAATTATGCAATTAAAAAGATAAAATATATATAATTCACTCCCCCCTACTATTTCAATGTCATCTACAAAATCTAAGATTCTCTACTTTGGTGTAATCAAGTTGGTTGTTTATTTTAAATCTAATATACTTGTCAAATGTAGTTGCATGTTTCTTTATAACTAGTTCTTCCTACCTTACTTATTTTATGTACAATACTTATTCAAATTATACATTTACAATTTATTTATAATATTGCTTCTATTCATCGATAAAAAAATATTTTTGTATGCTTAGTTAATTTTTTTCCATACATTAGTGCTTTTTGTTTCTTATTATTAAATATATCATTTATGACCAGACATCTTGTTTGTCATGCCTCAAGAGTTGGCGACCCATGAGAATTATTTCATAAGATGGTTGAGATTTATCTATTAGAGGGCTTTATGGCAGTAATAGGTTTCTTCATTGACTCCAAACAAATATTTCTTAGTGATCAATAACATTGAAAATAGTTTATAGGAAACAAGTTAGGTCCATCAACTTTTCTGATGGCATTTAGAACTACATCTTTTAGTCCTTATTTGAATTTTGTGTAGTAAGAGACATGTCATGGAAGTCTTTTACAAGCTATGCAATATTTTAAAGGAGCTTGGATTGAGGTAAATGAATTTTGTGAAATAAGAGACATGTCATGGAAGTCTTTTACAAGCTATGCAATATTTTAAAGGAGCTTGGATTGAGGTAAATCTCATACAAAATATGTCTCTAAAATTGAGCTACCAAAATAATTCAAGACTTCTGAAAATATTATTGAAACTTTACAAATAAAGGCAAGACTTGGAAGTGGTAGTTTGACTTTAAAATTAGCAAGTGGTAGTTTGACTTTAAAATTAGCATCACACTGATGACATCAATGCATTAAGTTTTTACACTAATTTATACATATTATTTGAAGATATTGAGTAGTTTCTTCCAACATACTTAGTAATTTAAGACTTCTAAAAAGATTGGTAAAACTTTACATAGGCAAGATTTGGAAATGGCAACTTAACTATAAAATTTATATTGCACTTATGCACTTTATTAGCTTTTTACTATCAGAATGTTTGACCTTTTTTTTAATTTATGGGATTTAATCTAACTTAATGTATGAGAATACCAAATAATGATGAGAAACAATATTGAAAGGATAGAGGGTGCAATATTAAAATTATCTACAATTCAGTTGTATGTTACTAGAATTTATAATCTGCTCACCAATTTTGTCTCTACCTAAATTTACGTAAATTAAACTATATTATTTTTGGTCAAAATTGGGAAAGTTATTTTGCAAAGGGTTCTATTGTATATTCTTTAAATTTTAGTGCCTTTTGTCTTTTGAAGGATATAAGTATGAAGACATTGTTTAAGTTGCCACATATGATAAGCAAGGAATTTTCAAGCGATTGTTTCCAATTAGATATGGTTGCCCAACAAGAAATTTGGGATGGATGATCATGGTGTACATGGTAATTTCCAGATATACTAACTAAAAGGCTTCAACCAACTAATCATGATAAAATTTCTCAAGTGATGATGCCTTTTCTAGGTATTTACTAAAATTGAATCATTAAAATAATTGAAAATAGGTTAGATGTTGTTTATTAAAAATGGTAGGAGCCATAAATTTCATAATTTTCTAGCATTTCATTACTACGAGAGAAAGTACAAGTGGGGCTTAGACAACACAACTAGAGGAATTACTTTGCATAACACAATTCCATACTTCTCAACCATGTTCTGCTTCGACCCCAAAGGAAGAGACCAATCAAGATAATGCACAAAATAAGCCAATGAATAATGCACCATTCTACTTGCTATGGAAATCCTTGCACAAATCATCCTCCCTAACCAAAATGGAAAATAGTCAAAATCCCTTCCATTGTAATTCCATTTTGTGTCAGAAAACCTATATGGATAAAAAATTAATAGATCCTTCCACACTTGTGGCTTAGGATCTAAATACTCCACACTTTGATTAGTACTTGGATGTTCTTCAAAATGATGTACATCTTCTAATCTCACACTTCTTTTTTGGATGGTGGAGTGCAAGTAAAGGTAATGCAAGGTATAATCATAGTATTTCCTTCACTCTTATTTCTATGAATGATAGTTGGGATAGGTGACACTCTTCTACTATATGGTCAAGACCCATAACTTGTTCTAGTTCTTTTTGGGCTCTCTTTATTATCTCTAGTTGTTGTAACAACTCACCCATTTCCCATTCAATGGTGTTGGATGTTGTATCTATTGATCCACTCACCATGTCCTCATAAATACCAAAGAAATCAGAGATTAGATGACAAAAAAACTTGTAAGACTTTTGAAAGTCATCGCTAGTGATTTTTAGGAAGCTAATACTCTAAAAACCCGCATAATTTAACTTTTGAAACTTATCATATTGTCTATAATATTTAAGAAAAGAAATTAAAACCTTTGGTTGGAAGTTGAATTCAATCCAAATATAGTACATGATAGTCCATTCCACTCCTCATTTGTAGCAAATAGATAACATTTCTCACACATTTGTTTGCTAAATCTAGCAATTACTCTTATCGCAATGCAATTGTCTACCTTTTAGAAATCCAATCTACTACTCTTGCAAATTATTTTTGAGATCCCTTTTTCACATCATCTACTGAACCAAGTTTGTCAAGAGTCACACTTTAACCTCATATCAAATAATTTTTTATTTTATTTTAAATGATTGGCTATTGTAGTTTATATTCAATTTACAAAGCAAATTGTACGTGCATCTTTCCTTTTTTTGTATTGATGTCAATTTTAATTAAAATGGACATCAAAATCTAATTGTATTGCTTGAATTTTTTTTAACATCTTAGCACTCCAATTTATCATTTAAATTATTCGAAGCTAAAACATTTATTATGTTGTACTAATTATTCAAAGAATTTTCTCTTAGGGATACCTTGATTTACTTGACATTAATTTAAGAATTCTCCATAGAGAAATAAATTCATTAGGTTGTAGGGATTCATCTAAAGTCTACTATAGAAGAGATTGTTATATTTTTGTTCTTAACTATTTGTTGGAAAAAATCTTTTTATTCCTCTTTATTAGTTT
This sequence comes from Sequoia sempervirens, assembly GCA_007258455.2. Classification (NCBI taxonomy): domain Eukaryota; kingdom Viridiplantae; phylum Streptophyta; class Pinopsida; order Cupressales; family Cupressaceae; genus Sequoia; species Sequoia sempervirens. Next base: position 80,788,633 of record VDFB02000008.1, on the reverse strand, counting down.
TAGTTTCTTGAATTAACACAAAATTAGGGTCTCTTTCCTATGTTGTTTGTTTTCAATTTAGACTTTGAGATATATATAGGCATGTATTTAAATGATTTTTGAATTACATATATTATTTTCCTATTGTATGTGTTTCCATTTTTGGCTTTGGGATCTATATAGGCATGTGTTTTAATTATTTTACATCATGTAACACTTCTCTCACCTCCTATTACTCACACATTCCAATCTTAATTTGAAAACTTGTATTATCCTACACATATTCACACATTCCAATCTTAATTTGAAAACTTATTGTGTCAATATTGGTTTCCTCACATTTAATTTTTTCCTCCTCTTGAAAATATCCCATGATTGTTTTTTTTTTATAGGTAAAGATAGGGAAACCCTGCAAGTTTTTTATTTAATCTCAAAAAAGCATTACATCCAGTGAAAACATCTGTAATGACATTAAACCATTTCAAACCTTCCAAGCACCCAATCCTAAATGCATTGCTACCCAACAAAAACCCATTACATAGCTAGAGAATTTCAAACATTACAAATTTTTGCATCAATGCTCTCTATTTCTTCCCTTTACCATGGAAACAAAGAAGCATGTTAAAGGTGGCTACCTTCTTCTTTTTCCTCTACATCTCATGCCAAATCCCTTCTTGATCATCTATCCAAGAGGGCTCACCCATATCCTTGTATGGACTGCTCTTACCTTCAAATGAAGCTAAACTGGCACGCTCCGACCATCTATCCTTCTCATCCTTTGGGACACTACCTTCCACCTGCACAAGATCTTTCTGAGGGGGTTCTGTGCTGGTTGAATCCTTTGGAACCATAGCAGGGGCCATACCATCCAAGCATTCTTTTTCCACTGAATAGTGGTGGGGAGAAACCTCTTTCCACCAAGTTGCATGATTGACCCTTTTACATTTGGAATAGTGATCAACAACACGACCAATGTTGAAGCACCTAAAACAATGGAAAGGTAAACCTTCGTAATCCAATATTTGCTTCCAATCCCCACCAAAAAATTTAAGGAGTACATCTACTAGAAGATCTTTGCTAATATCCATTTATACCAAAATTCTAGCATAAGTAGTATGGAAAAAAAATTGTGAACCCTCATCGACCCCCAAAAAATTCCCCAACAAGTTTCCAATAGCCTCAAAGCATGAATCAAACTAGAAATGTAAAGGAAGATTTGGGAGCCTTACCTAAATGGTAGCCACATCAAAAGATTTTGAGGTTGGATCGAAGGCAGGGTGCCATGGCTTCAACATTAACATATATTTGTCCTCCCAGCTCCATTGGTAGTCACATAAAATAGTATTCTTGTCCTTCTCATTCTCAAACACTACCACAAAAAACCCTCTTGTACTAGGGAAAATTTGAACATCTCCATCCAAAATAGGGCACCAAAAGTCTGTAATCCAATGATGCAAATTGGCTAGGCCTAGCCAAAACTCTCAAAATCTTCCTATTAAACCCATCTCAGCAAAATATCTTGCATTCTCTTCCACTTCGACCACAATATCCTCATTAAAAGAGATAGAGGGGGTCATTTCTACACTATGCAAGGGCTTGTTGATTTTTACCCCTCTGAGATCCAAAAGGCCTTCTTCCACACTCCTCACTAGATCCCCAACTTTCTTCCGCTCCCCCATTGACCCAAAGGCCCTGCAAAAAGAAGCCCCAACCGCAAGTTGTGTTTGATGCACATTACGTCTAGACTGTCGCGATGAGGGAAAGTCATCGCCTAGTTGTGAATCAATTCAACCATTTATCACAATCTCAACATAAAGACCTTGATCTGCATAATGATTAAAACTCAAAAGAAATTGCCCCACCTCACCGCTAGAAACCCTAGACGCAACAGGCTAGGGAAATCGTAGAGGAGGCATCGTGTTCCAGGAGAAATAATTTCCTATTATTCTTATACCTATTCCATTTTCTATATTCCCCATATTACTTTTTTTATACTAATTCATTGAACATGATATTCATCTTCCTCCTTGCTCACATTGATTTACATTTTGTTGAAAATATTCTCTATTAAGAAAATAAGAGAGAAAGATAACATTTATAAAAAATAAAAAAACAAGGGACTAAACTACCACATATACTACTAGCTAGGTAATTTTTTTCAAAAATTATTCAACTAAAATCTTTTTCATTAAAAGGGTTTAATCAAAACTCTAGTTTTACTTGAAACATATTTGGTCAAATATACTTTGTAACAATATATGTGTAGTATTTTGTGATAATTTTTTTGTTGTTGTTGAGATAAACATAATATTTTAAATAATATTTTTAACTTAAATCAAACAAGTCTAATAATAGCTTAACAATTTTAGCATATACTCACAATACTCTCAAATACAATAACAATTCTCACAATTATACATTCCAATTACTATAGAAATACTTTTGTAAGTATAAATTTTATTAAGTTCTTTTTAATTCATTCAAAAATATTGTTTATTGTTTATTTTTTATATGCATATCTATTTTTTTAAAATGGTAGTTCTTTATTAATCTTTTCCATCAACCTATTTTAATTTAGATTTTATTTCACAATCTGGATTAAATAAATGTCATAATTGCTTCTCTTTTCTATTTCTAGAAACCTCCTCCTCACTTTTAGAAATCACTCCAGCCTTTCTTTCCTAAAGCATTGCAGTGAAAATCTTTTATAGTGTCACTAGCCTTATTCTTACTACATCATGGGAGGAGAGCATGCAAACAGAGTCTGGCTCCTCTGGGGAATTTTGTAATGATGCTTTACTTTGGCACATTTGTGTCAAAGGAGGATTGACACACATTATTTGATATTAATTTTTTTTTGAGAATATGATTGCAAAACTAAGAATTTTCAATATAAATTTTAAATTTATATATATATTAGATGGTCTTATTTTTTCTTCTAACATTTGGAACCAATTATTTTATTTTAAATAATTATTTTATTCTAAAATAAATTTTAGAGAGCTTTGTATTTACTTTTTGGATTTTATACAATTTAAGATAACAGTTTCTTATGGAATCATAATATGTTACAATTTTATTTTTTTTAAAAAGGGCTAAAAACTTTATTGAAAACAAGAAATTAGCAGTACACTATTAGTAGGCTCCCAAAAAAAGAAGGCACAAGAACGCCCAACCAAGATAAAAACCACCACCCATACTACAACAAACACCTCAACCAACCAAATCATCAAAAATAACCCTTTCTAAATCATGACAATACTTAGAGGATAACTGCCCCCAACCCTCAATCTTCCAATCCTCATCATGCTGTGAAGCCCACTTGGCCAAACAATCAGTAGCTCTATTCCATTCACACGGGATGTGGGTAAAAGACACCACCTCTAGCATTAAGCACACTTGCAGAATGTGACGAATAACCAAAGCCAGCTACCAATTAACATCAATCAACTTTTACTCATTCAACAAATTAACAATAATCTATGAGTCAGATTCATAGATTATTTTATGCCAACCCAAAGCATAGGCATGTTCAATGGCCCAGAGAATTGCTAACCCCTTCGTCAAGTTGTTAGAGTGTTTCCCTTTATGAATGGAGAAAAAGAAAATAATTGAGCTAGAACAGTCTCTTCCAACACCACCAATCCTAGCAGACCCAAGATTACCCCTAGAGGAACCATCAGTATTGATCTTCAAAACACCTTCTGGAGGAGGCAACGATCTTCCAACCCTTTGAACCTCCATTTTAGCCCGCCTACCTCTTCTGACACAAACGGAGTTGGAAGTCAACCCCTGTAAGCCCAATTTATTCAAAATATCCTCATCACTCTTTTCCAAAGGATACACCACTTCACATTTAGCTTCCACCATCTCCTGGATCATCCCAATATTTCTTTTCCAAACCTATTGCACCATTATCCTATCCCCACAAAAAATCCTACGATTCCTTTCCAACTAGATTTGCCAAAGGATGAAGGTAGGACCAATGCACCACATAATCTAGAGGAAAGAAGCTTGAGAAGGAGGCCTTCCCAGACTATTCTAGAACTCAACAAGGGAAGAAGCATGAACATAAGGATGTTTCCAAACACCCCACTATAAATTCCAAAGCAACATAGAAAAGGAACAATGAAAAAACAAATGGGAAGAATCCTCCTCACTGCAGCCACACAGAACACAAACAGAAGGACCCTAAAATCCCCACTTTCAAAGATTATCCCAAGTCAAACATCTATTGCAAGCCAGAGTCCACACAAACAATTACACTTCCGAAAAAAGAACTTGTTCCAAACATGTTTCCACCAAGGAACATCCATCCCTCCAAACTTATGAGCTAGCAAATCTTGATACCCACTAGCCATAGTGAAAGCATCCTTAGGATTCAGAATCCAAGCAAGAACATCCTTGTCCCTAAGAGAGCTACATTTTCTACTAGCCAAAATATTATGAAGCTCAACACAGTCCTCCTCCAAGCCAACAACAAACCAATCGCATAGATCCTTCCACCTAGCCACCCCCACCTACCCACAGGGGTAAAAGGTCTTAAAATAAATCACCCTTGACCATCTAGCCTCCAAGAAGCATTGGCCAAGATTTAAAAAATTAGGATACTAGCGTAGAATGGGCGGAAAGCCACCCCAAGAATCATATCAAAAGAGAGCCTCAACCCCCTATTAAATATCCAAAACAAACCCTCCTTAAGCAGAGCAAACCCTTTCTTAAGCATTCTCTAAATCATAAAACCTTTCCCCACTATAGGATAACAGGGGACCTCCTCCTTTGGAACCCCTTGAAGATACTTGTGAGATAAAATCTTAGCCCAAATATGATCCTGTTCCAAACACCATCTCCAATAAAGCTTTGCAACCAACACCAATCTAGTCAAAGTTGACTGTCGCAATCCAAGACCCCCAAACTACTTCGGACTACACACAATATCCCACTTCACAAGGCTCCACTTAGAAGAAGACAAGTTGCTCGCCCATAAGAATTTTCTATCCAAGGAGTCCAAATCCTTAACAAACCCAACCAGATCCACTTGGAGCATACATTTATAAATGGGAAGAGCCTCCACCACTGATTTAAGCAAATGAACCTGCCCAACAAAGGATAACCATCTGTAAGTTCAATGATTAACCTTCGCATGAAACTTTTCAAGAATATTCTACCAAGTCTCCCTAGGAAGGATATCAGAAGAGATAGGAATGCCCAGATAGGTTAAAGGAAGAGACCCAATTTGAAACCTCAAGATATGATCTATCCTCTACTAAATGAGTTGTGGAGTGTTGAAGAAGAAAATAGAAGACTTGTCTTCATTAACCATTTGAACATAAGTAACCAAATATGTATCCAAATCCTTAAGAAAATTTGTCGCTTCTCTAACCTTAGCCATACCCATCAAAGCAGTATCATCCACAAATTGTAGGTGAGACTAAGGAGGAAAACCATTTCCCCAAACCCAACCTTGAATAAGACCCAACTCCACATTACGCTTCAACAATCTCCCCAAACCTTCATCGAGGAGAATAAATAAATAAATAAGGAGAGACAAGATCCCCTTGACGAAGGCCTCTAGAAGCACCAAGTAGAGAAAAAGGCTCACCATTTATCAGAACTGAAAAGGAAGTTAAAGTGACATAGCACATAACCCACTAGACCCACTCCTCAGCAAAACCAAAGGCAATAAGAACTTTGTGTAAGAAGGACAACTTAACTCTATCATAGGCCTTCACCATATCCAGCTTGATGAACATCATCTTTTCTTTGGAGGATGTCATTGAGTGAATAATTTCAGTAGCAATGACCACCCCATCCAGAATTTGATGATCCACCACGAAACCACTTTGTTCCTCAAAGATGAGCCATCTAAGCCATCACTTCAACCTTTCAGCAATCAACTTGGAGATTATTTTATAAACCACATTACAAAGGGAGATAGGAAAAAACTGACTCAACCGATTTACCCCCTCACATTTGGTAATAAGAGAAAGGAAGGTAGAATTCAAATACCTCAGCATTTTCTTATTCCTTTGAGACTCATGAACCAATTCCAATAAATCTAGCTTAATTATATCCAAGAATTCTTGAAATAATTCAATCGGAAAGCCACCAGGAGTCGGGGCTTTCCTTTTCTTCATCTAAAAGATAGTAGCCTCCAATTCTTGTAGCCAAATGTAGCTCAAAAGGTGTTCATTCATCTCCCCCATAACCAAAGATGGGATACAAGACAAAACATGGTTTTCTTCCACCAAAACATCCTAAGAATCCTCTCTAAATAAGGAAGCAAAGAGCTACGAAGCCTCTCTAGACATATCCTGCCAAGAAGATAAATGTTCACCCCTATCATTCACAAGAACATCAATAGAGTTACCATGTCTCATGGATTTCACCGAATTGAAGAAAAATGCAGTATTTCTTCCCCCTCCTATAACCACTCGACACGATCCTTTTGTTTCCAATAAATTTTCTCACGTAGCTCACACTCTTCTAGAGCTTTCAAATCCCTCATCTCCTTCTCGAGTAAATCCTTTGAAAGGCCCAACTCCCTTATCTCTCAAGTAATGACATCCAAGTTGGATTGAGCAACCATCTTAGCATGAAAAATATTTTCAAAACACTGCCTGTTCCACCATTTGAGTTGATACTTCACATATTGCAGTTGTTTGGAAAAAGAATACATAGCAGTACCATAAGCAGGTCTCCCCATTCACCACCATTCAGCCATATACTCATGCAAAGAAGAATCTCTTAACTACATAATCTAAAACTTGAAAGAGGGGGACCGAGCAACATGAGCCAAAGTAGGAGATAATTTAATAGGCTAGTGGTCCAAGCCCCTCTAGTCCAAAGTCTTGGATGAAGTAGACCATAGTCCACCAATCTAGAAACAGGAAATCAAAAAATGGTCAAGTCTCCACAATACAATTCTCCCCAACCTCTTATTGTTCCAAGTGAACTAACCATTATGGGGCTTGATGTCAACCAGATTCTAGGCAAAAATGTTATCACGGAGAAGGTAAGAAGAGAGCTCCAACCTCGCAATACCACCCTTCTTTTCATCTAACTCAATAATGACATTAAAATCACCATCAATAATCCAAGGGAAAAAAGGAGCAAGGCTCCAAACAAAATTAATATGAAACCACAAGTATTGCTTACCAAGAAAATTAGTAGGTGCATAGATGTTTGACAAAATAATAGTTTCCCCCATCTCCAAACTTGTAGCAACCATAGAGATAGAAGACTTATAGGACATCCACCAAAGAGGACAAATCTTCAAAGGGTTCCATAAACAAGCCACACCCCTAGCATTACCATGAGAGTTAATAAACTAGAATTCACCTCGCCCCCACAATTTTGGCAACAAACCAACCATACTCTCAATTGACAGCTTAGTCTCATGTAAAAAAAGAACATCAAGAGAGTGAATTCTCACCAAATTATGAACAATTTTTTTGTCGTGGGCCACTGTTCAAGCCCCTTACATTCCAAGAGAGGATGATCATTTCAGATGGTTAGAGAAATGAGAATCCAGAGTCTTAACAAATCCAAACTCAACCAAAGTCTCCCCCATCATTTTAATCTTCTCTAAATCCTTCTTTCTTCTGACCTTAGAAGACCTCTCCACAACCCCTTTTTTTGGTCTTTATGAAGAATCCCTAGCGAAGGAGAAGCCTTGCCACCTTTTACCGAATCAAACCCCACTTTCACCAATGGATTAGAGAACTCCCCCTCCATCTTCGCATCCGTAAGAGCCTCTGACTTCCTAGAAACCACCAAACTAAGATTTGTGTCCATTTGCAAGGCACCAACCTCTTGTGAAGCCTGAGTGTTATCTGGGATAATGCCCTCTTGAGCCATTTCCAAAACACCCTAATCCACAACCATCATACATGGATTCACCTCCTGCTGACTGAGGTTATCCAAAATCTCAAATCTATTAAAGGTATCACCTTTGTAACGCTCCTTAAAAGTACTCTTTTGACCATGATTCCTACTACGAGCCTTAACAAGAACAAAACCCTATGCACTTGCAGCCTCCCCCAGAATGGGAGCCTTTCCTTTATCCACCATAGGTGGGTTGCGAGGGGGTAGAGAAGTCTGAGACTTGAAAGATTTATACCTCGGACATCTTCGCTACAAATGGCCATATTCATGACATAGATAGCACTAAAAAGGCAATGTCTCATAGTCTAGTTGTTGCACCCAAGAATATGAACTTGCATGGATTTCCAAAGAATCTGGAAGAGGGTTACATAAGTCAATCTCAACACAAATACGGGAAAATATCATTACCTTTCTATCCTAAGTTTGCTGAGAAGGACCCACTGTATTCCCTAAAAGCGAAGCAGCATTATGCAAGATGTCATTGTGCCAACATTCAACTAGAAACCTAGGGAGACGCACCCACACCAGAACATGATTCGAGAGCTCCTCCAAATGATTAAAATCCACATGTCATGGTTTAATAAATAAATTGATTTGGTTGTGGAAATAAGGTCCACCCTCAAAAACTCTATTGTGATCTGCCATATGGTTGAAAATACCATGAAGTAATTATTCACCAACAACATTATTTCCATCTCTCCCTTCGAAGCCCAAGTCCTTTGAGCCCATAACTCCAAAAATTGGAGTGAAACCCTCATTCCCATGAATTTGCAGAGCAAGGCATGCTTCAAGAAATACTTGATATCCTCTGCAATTGATTCTAGTTGAATCACTAGCATTGGCCTATCCTTGGTAAGCTCCAGGAAACCATTTATCTTCAATATTCAAGAACCACCAGTCGGCATAAATCCACCATTACCTGATTCATTTGAAAACAAATTATTATCAAAAACCTTCAATGGACGATTTAGAGAAGAAGCCCCAAATGCAACACAAAAATTCATAGTAGATTTGGCCCCTAATGCCTCCCCCGGAGCCATAGCCAGAAGAACAAAAAACCCTTATACCTCCACCAAATAAATAAAAACAAAAGCAACACCCAATTCAAATGGGTGCAAGTCCACACACCACAAATCAAAGAAGTAGAGCCGAGCAACCAAAATTACCAGGAAATGAATGAAACAAAGAAAGCAAAAAGAGTTTAAGTGGCAAACAAACCACAACGAACAAAGGAAAGAAAGAAAAGACCCCCCAATGCATGAAAGAACCCCCACACTGAACACACCAAACCCCCACAGATCTGATACAGCTGCCACACATGCATGAAGGGAGAAAAGCATGCAACCCACAACCTCACAGGCCGCAAGCTACCATTCCTGCAACATACCCAAACCCTCTGCGTAGCATCGTCTCCTTCATTTCCCAATATGCTACAATTAATATTTATATAAAATATAAATTTATTTTATAGTCAATTTTAAACAAATTAAGTATCCACTATATGAATATATAATATTAGATAGTTATCAAATATATTTTTTCTCCTTTGCTAATTATGAATATATGACAAAAAATTGTAACATATACCATTATATAGATTAGATGTTTATACTTTTGTTACCTAATTTCACTTATAGCTCAATTAGGTAGAGCTGAGACAATTGATTGCTTTAAAAAGTGAAAGGTATACAAACAATTTTTTGCTATGCTTAAACCATTGCACAAAGGAGCTTTCAAATGAAATTTAGATTCATTATGCAAATGTTCTTTACAACACAAAAGATTCACATAAGTTTGCTTAAATTTTTTCTATTTTATTTACTGTACAAGAAAGAATGTTTGAATGTCCCACACAAGCTGTGGGCATGACAGATTTAATACAACATAAAGGAAAGCTATATATCTGAAGATATGAAATAAAGGAAAACACATGGAAAGAGAATATGTCTATCATTGCTTGTGGCAGAATCTTGTGTTGATCTTCTTTGTCTTCAGCTCCTCCTTGTTCCTCATCTTCATATGTACTTGCATCGTGATGGAAAGTTTTGGTTAGAGCTTAGGATATAAACTCTAACCATATGACCTACCAACAAAAATATAACCTTCATTCAAGATGCATTAAATTAGTTATTAATTATCACATGTATCAAGAGAGCCTAAAAGTCAAATCATCATGAAGAGCATTGAGCTTCATTGTTTTATCTAACTTGTTTGTTCACTGTGCAGGTAAAGGTTCATTTATCATTTCATGATTCATCTTGTTTGACATCATAGCATGTGGAGGGAAATGAGCTCCCACAAGGTTTGAGCCTATCATGCTGCCCACTTGGTTTTCAAGAGGGATATGAAGTGTATTTTTCATCAATGAAAGTAACTTCAAGCCACAACAACCACTATAAGCAAAGAGAGAGGCATGATTGCATGGAGAAGCGTTCATTTTATGACAGCTAAATGGAAAAAATAACAAGAGCAATCATAAATGACATGAAGCAGCCATAGTAACGGCAATTAAGGTTCAATAAAGAGGGATCATGAAGTAGTCACCATTTATTGTACCTAAGCAATCATTTTAATGACTGAATAAAGGTAAAAATACAAACATTTAGATATGTGTCCTCTCAACATGGAAAAGAATAGCCAATACAGCCAAATAGCCATCATTCTTCCACTATGCAAGGTACAAAAAGAATATCACAAAGACATAGTCATAAGGAGTAATGCAAATTTTCCAAACAGTCATAAAAGAGCTGACAGTGAAGAGTGCCAAAACAACCAAGATACAAATGATATGAAGCATGTTAAAACTTCTTCTCTTAGATTATCCTTCGTATAGGGTTTCATGCTATAGTCAAAATCATTGGGTTACCTGAGATTGTGATTAGGTTGTTGGGGTTTTTATATGATGAAAGCTTTTTGTTTTCTATTGGAAAGCACGAAGATGTATGTCTTTGGTCTAATAAAATCATGTATGTATTGAACAAGAATAAAAAAAAAGACTTAATTAGATCCTTTAAAGCCTTGAAATAGGGATTATGATGACAAATGTAAATCCATACATCCAAATAGAAGTCTGAACCAATGGAGAACATGATGATTGACAAAGGTTTGTATCTTTCGAGATTTGCAATTTTGCAAGTTGTAATATGCATATAGGATATAGAGGTATCATGGGGAAAAGACTCATACCATAGCCTACAGAAAGGAGAAATCCTCATGCTTGCATAAGGAAGAATATACAGAAGAAAAATACTCATATTTCATTGTTTTTAGCCATGGCCTGTGTTGCCAAGTTTTTTAAACACTACAAGAAAATGAAAAAATATAAAGACAAAGCCTCTACCTGCATTAAAGTTTTGTTTCAACAGAATATAGGAGAATTTTTTTTCTCTTCATTTCTTTTAGAAAATCAAGAAGACAAACCACGACCATAAGCTAATCAATAGCTACAGAAAGTGAAGACCCAGAATGCAAACCCTCAAGTACATAGAGAATAAAAGGAACCCATAATGAAAACACAAAGCTAAGTGCATAAAAAAGTCATGAGCAAGAGCTTCTTGATCATCTCATTCAATGAGACATTGGAAGAATCATATATTGCAGGCCTCTTTATGAATTACTTATGTGATTTGATTGCACAAATTGAGCTATGTAAAAAGGGTTTCATTGAGGGATAGTTGTGATTCATTTTCTGCATTTTAGTTTCATTATCGGTGTAATCACCTCCTAGATTAAAGCTTTCCATTTCAATCTAGTTATCCTTCTTACCTTTTCCCATCCAAGCCATAGTTTCTAGGAGATCAAAAGGGGAACCAGCCCATAATTTGGAGATGCACCTTCATTATGAGCAACCCACAGGCTCAAAGGTGTTTCCATGTTACACAAGATTACTGAGCTTGTCAGCTTTGCATTCGGGTGCAATCCTAGTTGATAAAAAAATTATTATAAACTCTTAAGTATCTAGTGGCTTGCTTAAATCCATTATGACTATGAGTTATCATTTTTTGAGCTTGTAATTTGAGTAAGAAACTAGTTTGACAAGTTATTTTTAAACATCATCTACTTTAATAGTCAAAGGTCAAATTTTCCCAATAAAAAGGGTTAGATCATGCTAAAAAAAATTCAACACATTTAAATTATAAGAAACAACACTACCTACAAAATCTAATGATCACATATTTACATCTAATTATAATATTTTTACTTAATTTAAACATAAAGTTTTAAGTACTTCCAAAACCTGCTTTTCTACTATGATTTTAAGTACATTGTTCTCAATATTGCTTTCATTAAAATTTGACTATTTTTGTCTTCTCAATTCTAGGTAAGATAATGACACTTTTCTTTTAATTACTTTAAGCATTATAATATACTATGAACTACTTTAAATTTTTTGGAACCTCGGGGTAATAAATAAACATAATAACAATATTTAGCATGTGTAGGATTGTACAATAGATCACAACTTAATCTAACACCTACTTTTGTCCAACAATATATGCATGTTTTTTTATCAAGAATAATATTCTATTTTTGAACTATTAGCGAAATAGACAAAAAAATAAAATAAAAGGATTATTAAATTAAAAAAAAATCATGTTAATAAACATATAATTATTGATATAGAATAAATTTTCATGTCATTTAAGCTAAAATGATTTGTACAGCCTATCAAAAGAGTATCGGCACATTTCTATAAAATTCAAATAGAGTTGATGGATACTTTTTTCCTCTTTTGTGCATTTGTCTTTTTCTAGACACTGTCTTTAATCTCTCTACTCACAAATTTCACTCTTTTTGTTGGTACAAAAGTGAAAGTTTGTATTGCTGCAAAAAAATTTATAGATCGTTTGCTATGCAGGAGACACCAACCAAACACCATTAACTGAATGACCCAGTGAAACTCAACTACCCAAAAAACCATACACCAGAGTGTAGACCAAAAATGTTGAATTGAACACCATACATTGTCGAACATACATAATAATAGACTGGACCCAAGAACCCTAAACACCATATGTATACCAACCCATCTATTACCATACATTAACTATTTGTAGACCCCAATCATAGAACTTACAGGAATCCACTAGCTTTGAAGCAAAAGCTTTGAATTTTGGCACCCATTCAAAATCATTCACAGGCTCTAATTACAACACTTTGTTAAGGTAGTTCACACCATACGCTGCCAGTTGCCTATACCGCACCAGAGCCATGCCTTTCAAATCCAACAATAGGGTATAATACTTGACTACTTCACCCAAAACCTTCCATAGAGCCATATCGCACAAGCATGGAGAGCCATAGCCAAGAATTGCCATTTGGACAATCTCCTCTAAGCCACCCACCAAATTTTCCTTGAAAATATTTCACACCAGGGCTTTTGCTTTTGCTTTGGCCATGTGAATGTCCAACAAGGAGGCGAGAAACGTTGAAACGATACGGGTGTTAACTCAAAAAAAATCACGATTCTCCACATGCCCCTTCCCCAACACCATTTTCATCGCGACCAAGGTAAGATGGTCAATGTTAAGCATTATGCACTTCAGCCTCTGATCAGTGATTGCTTTGAAGGCGAGCTATCTCACCTTATAGTCAAGATGAATGGGAGTATCAATGTCGAGACCCACTAGTGATTCTATCGACATGTGCACCACAAATTTTGAATGTTCCACCATGGCCAAACACCAAAATTTGCAGACAAAAAAACTAGAAATTGATGGATGCAATAGCACTACCACCTTTGGGGTTTTAATAAATTTAGATGTTTTTGATCTCATGACCATTATTACTCTGTACAAAGTGTGTGAGCCCTCCTAATCACCACCTTGTGAACTACAACCAAGCTGCTACCTAGACGTTGTAGTACTCGAAGAGGTGTAGTGGAGCTCCGGTGAAATGACTTGTAGTATCAACCAAATCCCGATGCTTGCTAAGACATTATTATACCCGCCATTTGAGCACATGAAAAACTTATGTCAGCGTTTGACATTTATCACCGCCCCATCACCAGTGGGATGGCTACCACCTCAACTGACCCACATAGACCATACCCATAGAAGTTGGCCTTTCCACAATGATTGTGGAAAGGCACCCACCCAACTGCCCACCAAAACGGATATAATAGAAAAGCACTATACTAGGCGCAAGATTTCTCTCAAAGAGAGACCATCTGCCCCCAAGTTAGAAAGATCGTTTGCCTTTGAATTGCCTTCTCTGAGCACATGATTCATTGTTACCAAATCAGAACTTTCCATTAATTTTAATGTAACTTCTAATTTAGCACCGAGTTTCTAGTTCATAGTATGACAGGATCTCAATGCATTGATGACTAGGGAGGAGTCACCTTCAATTTCTAGTTTTCCTATCTTCAAATCATGACATAAGCTTAATCCCATTATGAAATCCTATAGTTCAGTTGCATTGTTGGTGCCGACCAGAAGAGGCTCGACCAACCTACCAACAATTTTCACCCGCCAATCTCTGACAATACATCTCACCCCCGACACTCTGAGATTGCCACGTGAATCCCCATCAAAGTTCAATTTGAACCACCTGACCTCAGGGGGTTGCCAGACTAATTTCCTACACTCTTCTTGGGTCCTTTTCCCACCATTCCCTACTTGAGGAGGTATAAAGAGACCATGCCAACTCTTTCTCATCAAAGTATCCCACTCTATGAAAACTTCTTTGTTGCTAGTCCTGTTTGCCACCCTTGAATTGACCATTTCTACTATGCTTTCCTCAGTTTTGTTCAACAAAGATTGCCTGGGTATTGCCTTCTCCTAAAAGATGTGCTTATTCCTTTCTTTCCAAATATCCCAGATTAGAATCAATGGGCTTGTTGTCCAGAGGCCCTTGAAAATGCCTCCCTTTTGAAGCCTTGGCCAGCCCACGAGGAGACTCAACAATTTGTTTGGAAGGGTCGTGAACCAATGTATCTTCAGACAAATCTAGGACCAATAGTGTTGTGTGAAAGGGAAATTCAGAAATAGATGATCCACCAACTCTTCTGCATGTTTACAGAGAACACACTGGGATAGGCCTTGATAACCCAAATTGGAAAATTTATCCGTCATGAGCACATGACCCTAGGCCACAACCCATGTGAAAAGGCCAACCTTAGCAAGGCATTCACTACTCCAACAAATATTGATTGGGAGTCAGGATTCAATCACTACAGTTCCTGCCACTATACTATAGCCATCCTTTGCTTTATAATCCCTAGATGTGGCGATGTTCCACCTGAGTTTATCACTCCCTAGCAAAGACAAACAATCCTCTGGGAAAATTTATCATCATAAATTGCCACCACTCTAGGACACAGTCCCAAACTTGCTAATCTTTTCCATTGGTACTTTAAGTATCCATCCACCACTACCACCATCATGTAATCACTCACTCTATTTCCCCATAGTTGCTTTGTTAGTAACTTGATCAGTGCCAAGTCCACCTGATCCACCAGTTTGTGGTGCCCATCCCATGGATTTTCCCAAAAAAGAGCAGATTGGCCATCCTTAATCTCCCAAGTCAAGTGATCCATAATTAAACCCTTATAGCTACAAAGGGAATTCCAAATTCGTGAACCTTTGGGAGTATACTCGAAGAAAAAATGTTGAGCTCATCCTTGTCCAAGTACTTAGCCTTCAAATTTTTTACCCATTTCAGTTCATGCTTAGCGTATATTTCCCAAACTAACTTAGCACCAAGAGCCTGGTTCTGCAATAACAAATTTTTAATGCTAGCACCATCAACCTCCCTTTTCTCACAAATTTTCTTCCATTTTATCAAAAAAAAATTATGTTGATCTGAATTCCCTTGCCAAAAGAAGTTTTTCATCTTTTGATTAATGACTTTGCTTGCCCCTACAGACAAAGGTAAGAACGAAAGCATATAGATAGGGATTACAACTATTACTAATTTTAACATTGTTAACCTACCTACCCAGGACAACCATTTTCTCTTCTAGGATTCCATTTTTGTCGTGAATTTTTCCACCAAGGGATCCCACAACTTCCTAGGTAAAACCCCTTTAGCTAATGGCAAGCCCAAATACTTATAGGGAAGTTTACCTTTTTGAAATCTCAAGATGTGGAATATTTGGATCTCTCTGCCTATGCTGGTGTTGAAGAAGAAAACTTCATATTTCACCTGACTCACCTCCTAGCCAGAGGCAATTGAATATTGGTCAAGGATGCATTTGAATATTTTGGCATCCCTCTCTATGGTGGCGCCAAACAACATGGTGGAATCCGTGAACTGTTGATGGGTGACTTTTGGAACTCCCTTAGTTATCTGGACCCCTTCCAAATGACCCTCTCACCACATGCTTGTGAAGGCCCTACCTAGAGCCTCTTCCATAATTATGAACAGAAATGGGGATAGCGGGTCCCCTTGCTTGAGCCCCTAGATGCACTAAAGAAACCCTCTGGGAAACCATTCAAGAGTATTGAATATCTTGGACAAGAGATCCATTTAAATAACTAGTTGAGCCACTACTTATTGAATCCAAACGCCTCCATTACTTTGAACATAAAATTCTAGTTTACCTTGTCATGCGCCTTTCTAATATCAATTTTGACCAACATTGTTTTCTTTTTTATTTTTTGAATGGATTAGATAGCTTCCTGGGCTATAATAACACCATCAAAGATTGCCATGCTTGGTATGAAGCCTATTTGTTGCTCTGAAATGATGTGAGATAGTAGTTGTTTAACCCTATTTGAAATGGCCTTGGCAAAGACCTTATAAATTGTGTTACAGAGGGATATTGGCTTGAACTCATCTAGCATTTCTGGTTTTTCTTTTTTTAGAATTAGTGCAGTGAAAGTGTTGTTCATCTCCTTTAGAACTTTTCCCGTGCACCTAGAATATTTGATGGCCTCATCCATATCCATACCGATGATGTCCCAACACCTTTGGAAAAATCCAGCGAGGAATCTGTTAGGACCAGGGGCCTTATCAAGGTGGAGCTGAAAGAGGGCTTCCTTGATCTCTTTTTTCAGAAAACTTGTTATTCAGCATTGCATTTTGTTCTGTTGTGATGAGACTCGGTATGCAACCGATGAATGTTTTTTGGTATTCCAATCAAGAGCCCTCCCAATCATTAAGGATATTTTGAAAATATTCCACAATTTCAACCTTGATATCCTCTATCTTTTCTAGCAATCTTCCGTCCCCAGCTTTGATGTAAGTGATCCTATTGATTTCCCTTCTCAATTTCATGGAGTTATGAAATAATTTAGTATTATTATCACCACCTTTCAACCCCAACTCCCTAGATTTTTAACACCAAAATATATCCTCCTCAACCAACAAATCAAACATTTTATTCAAAAAAAACCTTCACTTGGGTGTAGCTGGAATTATCCATCCCTTGCCTGATAACGACCTCATTCAAGGCCTACAACACCTCTTCAGTTTTTTGTTTCTCTTCAAAATATTTTTGAAGTACTCTCTATTCCAAGTCTTGGGATTCATCCACCATTGCTTTATCAAGTCCAAGAAATGAGGATCTTGAAACCAAATTCTTTCAAACTTGAAGGGACACCTTACCAGGGCCCTTTCCCCCACAATGTCCAACATTATCGGGAAATGATTAGAACCAAAATCGGGGTGAATTATACCAACCAAATTTAAAGGGAAACTACACAAGTCCCCTTTGAATAGGAACTTGTCTAGCCTTTCTACAATATTCCAGAAGCCTAGCCTCCTATTGGTCCATGTGAATTGCCCGCAACCCATCTTAATTTCAAACAAAGTGTTGCTCTCCACAAATATTTCAAAGTCAATTTGAGATTGAGACTTCCTACTAATGCCACCCTTTTTGTCCAAGGCTCACAAAATTGTGTTAAAGTCACCACCTAGTATTAAAAATTCAAAGGACAGATCATTACAAAATCTACTCAAGTCTCTCCATAGATCCCTTTTCTGGATGCAAGTGATAGAGCCATAAACATTTATCAGCACAAAACTTTAATTTGAGGCTAGACTCCTTACCTTGAAGGCTAGCTAATGCTTTTCTAAGGAAATTTCCTCTATCAAAACACTATGAGGACACCACAGAGTAAGAATCCCTCTTGAAGATCTTTCCACATTCACTCCATAGCATTTCCATAGTCTCAAGCCTTTACAAAACTGCTCTTTTTCTTGTTCACTGAGTTTGGTTTCTTGAACCATGCATACACCTTCTTGAAAATATTCCAATTGATGCCTGATAAGGCATCACTTGTTAGGGGCGTTCAAGCCCCTAAAATTCCAAGATATGATCTTCATGTTTGTTCAGGAAGGGGTTCGCCCTTCCTTACTTTCAACATCTCATTAATCTTTAATTGTCCACTCACTTCCCCATCCCATTTTAGCTTTTCTTGGTTAGGAATCCATCCACGCCTCTTATTTTCTCCACAATCTAGAGACAACCTGCTTGGCTCTTTTTGGAAAATGTCCAAACCCCTCAAGGCTAGGCACTGATGGCTCCCCAAGGGAGTGCTTTCCATTTTTCAGGGATAGAGGATCAACCACCACCATCTATTCTACATCTTCCAAATTAGGCTCTTCATCCCAATTCACATCCAATTCCTCATTAACGAGGTTTATCAATCCTTCTTTGGCAGCCTCGACAAGCTCAACTAATTTATAACCTACTTCCATTAGCAAATCTAGATCACCTTCTTTGATATTAGGCCCCATTGCACCCAAAGCTTCCGTAATTTTTGTATCTAGCATTTTCCTTGAACCCATTGGGTCAGTTTGTAAAGGTAAAGGGGCCCCAAAATCATTCCCCATGTCTAGGACCCCCATTTTGAATCCCAAAATATCACTTACAAATGCTTTTTTTTGGTTTTCCATATGGCCATCCTCTGAGCCCCCCAATCTCTAGTTATATCCCTTTGCTCCGACCCCAGACCATACACCAAAAAGGATCAAGATTTGAGGCATAGTCATCCTTTGCAGCCTTGCAGACACCAAGCTCCATCGAGCACCATCCAATAGTATCCAGAAGCACATTCTCTGGTTGGGGGCCATATACCAATGATTGACACAAGGTGCCCCAGTTGGTAATTATCTCAATTTCTCTCCAATGCAGGCTATGTGGCTTGTTTTCTACACAAATGCATGCATAAGTACTGATGCCATCATGCTTAATTCTTTCTTTTACACAGACAAATTTTCCTAGGTGATTGACAATGAATTCCAGAGTGGTAGGTTGCCAGAATTCTAGGGGAAGGTTTGGTAGCTTGTACCAATCCTGGATCCATTCCATCTGATGTCGCATGGGATCAAACCAATTTCCCACTTTCGAATATAGAAGCCACTCCCTTCCATGAGCCAGATTCCATTTAAATTTGATCTCTAATATCGGTGGAAGGGAATATTACCACAAAAAATCCATTCACCAATACTTTGAATTTCATATTTGCACCCCAACGCCCTTGCCACCACTAGATAAAGCTATCCTAGTTTAGGTTTTTCCCATACCAATGGACTATCAGTCCTTGTTCCAAAATTGCAATAGAGGGCCTTAGCAAATTCAAACTGAGTACCATTGTGGTTCTATCCTCGTGTCTATGATGGCCACCACCCCGCTTGACCTCCAAAAATGCCTCAATAAGGGGTTAGATTCCCTCAACTTCTTCTCAAGATTTTTACTTCCTCCTGTCGTGTGGGGATCCGCACCCCTGCTATGCAATCAATTGCACCTTGAGGCATTGTTTCAATGTTGTCCATTCCAACCTCACTTGCTGCAATCTTGGTGACCGTTTTGATTTGAATTTTGGCACCAAACTTCATTGGTTGCATTCTCCTTCAATTGTGACATCGGCAATGCTTGCTCTGTATCCTTTGCCCATCCTTCCAAATCACTTTCTACCTTCTAGATGTTATCCGCAACCTAATGCCACAAGCGCCATCCCCAACCACCATTGCCTCACCATTCCCTTCTGCAATTTTTTGGTCTTCACTTATGCCCACCATTTCTCCTAACCCTAATTTAAAAAATATATATATATATATATATATAGGTTTGGGCCTTGATTGTTGGTACTATAGGAAAGAAGCCCCACCAATTCACCAAGGAGCCTTCCCTTAACACTAGGGTAAGAAAACTCCATTGTTGACATGATAGAGAGCGACCTTGTGAGGTTTGAACCTTGGTTGTTGGATCTACAAGCAAGAAGCCCCACCATTTCACCAAAGGGTTGCCCCCTACTCAAAAATTTCACTCTTATTCTCATTCTGTATGATGATTTCTTGACCACATTGAACTTGCAGCAAACTCTAAACAACCAAGTGAAATGTAAATAGCTTCTTGTATTTGTGATTTCAAACTTTCAACCATAGTTTAAACATTAGGAATTATGACTTTAATTCATAACAACTAATCAAAATAGATAAAATTGTGTTAAAAAAACTAGCCATTATGATGTTATTCTTTGAACATAGAAATGGGCAGGTCAAAGAGCAACAAAAAGAGTAAAAATTCCTAGAAAACAAAATAAGTCAAAACAAAAAAATTGTGAACTACCAAGGAGAAGCATGGATCTATGATTTAGAAACATTCAATGTTTCTCTAGAATGAATCAAGTTAGAGAGGGAGAAATGAATAAACACATCTATCTCTACCTCAATCAAACCTACAAAATTTTCAATGAAGCGTAATATGCCCTTTGGGTGTGGATGTAATGCACTTGTCTTAAATAACAAGGTGGAAGAGGATTATGTGTCTCTACATTCTACCTCTAAATTCATGCTATTAGACTTTGAAAAAGAAGAAGAACCCAAAGAGGTTCCACTCTTTGATAGTGATATGTAATTATTAATATTTTTTGTTCAAACTCTGATATGATATATTTTCTATGAAACTATATAATTATTAATTAAATGCTATAGAAAATATAGCTGCAAAATTTATTTTATAAACTTTTCATTATGAAGCATTAAATATTTTATGAAGTATTTAAGTATCACTTTTGTTAGTAGTTTGTTTCCTTTGGATAATGTTATGTTCAGTCAAGCAATAAAATGTCAAAAAATGCACTAACTAATATCCATGGATTCTAGGGTAAAAAAAGAAGACTAAACTTGCTCCTTTATAGAAATTATAGCTATAAATTCATGTATATAAACTTTTCATTAATTTTTCTAACTATATTCTTCGAAAATATATATATTTTTTAAAAAGGGGGTAAAATTTTTATAGAGAAATCAGAAAGAAGTACATAAAAACCAGGAAACAACAAGGGTTCCCCAAGGGAGCCCCAAAAGGATCCAAATACATATTCCTATCCTCCAAGATAACCTTCTCCAAAGTCCCCACATAATCCAGAGGCAAAAGGCCCCAATCTCTAACATCCCACCCCTCCTCATGCTTCGACGCCCACTTGGCCAGGCAGTCTACTACTCTATTTCTTTACAAATTCAACATTATAAAACTTATAAAAATCAGATTTTACCTTGGTGACTTTTTCTATCACAACATCTTCCTCATTTTTGAATGCTACTATCTTTGTTGTTGCATTGAACAACTTCTCTTTCTCTACGATCTCTTCCTCAAGAAACTCTTGGTCTTCATCAGGCTCCTCATCAAACACTGGATCCCCATACATCACTGCATACTTTGTTTTAACTGCAACATCCTCAACTGCAAAAATTTGGTTTTCCCTTTCTTCAATGTCCTCCATTTCACTAAACTCTTTTGTTGTTGTTGCAACCTCACTTGCCACACACTCTCAAACTTCAACCTCTCAAGCATAGACTGCCTCACATTCCACGATCAATCTACACACCACACACACTCCACCCCTAGGTCTTGGTGCAAACTGCCTCATGTTCGGTGCTCTG
Organism: Sequoia sempervirens; assembly: GCA_007258455.2. Lineage (NCBI taxonomy): Eukaryota > Viridiplantae > Streptophyta > Pinopsida > Cupressales > Cupressaceae > Sequoia > Sequoia sempervirens. Next base: position 80,766,931 of record VDFB02000008.1, on the reverse strand, counting down.
TCTACACACTCAAGAACCCCTACTCTAATACCACTGATGAAGTGGGAGACTCTCCCTTTCAAATTTAAACATAAACACACATACAACTCTATGCAAGAAGACATCAAATTTACTTAAACACATAGAAATGGAACAAAAATCTACAACATATATTAAGTTCAAATCTGAAAATGGATTACATAATCATGTAGCTCATATGCTCACATACAACACGAGCTTCACACATACAAAAATCTGCAACTCAACCTTCCAACATCATTCCAGTAGCATCTGGATATGCAACCACCAACTCTCCAAAGCCCCCCCCATTCACCAAATTGCAAGCATCAATACATAAAAATTGTGTGAGAAGAAACCACTATTGGTTTCTCAAAACAACCTCCACTAAACCACCAAGAAAACCCATCACTTTCTGCCTATCAATACTCTATCATTCGTTAGAATTTTCTAAAACGGTTTCTGGGTTTGGTATGCCTCATTTCTAATTTTTTCGAATCATTTTGAAATTTTTAATTTTGTTACCATATGAGAAAGTTATGGTTGTTTTAGTGAGACTGGGTCTCATAATTACGACCCAAACAATGTTTTCTCTTTTCACAAAAAAAATAATATGCCAGTCAAACCTCTAGAATGCTCATTACTCCATCTTGACATGGATTTCCTCTTCTTAGCATGTGCATTCAATGTGAAATTCATTTTTTTCTTCCTACCTTACACCCACTCTCTTCATTCCATCAATACCCATCATTCTAGTTCTCCTACAAGATGAAATTTTCAAAAAAAAATTAATGGAGTTACAATTTACAATAATTGTCCACTCACAGGCTTGGACATGGAAGTTTTCCCTTTTAGAAAATTAACACTTCTCAAATATTTTAAAACAATAAAAAGTGAATAAATTAATTTTGATTTTTCCACAATCCATCGCCAAATTTTGCTATGCTAGAAGATTTGAAAATTTCAACAATTTACACCTACAACCAAAAATTAAAATAGAACACAAGCATAAAACTTTAAAATATTTTTGGTTGTGCAAGATTGCTTCATACCCCTGGACGCTCCTACATCACAATAGCACTAGCAATCTCCACCTCGATAGGAGAAGCTAAAAGGAAAGTTGAAGAGAGAAGGAAACAACACAACCCAAGCAGAAGCACCAAAACAACTTCAAGTGAAACCCAGATTCCAAGATAGACCAAGTTTTCCACCTTGATAGAAAAATAATTCAATCTAAAGACAAAAGTGATAGAAACCTCAACTAAACAACTCCCATCTCCACCAAAAAAATACAACTCCACCACTACAAGAGAGTTCTCCACCTTAATAGGAGAAGCTCAAATGAAAATAGGGATAATAAACACAAAAGCTCCATCAAATGCAACCAAACCACAAAGAAACCTAGCAACCAACAGCGCAACAAGATCCACACCAACCAAATCCTTGTGAAGGGTTGCAACATCAGCACAATAGAGATCAACCACACCACCCACAAAGGGGGAACCTAGATTCAAGAACAACAAAGTAGAGTTCCACCAAAAAAGAGTAGCCTTCAGCAAAAAATGGGAACTGAAAGAAACCAAATCTAGGCTAGCTCTGAAGCAAGAACCCTTGGACACCAAAACCAACAACGAATAGGTACCCAAAATGTCAATCTCAACCTCCATAAAGACCCACACCAACATGGTCAAGTGAAAACTAGGCATGACAAAACTGCTATGAAAAACAACCAAGGAGACAGAGTCTAGGAAAGAGATCTCATCTTTCTTGATTTGTTTATTTCTTCATTTTTCTATCTTTTTGTCACTTTTTTTCTCTCTTTTTTCTTCTTCATTTCATTCTTTTTCTTTTTTTCTCTCTTCTTTTCCTTTATTCTTTTCTCATTATTTTTATTTTTCCCAAATTTTACTTTCCTTCATTATGTTGGTCATCCCTTTTTTTGTTTCTTTATTATTTCTATCTTTCTCGCTTTTTTTTTTTTCTGACTTTGTCACTTTCTTTCACTCTTTTCTCTTTTTCATTTCATTCTTTCTTTTTATTTCCTCATTTTTATGTCTTATTTTGTGTGTCTCTCACCCCAGTATGACACCCATACTCGACCCCAACTTGGAGAAATGTAAGACCAAGGTAAGGCGAGTTGGGCGTTGGGCTGGGTCGTAAGGATACTCTGAAGTCAAAAAAAAAGAAAGATAAGTCAATACATTTTTATCGTCTTTGAAAGGGGTTTGTGTGTCTCTTCTTTTATGTCTCTCACCCCAACATGACACCCATTCTTAACCCCAATTTGGAAAAATGTAAGATCAAGGTAAGGCGGGTTAGGCATTGGGTTGGGTTGTAGGGATACCCTTGCGTTAACAAAAAAAGAAAGAAAAGCCCATACTTTTTTATCATCTTTGAAAGGGGTTTGTGTGTCTCTTCTTTTGTGTGTCTCTCACCCCAACATGACACCCATTTCTAACCCTAACTTGGAAAAATGTAAGACCAAGGTAAGGAAGGTTAGGTGTTGGGTTGGGTCACAAGGATACCCCTGAGTCAACAAAAAAGAAGAAAGAGAAGTCCATACCTTTTTATTATTTTTGAAATGGGTTTTTGTGTCTCTTGCCCCATCATGACACTCATTCTCAACCTCAACTTGTAAAAATGTAAGACCAAGGTAAGGCAGGTTAGATGTTGGGCTCAGTTGTAGGGATACCCCTAAATCAACAAAAAAAAGGAGAGAAGTTCATACCTTTTATCGCATTTGAAAGGGGTTTGTGTCTCTTCTTTTATTTCTTTCACCCTAATGTGACACCTATTCCCAACCCCAACTTGGAAAAATGTAAGACCAAGGTAAGGTGGGTTAGGCATTGGGCTAGATTGTAGGGATACCCCTAAGTCAACAAAAAGAAAGGAGAAAGAGAAGTCCATACCTTTTTATTGTCTTTGAAAGGGGTTTGTGTGTCTCTTATTTTGTGTCTCTAACCCTAGCATGACATCCATTCCTGATCCCAACTTGGAAAAATGTAAGACTAAGGTAAGGCGGGTTAGACGTTGGGTTAGGTCGTAGGATACCCCTGAGTCAGCCAAAAAAAAGGAAAGAGAATTCCATATCTTTTTATTGTCTTTAAAAGGGGTTTAGATTGAAATATTTTGATTAATGTATATGTTGATTGATATACCAACAATCCATTTGTATTAAGTAACATAGCATCCTTCTCCTCTGCCTTTTGGATCAAAGGTGTCTTAGAAAAAATTCTATCCTTGTGACCCAACTCACCCCTTCCCGACCCCAACTTGGTAGAATGTAAGACCAAGGTAAGGAAAGTTGAGTGTTGGGATGGGTCAAAAGGATACCCTAAGTCCACAAAAAAAGAGAGAGAAGTCCATACCCTTTTTTTTTTTTGAAAAAAGTTTGGATTAGAATATTTTGATTAATTGGAGACTAAATTACAAAAATATCATAATGTGATTTTAGTGTACCTATTGATTGATATTCCAACAATCCATTTGTATTAAGTAACATAGCATCCTTCTCCTTTACCTTTTGGATCAAAGGTTCCTTACAAGAATTTATATCCTCCTTCATGACATTTGCATATCATTACAAAGGGGAAGATAGGTGTATTATGGAATCAACTCAAAACTAAAGAGGGATGGAAAAGAATGAACCGAAATAGGTAAAACCAAGGAATTTTTTGTCATATGATTGAAATCTAGAAACCATGGCTTCACCAATCAAAATTATTTCTTTATTTTTGCTCCCCATATGTCTTTCTATCTTTTATTTGTTATCTATTTTTCTCATCCTCTCAATTAATTTTTTGTCTATCTATCTTCCTTGCCCATTTTTATATTTTTTCTCAGTTTGTTTCTCTTTATTCTCTCTCACTTGTTCATTCACTCACTCTTTGTTTGTTTTATTATCTCAATCTATCTTTTACTTTTCTTTTTTTCCTTTTTTTTGTCATTTTTTTTCTTTTTTATCTTTGTATGCAGACTTGTCATTCTCTCCCTCCCTCTATTTATTGTATTTTTTCTCTTTTTGTCAGTATCCTTTTTCTATAACCTTTTGCATGTTGGCTAAGGTTGATTGAGCATCTCTTATAGGTCACATGGTTTTCAGTTACTTGTTCACATGGGGTGCAAGTAGAGAGATTGATGTTTCAAACATATTCATAAAGACTATGTATTTGTAGTGTAATCTTCATTTATGAGATAATACATTATGTGGATAGTTTTGGAAGCTTGATTTTTCCCTCGTGCAGATTTTTCTTTTGCATATTTTTCACTCATGAAGTTTTGTGGAAATAGTTTTATATTGATGCAAACTTTTCTTCCTTTGGTATCAAAGCCTAGTTGTTAGGTTGTGGGAAGAGATCATCTTAATATTGTTAACGCTTGGAAGGAGCAGCTTTTTGTGCACAATTAATTCCATGGATTTGTAAGAAAATAATAAAAGCATTTTAAAATAGTTCTTTATAGATTTTTGAAAATATTTTTTGTACGATTGCAAATTTTTATGTATAAGATTATATTTGGTGATAAAAAAAATTCAACTATACCTTTGCTAGTTGAAGGATTTTGGGGACCATGCCTTGTCCTGATGACCAATCGAACAGGCAGTCAGAACTAGAATGTGGAGACTAATGCATTGTTCATTGATACAGATGAACGAAAACTATTTATAAGGCCACCAGACAAGTTATCGAGGGCCAATGAGAACAAAACACATGGTTTATCAGGATTTTCTTAGTAGGAAACATGAAAAAAAAAAGCCATTGAGGTTTCCCTTGCAAGCTTGAATAAGTAAAATTCTACATACGTAAATCCAAATAAAGTTAGAAGGAAGCACACAATGCACAATCTAGGGATTTCATGAGTTGGGCACCATGGCTTATTAACACAGGGTAGAAAAGGGGAAAATTTGCATGGGGTAAAATGATCAGAATGAGCTCAGGAAAAAGGAGGTCAAGTTGATTTTTAAGGGAAATTAATGACATGTTGCACAAACTTCTTTATACCCTAAATAGTAGAAATTGGACATTGCGCCCAAGACATCATCTAACTCTCTAGATGTTGAAATCTTCACAAAGAAACCTTTAGTATTTACCTTGAAGTCTTAGACCAAACCAAATATTTATAATCTAAAGGATTGTTTTGTTGTAGGTCCTATTAGTAGTTTAATTGTATGTATGGTGGAATTGTCATTGAAATTATATGGGGAAGCCCCCTAAGATTTAAAACTCAAAACTATAAACATAGTTTACATGTATATATAATGTATAAGATTGTATGTATGATGGAATTGTTATTGAAATTATATCAAGATACTTTCTAAGACCAAAAACTCAAAACTATAAACATAATTTACATGTATACATAATGTATAAGATTTGAATGTAGTTTTCCCTTATATATAAATATCTAATTGAATATGTATTTGCCTTGGTTGCTAGTATTACACTTCAATAGTCATGACTTGTAATAAGATTTTCACTTTTAAAGAAGGGTAATTTAGCAAACACTATTGATATTCTTAGCTTCCTATGGAGTAAAGTAGAGATGTATGTTTCACTTTAAACAAATGTTTACAAGAAATTTAGACATAGCTTAATAATGGTTAAAGTAGGAACTTTGAGCTATGGATTATGGACTTTAGATGAAGGAACATTTACCCTGCACTTAAAATACTTGGACCCAACCATTGCGTTGGAATATTACATCTTAATATATTATATATTAATATATTAATAATTAAGTGAGGGTTATTTTTATGATAAAAAGTTGCATAGATAATTGTCTGGTCATTAAAAAGGAAGAGGCCTTTTAAAAAATAGTACAAACTGTTGGAGTGAAAATGACACTAAGAGGGGGGGTGAATCAGTGTCAAAACATATTTGAACAATTTTTTCATAAAATTAAACCATAGCTCAGATATTATCTCAATATTAAAATGATTAAAGCATTCATAATTTGAATGTAATCATTCATAATCAAAATTGAGAAAACTAGTAACCAATCAAAGAACAAAGCAGTAAACAACTCAGTAAAGCAGTGAGATCACAGAAGTACAAAGAGACACAAGATTTTTCCGAGTGGAAAACCCTCCTGGGGTATAAAATCCACTCCCGAAATGCCTTCCAAGCTTAATCTTTTAATCAACTATTCACAGTGCCTTATAGGATGATTTTTGAGCACCCACTCAAGGAGCACCAACCCCTCAAATTATATTTCTGAACAATAATAATATCTCAAAGGATCTCTCTGTTTTTTAGTCAAGCTCATAACTCTCAGTTTTCTCGTCTACCTAATACCCTAAGAATTCAAAAAATTGAATCCTTAAAATATTACATAGGGAAGAATATTACAGTATCTTTGCATCTTTGTTTTTCATATTTTTATTACAGAGTTTTTCAACACATTTTTAATACAACCAAAGGATAGTGTTCTAGAATTACAACTAGAGTCTTCACAGTGTTTTTAACATTGGTTTTAATATCATATTTTTAGTATATCTTTCAAAATAAAGTCTTCGAAGATGTGTTTTTCAGAAGAATCTGAAACTCTCTTGCTAATTTTAGAATGTGAAGCTGAATAATGACAATCTGCAGATGATGGAAAAAATCAAGAGTAACGCCATTCTAGAAGGCTGCAAATAATCTGACAAAATAAATAAAAGATCCTTTTCAAATCTGCAAAAGCATTTACAATACCCAGATCTTTAATAGCCATTTGAAACTATTTTTAAAATACCCATAAGCTGAAACCCTTAAGTCTGAAAACCCACATGAAGAAACAATAATTTCTACAATGAATGAAACTCTCATTATTTTGTCAAGCCATGATCTATTTCAGTAGTAACCGAAATGCATTAACTTCTGACAAACAAAAATTCTTATACCATTGCTTAATTGATCAAGAAAACAAATAATTGTTATTTGCTAAGTGCAAATATCGAATGAAGGAAGAGTTTCAGATATACCCTCTAGATTCCTCATGATTTGATCAGCCCATAAACTAATTTTGACTGTAACTTCAATAAAAAGACTTTTGATAGTCAAACGGTGCCAATGCATGCAGATTCGCACTTGAAAAGACCAAAAATTCATCATTTCCTGAGAGTAATCATGAATAGTAAAGCATGTTACCTGAATGTGCATATTTAAGATCAAAACAAATACCATTTGAGGCTGTGCAAGTTTTATTTCTACCTTTACCAAGCTTCCAGCCATAAACGCACCAAATAAAGCTTCCATATTCTACTAATAAATCTGTTACAGCTAGCAACAACAAAAACTTAATCTCTCATGATGGCGGCTAGGCAAGGGCTCCATACCCAGCCAAAAGAATAACCCACGAATTTTGCCCTAACAAGCTTTCTTTTCAAACAAATCATTATGTTGAAATGAAGAGTGATTTGAAGTCTACTCCAAGTCAAAATAACATAATAATAATCAAAATGAATATGATTAAATTGATGTCCAAAGAGGCCGACCAGATTATTATCTCTTAATCATGTTAAATGATAACATATAATACTTGCAAAGTGACTTTTTGATATTCGACAAGTAATCTCATAAAGTTGACATAAGCATATGAAGAATGATGGCAGTCGATGTCTTTTCCAAAGTCAAATTTAATGACTTTACCCATAGTTAAAAATTTTAAGAATGAAGCCCAAGAATCATTACCTTCTCTTATATATGAATGGGTAGGTAGCTTATGAAGAATGGAGTCATTTATCAAAACAAACTCACCAAGGACAATCACCTTCGAGCCAATTAAATATGTATGAGCACAGAAGATCAAGAGAGTGATATCAACCTTAAGTGCATAATCAATACAAATGTATGTACCAATATGATGTATTGTAAAGAGATCATAGCAATGAAATCTGATAGGCTATCATATGTTAATGACTAAATTTTTCCAATGAAGCAAGCAAGTTGAATACCATGTGAAGGAGTATATGCAACAATAGTGATAAACATATGATATACCTTCACTTGAAGAACCTTCATACTGAACTGATCATCACAAACATATGAAAGCATAAACAGTGAATGCCATTTGTCTGTACATGGAACTCAAGGTATTAGTACACAACAAACTATATCAATTGTGAAAACATAGAAGGTTGTCCATGAATAAATGCAGAATGTCAAAACCAACTGAAGCCATCTGAATGTAAACCAATGCCAATGACATCAAAGAAGTACCATAATAAAGCATAAGGATCCAATCTGAGACTAATCATCAAAGAGAACCAACTGAAAGTGATTTTTTCATCAAGGAAACCATAAACACAACTAAGATCCAACAAAATCCCCCTTTGTCCTTGATGGAAAAACACAAATGACTCTCCCCCTTTTTGCCTCAATGACAAAGGATAGAAGAGAAGAATGCAGCACCACTAGTGCTTTTCCTATCATCCAAACAACCAGCCCAGTCAACATTAGTATAAGCAATCAAAGAGAAATCATTGCTTCTAGGATACCAAAGACCATAATCAAGAGTGCCCTGAATATATTTAAAAATCCTTTTAACAGCCATGACATGGGATTCTTTAGGTGATGCCTGAAACCGTGCAACTGTGCAAACTACCTGCATGATGTTAGGTCTAGAAGCAATTAAATATAACAGACTGCCAATCATTGATCTATATTCAGTTTGATTTGTATCAGGAGAATCATCAACCTTAGTAAGTTTGCATCCAGTAACCATTGGAGTGCTAACTGGATGGCATTCATCCATCTGAAATTTCTTAAGCATCTCTCTAGCATACTTGGTTTGAGAAAAAAATATTCCATTTTCACGTTGAGAGATTTGAAGACCCAAGAAGAAATTTAATTCTCCCAACATTGACATTTCAAATTCAAATTCCATTAGCTGAGAGAATTTTTTACTCAAAGTAACATTATTGCAGCCAAAGATAGTGTCATCAACGTAAATTTCAACAACCAAAATATCAGAACCTTCAGTTTTAACATAAAAATTGTTGTCTACACCTCCTCTAACAAAACCATTAGAAATCAAATGACTGTCCAGCCTAGAGTACCAAGCTCTAGGTGCTTGTTTTAAGCATAGAGGTTTTTTCAATCTGTAAACATGATCAAGCTTATCTTTGCAAATAAATCCTTCAGGCTGTTCAACATAAACCTCTTCATCTAAATAGCCATTTAAAAAAGTAATTTTGAATCCATTTGATAAATAGTAAAGTCTTTATAAACAGAATAAGCCAAGAATATTCTAATAGATTCTAATCTAGCAATAGGTGCAATGGTTTCACCAAAATCAATACCTTCTTGTTGAGCATAGCCTTTGCAGACAAATCTTGCTTTGTTGTGAATAACATTGTCATTTTCATCAAGCTTGTTTCTTTATATCCATTTGCCTCCAATGAAATTCTTGTCATCTGGTCTTGGGACTAACTCCCAAGTCTGATTTTTCTCAATCTGATCAATTTCTTCCTGCATAGCATTAACCCAACATGAATCTATGAGAGCTTCATTAAAAAATTTAGGCTCAAACTGAGTAACTAAACAGAAAGCTATTTGAGCCTTTTCATCAAATTCAGCAACCTTTCTCCTAGTTTCAACTCCTGCATTTTTATCTCCAATTATCTGAACTTTGGGGTGATATTTGGCTAGAGTCTTCAAAGGAGCTTTTGATGCACCTTTTTCAGGACTTGCTTCTTCAATTTTAGGGCTTGCTGAATCAGCATTAGGCTTTGTTGTTTAAGCTCCTTCTGAAATTATTTCAAGTTCAAGTTCTTCTTCCTCATTATCCTGCAAAGATTCAACATTCAAATGTGGTCTTTCATCAAATTTTACATTAACAACTTCAACAATCTTATTAATCCTTTTGTTAAGACATTTATAAGCTTTTTTGTGAGTTGAGTATCCCAAAAAGATACCCTCATCACTCTTGGATTGAAAACTGCCAAGGTTATCATCATCTTTCTTGATAAAACACTTGCTTCCAAAAATTTTAAAATACTTCACATAAGCTATTTTTCCATACCATAGTTCATAAGGAGTGTGTTTAGATTTCACCCTAAGCTACACTCTATTCAAAATGTATATAGTTGTATGAACAACTTCTTTCCAGTACATATCAGGCAACTTAGCTTCATCTAGCATTGTTCTAGCCATTTCTTTTGCAGTTATGTTCTTACATTCAACTACCCCATTTTGTTGAGGTGTTTTAGTTGCAGCATACTGCCTTTTAATACCGTGTTGTTCACAGTAATCAATAAACTCTTGAGAGGTGAACTCACCTCCTTTGTCAGATCGAAGACATTTCAGTTTCAGATCAGATTCTTTTTCAACCATTTTACGAAAAAAATTGAACCTTTCAAAAGCCTCTGATTTGTGCTTAAGAAATGTGACCCATATCATTCTAGTATAATCATCCACAAATAGCATAAAGTATTTTTCACCATTAATAGACCTTGTTCTAGTTGGTCCACATAAATCATTATGCACTAGCTGTAGAGGTTTTGATGAAGAATGTTCTTTTGTTTTGAAGTTGATTTTAGTTTGTTTACTGCTTAAACATTCTTTGCACATAGAATTTTCTGGCTTGTTAAGAATTGGTAAACCTCTAACATTCCGATTCTTACTGATTCTAACCAGATTTTCAAAGTTTATGTGTCCTAATCTTTTATGCCATAACCAGCTCTCTTCAATTTGGCCCATTAGACACATACCTTGATTATTGTCATTGCTTGATGTGTCAAGAAGATTGTAAACATTTCCTTTAGTCCTTCTTCCAGCCGCAACAACCTTTCCAAGCTTGTTTTTTATCTCACATCCCTACGAAGTGAACAAAACATGATAACCACTGTCATAGATTTGACTAACACTTAGAAGATTATGCTTAAGACCTTCCAGAAGATTATGCTTAAGACCTTCCACATATTACACATTATAGATAGGGGTGTCTTCATTCAGAAGAAGTGAACCTCTACCTTTAATCTGTATACTAGAATTATCACCAAACTTAACATAACCACCTATTAAATCTTCAAGATTTATGAACTTATCTTTGTCGCCAGTCATGTGGTTAGAACATCCACTGTCCAAGACCCATAAGTCTTTTTTCTTGGAATGAAAAGTAGTTTGGACTAACATAGTTTGCTCGATGTTGTTAACATTCTTAGGCTTCTAGATCATTTTAGCTTTCTACTGTTTAGATTGTAGATCAGCTTTGCACTGTTTGACAGAGTGCCCCAAAGTATTGCATTTAAAACATCTGATCTATTTAACAAAACCATAGTATTGCCTAAGACCAAACCTAGGTACTCTAGGATTCATAAGCCTGCAAGAACGCACTTTATGGCCAAATTTGTTGCAGAAAAAATAGTAGCCATAGAAGAAGGGATTGAATCTGTAAGATGATCTATTACCTTTCAAAGGCTGATCATGATTCTTACCAAAATTAGAGTGATTTGGACTTGAACCCTTGATTTCAGAAGAGGGGTTTTGTTTTGCATTATCAATTGAACATTCACCCTTTTCAAAACCAATACCAGTTTTATCTTTATACAGCTTTTGCTTGCTGGGCATCTCATTGAGTTTTAAAGTGCTTTCATATTTCTCAATTTCCTTTCTAAGACAGACAACTTCTTGTTCCAATTTTTGAATTTCTTGATCTTTGCAGCTTACATTCACTCGAAGGCAGTCCTCAACTCTTTTAGCTTCTTCAAGCTGAGTTTTCAGAGAGATTATTTCTTGATCAGGTTTATGTTCTTAAGCAAGAAATTGTTTTCTGAGTTTTCTAACCTCTTTTAAAGCACATTTCAGTTCACTTTCAAGATCTACTTCACCTTCTTGAATATCAATGGTGTTTGAATCTTCTTGCTGAGTAATTTCAGCCATGAACAAGGTTTCATCTTCTTTTGTTGATGAATCTTCAGACTCAATGTCAATTTCATCTTTACTAAACAGACTCTTCTTCTTTTTGAAGTTGAAATTTCGTTTAGGTTTAAAGGTCTTCTTCTTAGGTTGTTTTCCAGATTTCTCATTGTCACTAATTTGATCATCATAGGGACACTTTGCAGCAAAGTGACCTATATTACCATAGTTAAAGCATTTAAAGGGAAATTTTCCCTTATATTTGCCTGATCCCTTTTTAAGTTTTCTAACAAAATGGGATTCTTTAGAATTAGACAACTTTGACTCACTAACTTCATCTTTTTCTTTCTTTTCAGTGTTAAAGGCAATTTCTTTTCCAGTTGAGTTGTTTTTGCTAGTTCTCATTTCATAAGCAGTAAGGATTCCCTGCAGACTATCTAAGGTAAGCTTATCAAAATGTTTCTTTTCTTCAAGGGTTGATACCTTATATTCAAATTTAATCGGTAAGGTTCTAATGGCCTTTGTAACCACATCAAACTCTTTTACTTCTTCTCCTAATCCTTTCATAGCATTAACAACGTCATCTATTCTTAGGAAGTATTTAGCTACCTTTTCATCATCCTTCATTCTCATTTCCTCAAACTGATGTTTGAGAGTAATGATTTTTGACAGTTTGACTTTTTCATTTCCTTGATATATGGTTTCAAATTTTTCCCAGATTTCTTGAGCAGACTTGCAATGCATGACTTTAATAAACACATCTTTATTTAAGCCACACAAGATGGCATGCTTAGCTCTGGCATTAGTTTCATACCTCTTTTTCTCAGCAGCATCAGTGGGTATTGTGGTTGGTACATTGTACCCACTTAACACAATGCTCCAAACATCAACATCAAATGAAACCAGAAATGCTTCCATTCTGATTTTCTAGAACACATAATCCATTCCATCAAATAATGGAGCTCTAGTTATAGAAGCTCCTTCTTGAGATTGTGCCATTAAAAACATACTCCAAGACCAGGATCAATCCTAGGTGGTTTAGACCAATCAGAGGACCCTATGCTCTGATACCAACTTTTGGAGTGAAAATGACACTGAGAGGGGGAGGTGAATCAGTGTCAAAACAAATTTGAACAATTTTTTCATAAAATTAAACCATAGCTCAGATATTATCTCAATATTAAAATGATTAAAGCATTCATAATTTGAATGTAATCATTCAGAATCAAAATTGAGAAAACTAGTAACCAATCAAAGAATAAAGCAGTGAGATCACAGAAGTACAAAGAGACACAAGATTTTGCGAGTGGAAAACCCTCCTGGGGTATAAAAACCACTCCCAAAATGCCTTCCAAGCTTAATCTTTTAATCAATTGTTCACAATGCCTTATAGGCTAATTTTTGAGCACCCACTCAAGGAGCACCAACCCCTCAAATTATATTTCTGAACAATAATAATATCCCAGAGGATCTCTTTGTTTTCAGTCAAGCTCATAACTCTCAGTTTTCTCGTCTACCTAATACCCTAAGAATTCAAAAAATTGAATCCTTAAAATATTACATAGAGAAGAATATTACAGTATCTCTGCATCTTTGTTTTTCATATTTTTATTACAGAGTTTTTCAACACATTTTTAATATAGCCAAAGGACAGTGTTCTAGAATTACACCCAGAGTCTTCACAGTTTTTTTAACACTAGTTTTTATATCATATTTTCAGTATATCTTTCAAAATAAAGTCTTCAAACATGCGTTTTTCAGAAGAATCTGAAACTCTCTTGCTAATTTTAGAATGTGAAGTTGAATAATGACAATCTACAGATGATGGAAAAAATCAAGAGTAACGCCAGTCCAGAAGGCTGCAAATAATCTAACAAGAATAAATAAAAGATCCTTTTCAAATCTGCTAAAGCATTTGCAATACCCAGATCTTTAATAGCCATTCGAAACTATTTTTAGAATACCCATAAGCTGAAACCCTTAAGTCTGAAAACCCACATGAAGAAACAATAATTTCTACAACGAATGAAACCCTCATTATTTTGTCAAGCCATGATCTATTTCAGTAGTAACCGAAATGCATTAACTTCTGACAAACAAAAATGCTCATACCATTGCTGAATCGAGCAAGAAAACAAATAACTGTTATTTGCTAAGTGCAAACATCGAATGAAGGAAGAGTTTCATATATACCCTCTAGATTCCTCATGATTTGATCAGCCCATAAACTAATTTTGGCTGTAACTTCAATAAAAAGACTTTTGACAGTCAAACGGTTCCAATGCATGCAGATTCACACTTGAAAAGACCATAAATTCATCATTTCCTGAGAGTAATCATGAATAGTAAAGCATGTTACCTGAATGTGTAGATTTAAGATCAAAACAAATACCATTTGAGGTTGTGCACTTTTTATTTCTGCCTTTACCAAGCTTCCAGCCAGAAACGCACCAAATAAAGCTTCCATATTCTACTGATAAAGTCGTTATAGCCAGCAACAACAAAAACTTAATCTCTCATGATGGCGGCTAGGCAAGGGTTCCATACCCAGCCAAAAGAATAACCCACGAATTTTTCCCTAACAAGCTTTCTTTTCAAACAAATCATTATGTTGAAATGAAGAGTGATTTGAAGTCCACTCCAAGTCAAAAAAACATAATAATAATCAAAATGAATATGATTAAATTGATGTCCAAAGGAGGCCAACCAAATTATTATCTCTTAATCATGTTAAATGATAACATATAATACTTGCAAAGTGACTTTTTGATATTTGACAAGTAATCTCATAAAGTCGACATAAGCATATGAAGAATGATGGCAGTCGATGTCTTTTCCAAAGTCAAATTTAATGACTTTACCCATAGTTAAAAAATTTAAGAATGAAGCCCAAGAATCATTACCTTCTCTTATATATGAATGGGTAGGTAGCTTATGAAGAATGGAGTCATTTATCAAAACAAACTCACCAAGGACAATCACCTTCGATCCAATTAAATATGTATGAGCACGGAAGATCAAGAGAGTGATATCAACCTTAAGTGCATAATCAATACAAATGTATGTACCAATATGATGTATTGTAAAGAGATCATAGCAATGAAATCTGATAGGCTATCATATGTTAATGACTGAATTTTTCCAATGAAGCAAGCAAGTTGAATACCATGTGAAGGAGTATATGCAACAATAGTGATAAACATAAGATATACCTTCACTTGAAGAACCTTCATACTGATCTGATCATCACAAACATTTGAAAGCATAAACAATGAATGCCACCTGTCTGCACATGGAACTTGAGGCATCAGTACACAACTATATCAATTGTGAAAACACAGAAGGTTGTCCATGAATAAATGCAGAATGTCAAAACCAACTGAAGCCATATGAATGTAAACCAATGCCAATGACATCAAAGAATTACCATAATAAAGCATAAGGATCCAATCTGAGACTGATCATCAAAGAGAACCAACTAAAAGTAATTTTGTCATCAAGGGCAAACCATAAACACAACTGAGATCCAACACAAACAAATTTAAAATCCTCTTAAATTTATCATAATATAATATTGTATATTATTTTGTGTGTGTATTATGGTGTAATCTCAATTTTATGCTCTACCATTTTTCAAGTTGTTATTAGAGCCACAACATTTGGAAGAGAAAGATGGATAGAAGAAATGTAGGTGGTTGTGTAAGTGATGTTAGCATGAGAGAATACGGCCTTTGAGGATTCATATTTTTTCAAATGTTTAGTAGGGTTGTTTGTCCATATTTGTTTTTGATGTAGATATTAAAGCCATGTGAAATGAATTTGAAGGATTTCATGAATTTCTCTTTCCAAATTGTATGTCGAAGAGTGTCACCCATGAATATCTATTGTCTTTGATGGTAAAGGCTATTATTCTAGGAAACAATAATTACCAATATGTTGAGCATGTAAATGCCAAAATGGAGAATAGAATGTGCTAAAATGCTTTGCATTTTCCTATTTGTGAATGGGAATAAATTGGATTTGTCAAAGTGAAAATGATTTCATTGACAGTAGTATCAAAGTTTAGATTGCACATTTATATATTAAATAATAGGCTTGTTTGGTGGTCATGCCTACTTAAACTAGACTGCCCTAATTTGATATACTCATATCTCTATGGATTTGATTCCCACATGTAAAAAGCACAGATTCTTTCCAAAAGCACTACAAATATAGATTCAATCTACTGCAATAACACATTAAACCAATTGGTTTGCAACCAGGCAGTGGGTTTGCAACTTTCATGAAACATACTTTACTTTGTAGTGGATAGCAAGGAATCAATCACCTATAGATTAAGGACATGATTTGTAAGGTAAGAGAAATGTCTATGTGTAACATGCTCAACTAGATTTTCCTCAATTAAATTAAAAATTTACATTATGAATATAAAATTTATGACATAAATCCCATAACTATTTCCATTTAGCAATTTCATATCCATAAATAAATAAAACAAAATTGAATATATATTCATTTCCAAATGTCAATAGTCAATTTACAAGTTTGACTTGACACTCAACATCTCAAAGTCAATACATCAAATACATCAATTACATCCATTACAACAATCTCATCAATGATACAATTACATAAATATAATTTTGATATGGTTCCTTCATGACAGCTCGCCTCCACTAGTGGACGAGAACATGGTTGAGGTGTTTTTCCACCCAACCACGAAGCAATGCTTCCCCAGAATTCTTCAGTCCCAACCTTGCACAAAACACTTAGCAAGAGATACAGTTTGCAAGGTGGAATATGTGTGTTCCTAACTACATGCATTTCTATCTACTGTTAGAATATGCAAGTTCCATGTTAGGTAAACAATAAAATACATCAAAGAGAGGATAAATAATAATAGTTTGTTCTGTAAATAAAAATGATTGCAAAGCTTGGCCAAGCTCATGCTGCATAAAATGCAACTTGGGTTAGATTTGGAAAAGAAAATCTACACTCTCTGACACCCATTCCTGAAAGAAAAACTCATCATATCAAAGGGGTATCCCTCCCTTTTAGACCATCTATTAGCATCATATTCTAGTGTGCTACATTCTACCATTGAATTCTTGTATCATTCCATTTCAATGTTATCAACAAATATTCCATTTAAATCTGGTATAGTCAATCAATTGTTCATCATACATCTATTTTCTATTAAGACTCATAATGCAATTTATCACTGTTCCATTTCTACAGTTCTTTCCTTTGCAAATAAATTTTAACAATCTTAATCAATGAGTATTTCAAAATGAATTGGAAGGTATACCGCATGTATGTGCTTTCATAAATGAATCATTTATGCATGTTCACATATATGCCTGGAAATGAACATAGTTGAAATATGCATATACATTTTGAATATTAAGAGAAAAATATTCCTTACAAGAAGAATATCATATTCAGAAAAAGTATCATCAACTAGTCTCTATTTTTATTACAATAAGAGACATTAAATCAATTTGAAAGGAAAATGGATGTTTTGCAAGACCTGTAATAGAATCAAAATTTTAACAGAATATCCATATATCCTTCAATCTACACAAATACTAGATTTTACATTCATTTCTTTTCTAGCTAAAAAAAATCCCACATATCGTTCAGTTTTTGTTGTTTACCACCATATTATTGTGTAAAAACCAGAATGCTATATTATTGGTTGTTTTTTTCTAACAACAACAATATTCACATGGGGTATCGATATGCATGTTATCATGTATTTGATAACATGATATTGATTAATATTATGAACCTTTATCTTACTTGTTATCTATTTGTGCTATGATTCGACTGAATATACAGTGAAGGTATCATTCATCTATAAGTGATAGAGTATACATATCTTTCAACCCAAATTTAAACATTGGATCTAAATGACAGTGCATGTATATACGTACACACACATATATATATCTATATATATAGACAAACATATATATACAAGAACATCAAGATATCTCGTAAGAGAGAATTTTTTTTTATCAATTCCTTATAGCTCACGGCCTAAGATGGCCAAACATGGGTGTCACAGCAACATTCATCAACATGTCGAATGTTACATGCACCCCACTGAATGGTAGGTGTACTAAGAAAAACACGGGTTTGCATTGACGCACTCCGTTCATCACAGATCGAGCATCAATGATATGAATCGTTTACAGAATACATAAAGAAAATAATAATGGTATCCAAACGGTGTTAATCGTTCAATCTCATAAAGTTTCACAGAAAAAAATTCAATCACCTTCATGGTGATCATCCAACAATATTCAAATACAAAATAGAACTATCCAATAAATGGATTACAACGATAAAGGCCTAGTTAGACAACCACAGTTATAGGGAATTGTTGGAGAATGCGAGTGGTAACCCATCATGGGTATCCATTCCAATACCACCGCATGTAGGGTGTCCAAAACAAGGATCCCACACATAGTGGCTTAGCCTTGAGCATGGCTATGATGTAGAAGAAAAAAAATGAAATCGATTATCAAAGATCGAAACACAATACGCAGCCACAACTTTCCTATCAAAAGCATAGCTTCTAAGTAAAACTATTCATAGGGAATACTCGAAATCCTTAAGATAGAGCATGAAATTGATATGCCATTCAATTCAAAAGGAAAACATAGGGTTTAGTGTCGAGATTACCTCTCTTAGTTGTGTTCTTGGTGCTACTTTTTCTCAATTGAAATTGGCAACCACTCCCTTGTTCTATCGATTCTCCTTCCTTTGTCACTCTTTCCTTTTCCTTTTTTGATTTTGCTATATTTTCTCCTCCATATCGACCCCCTTTTGACCATGAATATCTTTTTCTATCTTTGGAGATAGTGGTCTTTATTTCCTTCTTCCATATTTCTCATACTTAGCCACCCACTTCCTTCTATTTATGAATAGAATAGGGGTCGGCTCCTTCTCATTCATTATGGGAGTTACAAA
The DNA here is from genome assembly GCA_007258455.2 of Sequoia sempervirens. NCBI lineage: Eukaryota > Viridiplantae > Streptophyta > Pinopsida > Cupressales > Cupressaceae > Sequoia > Sequoia sempervirens. The sequence continues at coordinate 80,748,119 of VDFB02000008.1, read as the reverse complement.
TTTTAAAAGAAAAAAATCTCATTGATAGAAACTTATGGTAATATTTATTTATGTACATATATATGTATTTATATATATACACTTGTATATATATGGTTTCACCCACTTATATATATACACACACATATACATATTTAGTTATACATGTATATAAAGATTCATAAGCATTCATTTTATTTTATTTTATTTTTTCCATTTCTTTTATCAAGAGTCTATTTACAAGTTCATCAAAAGGAACAATAATATAATCATTCTCCTTATGATAATTGTGTATGATTAATTGCATTGTCAAAAACCATTTGGAAATCGATCTTGAGATAGACAAAGTAAGACAAGGATGCACTGAATTCAATTCTTTCACAAGTTTGCTTACTTTACCAAATTGTGATCCCACACATGCAAGAATGATAATTATCATTTACAAACAAATATAGATGTCATGGTCTACTGTGGTGTGTGAGATTCTAGATTCTATTCTTGCTTACCATTGTCATCTGGCTAAGTGTCCCTGCCTCAATCAAGTTTTTGTCCTTCAACCTGCTCCTGCATACACATTCTTACCTTTCCCACTTATCAGTAACCTTTAACTGATAATCTTATGGAATAAGTCTCTTAAATCATAAAATTGCAAGATATTCATTTTTAAATATATCATTGCATTTATCAAATCTATAAATACTAAATGATAAATTCTATTTTTCAAATATTTCAATTGACTCAAAATTATCAAATGCAAGCAATGAAATTGAGATATGACATCCTTCCCCACTAGAAAGAGACATCGTCCTGATGTCTAATGAAATAAAATTGATTCACATATGTTCATTCTAACATAAAGTCATACTATTTTCAAGCCAAAACATCTAAACATACAAATCGAAAATATTAAGCAATAGTATATAGAAAATTATCAATAGTCTATCTAAGAAATCAAATGAGGAAAGGAGTGTTCTATTTCCTTTGCATCCCCCCATATAGAATTTTTTGCAGAATACTAATCCCATTGGATCTTATATTGAACGATTTCTTTGTTTCACAACTTTGTGTTGCGTCTACCCAGAATTCTAATGGACTCCACTAGCACCACTCTTGGATCCTCCACCTGTAAAGAATGCCAATCAAGTATATGAGATGCATCTAGGTGGTAAGGCTTAAGGAAAGAAACATGAAACACAATATGGAGTCGAGCTAGAGCAGGTGGTAGAGCAAGTATGTATGCAACCAATTGATTACTTCCAACATAACAAATAGGCACATGTATCTTGGAACCAACTTAGATGATTTCCCAAAGGTAATAGAGCTCTTATGCGGCTTGACTCTTAAAAAGACCTTGTCCCCGATTGCAAATTGTCCAAAGTTTCTATTCTTGTTGGCATAGCTCTTTTGTCTATATGTCGCATCCTTCAGTCTACTCTTGATAAGTCTCATTTTCTCTTCCATCTCTTTTAGCGTTTAGGACTATGATCATATCTTCTAATCTGTCCCAACTAATGGAAGTATGACACTTTCACCCATACAGAGCCTTGAAAGGTGGCATACCTAAGGATGCACGATGGGAGTTGTTATAAGAAAATTCTATCAGTGGTAGATACTATTCCCATTTATACTGTTGATCCATGTAGTACATCTGAAGGAGATCTACCATCTAATTCACTCTCTCACTTTTCCCATCGGTTTGAGGATGGTAGGTGTTAAAATAATTATTCAAACAGCTCCCTTCGGGTTTCTTTTGTAATTGTGTGTTTGCCAGCCTATGCATCGCCGAGTTTATTTGGCTTTCCATCAAGTTTTGATCTACCACTTTGCTCATCTCCTCTTCGCAACTTCGAGAAACGGCTTCCCTTTCGGGTCCCGAGAGGTTGCGCTGGGCATCCATGTGTCACACAAATGGAAGGTTTTTTCTCTTGTTTCCTTAAAGGCTTCGTGCGGGTTGCGAAAGCCTTCTGCAGGGGCCATCATTTCTAAAGATTGTCAGAGGGACCTACATCTTGCTACACGGCGGCATATCGCAAGCTTTTCATGCAGGAATGAAATAAACAAATACGGGCTGCGTAATGCTTGCGCAGGGTTTTCTTTTTACTTTCTAAAAGGTGTTGGCGAGCCCTACCTTCTGCTAGGTGGCAACCGTTCGCAGATCTTTCAACACAGTAGGGAGGTGAACAACCGCGAGCTGTGAAACGCTGCCACGCGTCTTTCACACCCGGTTGATGCAACTTTCTCTCCACTGCAACAAGGACCTCAGCCCATTGGACACGTGTTGCATCTTCGCAATCTCTCGGCAACAATGAGAGAAGTTTTCATTCGGGCAGCGACAGGCTGCCACGTGCCTTACAACTGATCCTTGAAGTGGGCAGTAGGCTGGCTGAGGGAGATTATGCTATTGGGTGCCGCTCGTCATGGTCGTTTGAAGCAGTGGATGACACTTGTCGCCTTGAGCTTGGCTGGGACCACTGCCATCATTACGAAGGGCGCGCCTGCACTTGGATGTCCAAATGTTGTGTTCTAACTCGTTGTCGTTGTAACGGCATTGGGAATCTTCTAATTTTGGCATCATTGTAGGGGATTGTGGGATCTTTTCTGTTACAGCTCTCCAAAGCGGTGGGATTTTTCTCTCCGGCTATATATACTCTCTGTCGACGAGAGAGGGGGTCCAAGAAACTTAAGAAAAAAGGATATTGGTTTTAGCAAGAGACACCAGGCCTCTTTTATATGTTTATTTGCAAGAAACTTTCAGACTGTGCCAACTGTTCGGCCTTTCTGTTTTTCATGTTTTGATTAAACTGTAAACTGTGCTTTATATTGTCTTAAGCATTTCATTTGACAAAACTTCTATATATTGAATACAAGCTTGCTTATCTAAATCATGTCTAAATGACTATTCTTAGTAGTAAGGATGTATGCAATACTATTTTATGTCAATAAATGAATTGTTTATGCTATAGCTTTAAGTCTCCAACGTTTTGGAACGTGACAACACCATTCAGGCCCCTAAATCTATGATTTATCGTGCCCATCAGCAAATTTTGGCGCATCGCCTTAGATTAGACTTTGCTTCATTATATCCGTTCCCTTTTCCCTTTCCAAAACCCATTATAGAAGAAGTCGGCTTCTTTAAAATCTAGAGATCACTCAGTTTGGCACAAAGGGGTCCCCCTTGAACTGAGTTTCCCATAAGGCACTGTTACCTCGTCAATTTTTGGTGTCAACAGTAGGCTAAACTAAAAATTAGCTCAGTTCCCAATGTTGCATTCAAGGTTGTCCAAAACCTTGATGTCATTTGTGTATCTCTATCAGATATAATGGTCTTTGGCACTCCATGTAAATGGAAGATCTCTTAGAAAAATTTCTTGGCCGAGGTCAATGATCCATCCTTAAGGTTCCTTGGAATAAAATGTGTCACCTTATTCAACTTATCGACTACTACTAGAATGAAATTATGTATGTTCTTGCTTAGAGGTAACCCCTGTACAAAGTCCATGTTGATCACTTGCCATTTCTACTCAGGTATATCATGAGGGTAAAGGAGCCCTGTTGGATGCACATGCTCAACCTTGACTCGTTGACACTCCAAGCATCTAGCTACGTATTCTACTACATCCTTCCTAATTTTTGGCCAATAATACAAGGTTTTCAATTCTACGATCATCTTTGTAACTTCGGGGTACCTTGAATATGGTGCATTGTAAACTTCCTCTACAACTAGCTTCCTAAGCTCTCCAGAATCTGGAATATACATCTACCTTTGGTAGATCAAGATACCATCCAATTCAAACCCATACCCATCAAATCGATGGTCTAACATATTTTCTTCTATAGCCTTTTTCACTCTTTCATTATGCTCATCACCTTGCAAGTGTTGCATCACCTACTGCCTCAAATTAGATCTCGTAAAGGTCATGGCCACCAAATGTCTTCTTCTACTAAGAGCATTTGCCACTTGATTTTCCTTTCCTTTTATATACTCAATTATGAAGTCATACTCGCTAAGGAATTCTAGCCATCTCCTTTGCCTTGCATTGAGGTTTGGTTGAGTGAAGATGTATCTCAATCCCAAATGATTCGTTTTGAGCTCAAATGGTTTTCCCAAAAGATAATTCCTCCACATTTGTAAGGCATGCACTATAGTCGCTAATTCCAAATCATGTGGCACATAATTTACCTCATGTTGCTTTAGCTTCCTAGACTCATTCGCCACTACTTTCCCTTCTTGCATTAACACTACTCCTACTTCGTCTCCCGAAGCATTTGTGATCACTAAGAATTGACCATTGGGATCTAGAATAATTAGCACTGGTGTTGTTGTGAGCTTCTCCTTTAGGAGTTGGAAATCTTGTTCACACTTCTCAGTCCACTCAAACCTCTTTCCCTTCTTTTAGAGAGATGTTATCGAGGCTGCAATTTTAGAAAATCGTTGCACAATTTTTTTGTAATATCCGCCAAGGCCCATAAAGCTTTGCACCTCTGTCACACTCTAAGGTGTCGACCATTCCACAATTGCTTTTATCTTCTCAGGGTCCACATAGAATCCCTCAACTAAGATAATGTGGCCTAGGTAATGCACCCTATCCTAATAAAATGAGCACTTGGATAGCTTTCCTAAAATCTTACTTTCCCTCAGATGTTGTAAGACTATCCTCAAGTTTCAATCTTGTTCCTCAATAGACTTGGAATAAACCAAAATTTCATCAAGTAATAGATGAAGTAATGTGAAATTGAAATCTATAATATTATTGTGTATGCAACCCTGGCTCCCAAATTTTAAACCTAATTCTGCATCTTTCAAATTTGTGCCATTTTGGTTTCAAATGCCTTCGCTCCCATTAGAATACAGAGAACTGAGAATAATTGAAATAATAGCCAATCAAATGGGGATTTTTCTCATGCATGATAAATAATTCTTTAAAGACCCATCAAATCCTATCAGGGCATGCGTTCTAATGGATGCAAATAAAAAATTCCCTCAACAAATATTGCTTTCCTCTGTATTTGGAAAATGGTATCAGAGAATTTTATTTGAATTTGTTGAATCAGTTTGTCTTAATTTCCATATAGAAGGGCATCATCAAGATCAATGTCCACTAATAAATTCTTCTTCCCAAAATGCAAATTTAACAAATGCTAAAAGAACAAATGATAGCATAAATGGAAAAACATGTAATTAAGATGAAAGAGCTAAACAGGGTAATCAATCTGACCTCTTCCATTCTCCACATAAAAGGAAAAGATTGGAGGACATTTCTCAAGCTAAACATGTTATTCAGTTTGATCTCTTTTATTCTGGTGCCTATCCTCACAAAAGCTCTGATGTACAAGTAATTGCACACACTCCAGCTCATAAAAAGTTTGCTACAGCAATAAATGTTTCAATCCCTAAGAGCATGTGGAATTTAATGAAAGCCTTCACCACCCTTTCTTTGAATTTATATCGCCCTCAGGAAAAACTATATTCAGAATATCGAGCTTCTGAGATAGCTATGAAGCTAATGTTTCAAGGCACAAAAGATTACCTTTCATCCTAGTTGGCTAAGGATATAGTTGATAAGGAAATGGTTTCAATTCCTCAAGAGGAAAATCACCTTCAAATAGTCAATTCATCTCATCCTTCAGATATAGAGCTTTAGCTTTTAGCTGACAAGTTATTATTTTCAGTTGGCTCTGATCTTTTTGATGAGCTAGTAGTAGAAGAGGGATTTTGGGAGAAAGACTTTGGAAAGCCTTCTATATTTAATAAGCTGACTTTATCTGATTAAAAAGCTTCAAAAATAGATACTGTTGTCCTTTATCCCAAAGATACAGATCTTCACTCCTCTCAGGTTAATTCTCAGGCTTTGGTAGTATTGAAGAAAAATGAAGCACAGGAGTCAATGTTGTCTCAAACCCCGTTAAATTCATAAGTGAAAAAATCTCCCGAGAAGAGAGGAAGAAAATCAAATTTTATTAAAATGCAAGAACAGATTGAATCCAAGATACAAAAGACAATTCAAGAATCTTTGTCAAACAAGTGTTCGAGGAGAGTGTGTTGCTCTCCTAAGGAGCAAAGAAGATCTCATCATGGAATGTCAGGGCATTAATACCCCTGACAAGCGTGCTCACATCAAGCATCTGATAGATGCTTGTGGAGCAGAAATATTCTTACTTCAAGAAATGAAAACTGCACAAGATTTGTTTGAGACTTCAATATCCAAATGGAAAAATTGGGCATCCACACATTCACCTACCCAAGAAGCCTCGAGAGGGATACTAGTATTATGTAATCCCAAGTTAATTCAAGTTAAACCTCATAAAAATCATCCATCTTGGCAGTTAGTGGAAGTCACAAAATTTGATCTTCATTTTTGGCTCATAAATGTGTATGGACCTACTTCCACAATTGACAAGAAGAAGTTATGGGACGAAATATCCTCAATTATTAATGCAATTCATAATGATAAAAATTATCATTGTAGGAGATTTCAATGCAATAACATCACTAGAGGAGAAAAGTGGTGGTATAATTCCTCCAGCTAGGGTTATGGCTGACTTTAGTCATTTCATCCTAACAAATGCTTTGAGGGATATTCATCCTGAATCTAGAAAATTCACTTGGAAAAATAGAATGAAGGGATTTTTGCAAATAGCTGAGAGGTTAGAAAGGTTTTTGATATCTTCTAATTGGTTTTCCTCTCCACACAGGCTTAATTCTACTATCTTGCCATATCTCAAATTTGATCATTATGCAATATCTTTATCTATATCAGATGTTTCTAGTTCAAGGGTTAAGTCTTCTTTCAAATTTGAAAGCATGTGGTTTAGGGATCCCCAATTTATGGACTTATTAAAGCAATGGTGGGAGAATGCACCTTATGAGGAGGGATCTAAAATGTTCCAATTTTACAAAAAACTAGTACATATAAAACATTAGATAAAGTCATGGAATAAACATGTTTTCAAGAATATATTTCAATAGAAAGCGTTAGTGTTTAAAGAGCTATCAGAAATACATGAAAACATTATCAAAAATAGTTTAAATGCAAACTTATATGAAAAACAAAGTTCTCTTCAGGGAGAATGGGCAGAATTATGTGCACGAGAAGAGGCTTATTGGAGACAAAAATATAGAGAGTTGTGGTCGCGAGAGGGAGATCGTAACACAAAGTTCTTCATGCTTCTGCTCATATCAAGAAAGTTGCGAATACAATTCATCCTATTTAGGAGATATCTACAAGTAATTGGTTAACAAAGGACAAAGATATTAATAATGAAGGCATTAAGTTATTTTCAGAACTTCTTTCAGTACCACAAGACTATAATGATAATAAGTCAAATGATGAAAAAGATCTCCTAGCCACAATTCCTCATTTGATTTTGAATGAAGATAATTCCCATTTGATGAGGCCTTTTACTCTAGATGTGTTAAAATTTGTTGTTTTCTCATTGTCACCAAAAAAGCTCCAGGTCCATATGGTTATATAGCTTTATTTTTTCAAAAATGTTGGGACTTTATGTGCTTTGAACTGTTATGGGAATTGGAAGAGTCCAGAAGAATGGGGTTTATGTTAAAACAGTTTAATGTCACCAACATAGCTATCATACCCAAAGTTAAGGAGCCTAAAACATTTGCAGAATTCAGGCCCATTTCTCTATGTAATACTATATATAAATTTTTTACAAAAGCATTCTATTTGAGACTTCAATCTCTCATACCTATAATTATTTCTCTTGAACAAGGAGGCTTTGTTCCTGGGAGAGAGACACAGGAAGGGGCAATAATTGCATATGAAGTTGTGCATTTAATAACCACATCAAGACTTTCAACATTTATTGTTAAACTAGATATGATGAAGGCTTATGATAAAGTAAATTGGGAGTTTTTGAATTTGGTCCTATTAAAATTTGGTTTTTCTTCACATTGGAGGAAATGGGTAAGGTCATGTCTTTTTGGGGCCAAATTCTTTGTAATAATAAATGGGAGTTCAATGGGATTTTTCAGTTCTACCCAAGGTGTTCGGCAGGGTGACCCTCTTTCACCATTCCTATTCATTATTATGGCAGAGGCATTAAGCAGATTTATTACATTCAGACACAATCAACACAAATGGCAAGGTGTAAAAATTCCAAATTCCCCAATTTCAGTAACACATAATCTCTTTGTGGATGACACCTTACTGTTTAATAAATCTTTAGTAAAGGAAGCACAATAGGTAAAGGAGGTATTAGATAAATATTCAATAGCTTCTAGTCAGAAGATAAATGCAGCTAAATCTAAAGTCTATATTTTCAACACATCAGAAGATTTGAAAAGAAAAATAGTTGGGATATTAGGCTTTCAAGAGGCAGAAATGCCTTGTTCATATCTAGGTATCCCCTTTTTTAAAGGATCAAACAAAGATTTCTATTTGGATAAGCTTATACTTAGACTAAAATCTAGAATTCTTGCATGGAAAGCCAAATGGTTATCATTAGTAGGAAGGATTCTTTTGATAAAATAAGTTTTATCATCTATCCCTAATTATTTCTTATTAGTTCTCAAAGCCCCCGACTCTGTTATAGTGGAGATTGAAAAGATAATACAAACCTTCTTATGGAAAGGAAATATTGATGAAAAGAAAAAGATTCCATTAATTTCCTTAGAAGGATTGGAAAAAGGGAAAAAGCAAGGCGGGGCAGAGATTCATAATCTCAATTGGACAAATAAAGCTTTTGGGGTTAAACTTGTATGGAAAATGTACAAATGTTCGGAGGCTAAATGGGTGAAAATTTTGCAAGCAAAATATCTGGATAGTGACAACCCACTCAGAATCTTCATGGTGGCTGACCCTCCAAAGGGTTCAGCAATCTGGAACTTTATTGTAAAAAGCAGAAATCTTATAATAGAGCACTCTTCGTGGGAAGTAAATGATGGGAGAAGTGTCAAATTTTGGGGAGACTCATGGTTAGGTAAACCTCCTTTGGCCTTTAACTAGGATTTGCATGAAAAAAAAAAAAATTGTCCCAAGCCTGGGGGGAAAACTTGTTAGATTATGTTCAGTCCTCACACCCAATATCAAGGAAGGTTATTTGGAAGTCACCACCAAATTCACTGTTAAGCAATCAGCAAGTAGTAGTATTTAATAATGCAATGAAAGACAGAATAGTTTAAATTTATCTCCAAAATCTAACAAAATAATATGGTTAGCATTGAAAGATGGATCATATTCAGTAAAGGATGGCTATTCAGTCTTAGCAAAGTCATACTACTCATCTAAACCTCAACGTGCTTGTAGTTTTTGTTGGAATAATAAAGTCCTTCCAAACACTGGTAGTTTTGCATGGCTTACATTACAGAAAAAAAATTTAACAAGTGATCAACTAGTTTAAATGAGAATTGTTGATCCTTTCAATTGCCCCTTATGTAATTTGGAGATTGAAACAATAGATCATTTGTTTGTTCAATGTACAGTGGCTAATCAGTGTTGGAAGTTTATCCAAAGTAGACTTCAAATTTCTTTCCCTTTGTCAAATACATTTTGGGAACTTTTCCAAGCTTGGCCAGTTTTATTTAGATCCTCCTTTTTTGCATGCATATGGATCATTATTCTTGCTCTTATGATCTGGAATATTTGGTGGGAAAAAAATATGAGAGTTTTCAGAAAGATCAAATCATTGATTGAAGTGCTATTGTTAAAAATAGATAAATCTATTTCAGAGGGAGTTAATACTTGTGTTCAAAGGGATAAGTTTATAAACTCTGCATTTACAAATTGGGACAGCTTAATTCTAAAAAATTGGAAATTTATTAAACTGCCATTTGATGGTAGTCTATTCAAAAAGGACATTACAAAAGTAAATAGAGCGACAATTTCTTGGTCTCCTCCACAAATGGGAATCGTGAAATTGAATTTCGATGGAGCCTCTAGAGGCAATCTAGGGCCTTCTGGTGTGGGTGTATGTTTTAGAAATGAGGCAAGGAAAGTGCTAGCAGCATATGCTTTTCACTTGTCTGATGCTACAAATAACTATGTTGAAGCACAAGCATTACTTCATGGTTTGGAATTGGCAATTCAGAGGGGCTTCTCAAAATTGCATATAGAAGGAGATTCTTTGATTATTATAAACGCACGTAGGACAAGGAAAATACAAAACTGGAATCTTCAATATGTGCTTAGCAAAGTTTGGTTTTTATTTGATAAATTAGAAAAGGCAATAATTACACATACATATCGTGAAGGTAATAAAGTGGCAGATTACTTAGCAATGATGGGTAGTGAACAAAATGATTTTATGGACTCAAATGTTCATATTGATAGAAAAGCATTCCCAAATCTACTTGAACTAGTAACTCAAGATAAGCATGGCATAAAGATTTAGTCCAAGTTTGGTCTTATTTAAACATTACTTTTGATTAGCTTGCATCATCTTGGTTGTCATTTTATTGCATCATCACTTAAATGATGTTGGTACTAGTGATGTGTTTGAGATAAGCTTGCAGGATTTAGCATTGATTCTCTTTTTCCAGTCATACGATGGCTTGCGTGGCTTCAGGTGTCATGGCTTAATAAGGCACTTGCAGTACCTGTATACACATTTGAAAAGAAAGTTTGAAATCGTCCAAGGCATTTCATTTGAATTACTATGCAAACTTTGTCAGAACGGAAACATGAGGTGGCGCATTGGGCATCCAATAAGGATATCACAGTTTGAAGGTATCAAATCTACTAAATTTTCCTGCCAAAACTTGTAATGGTATTTCGTTACTATTTTTGAAGGGAATTATTTCCAAATCCACTAGCGGCATAGATGGTACAATACTGGTACTATAATCTGAAAAGTTGTTTATTCAAAAATATGCTTTGATATCCTTCACCCGTGTTATCCTTACTGGGTGTGTTATCCAATGTTTCCATCATGCAAATAAGCATGAGAAAATAAAATGTCTATAAACTGTTTGTCGTGGTCATTTACTTCATACAGTTTTTGTTTCACTATTTATCGTTCTCAAGGCTACGGGAGTATGGAATTAACAGAGTTCAGAGTTCGTAATTACAGAGTTCCTATTAAGGTAAAATCATGGGAGGAACCTTTCTCTGCTTCCATTGACAAGGAGTTGCAAAAGGTATTCAAAGTTAAGTGTAAATTTGTTTTAAATTGCATCAAAGCTATCATTGGTGAGGATATCTTACAAACAAAGTTGCAAAGGTTAATTTTTCCTGCTAATTTGCTCTCTATTTTCTTATCAAATCTATTGGACTTGGTCCAAAATTTTGATATTCTACAGATCATTGCTAATAATTTTGTTGTTAGTGCATATTTGGAAAATGATGCTCTATTAAAAAGTGTACAACAATACGATTTCACTGTGGGTGATGGTTTGGTTGGAGGTTTATTTCCAAGACACTTCTTGTATAACAAAAGGTGGTATGCAGAGTTTTTTCAAGGCATGTTATTATCTACAATGCATGATACATTTGTGCACCTATATCAAGTTCTTAACAAATATAGGTTTGCTATTTCTATAGAGGAGGTTGATGATTTTAAAAGAAAATATCATGCAATTTATTTTCTAAGAAGCCATGTCTATATTCATGACTTACAATTTCCAGCCACTTCACATGCTGGTAAAAGGAAGTTTTCCTACTGTTATGTTCCCGATATTAACAAAGCAATCCCATCTTATGATCTTCATCGTAAAGGAAAGCAAGTGGAATCAGAAGAAAGTTCAGTTAACGGACTACAAAGAGCAAATAGCAAATCTGCATCTTTTTGAAGTGGGATTTACTTCTCTCTAGCACTTTTTTTGAGAAGATAATTTTTGGGTAACAAATAGAGATGCAGACATATGTAATAGTACAAGCTGATAGGGTATTTTGGGTGTCAAATGGGAAGAATCAAATGTAATGTCAATTGTTTTGATCAACAGTATTAGGTAGGAAATAGTTGTTTGTAAAAGTCGAAATGGCCATCATGGTCTTTATGTCAAATTGTACAAATAGTTACTCGAACTATAATTGGGGATTTTCTTGTTGGTTCTTTCCTGCCAGTATGTCCGCCTGAACCAGCAATATGTAAATATATATTAATATAAATAAATTATAAGTGGTCTACCACTTTTTGCTAAAAAAATATATATATTATTGTGTAATGTGGATAAATCGTCTTTGGGTTAGTTAAATTATAAAGCTTAGTCTAATATTTTAAGATACCTTGTAAGATAAAATATATTGTTGATATACTTGGAAATCTTCATAAAAAGGATTATTGTCAAGAGATCATGCTTTCCAAAGGAAGCCCAATCCTAAGGGGGAGTGTAAGACCCCATCTTTTGTGGTCTTGTTGATTCTATGAGTCGTTGATGGTTTAGCTCCAATATCTTATATTCTTTTATGTTAGCTATTATAAATAAGTGACGATTGTTCCTATACATAAAAGATGTTCATGTTTTTTATTATTAATGGATATAGTTAATTGATTAATGGGTAAAAGCACAAAGTTGTGTCACGCTTTATAAAGGAAACGGCTAACACTGATGCAAATTTTAAACTTTAATCACTAAAAATTGGCATATATGTTTTGAATTTTGAAATGATGTAAACTAGTAAAATATGTATTTTTTAGTATATTTTATGTTTGTATTTAAAAAATAAAAAATAAAAAAATTTAAACTAGTTTTTAATAAATTAACACTATAATTTAGTTGTTGATAATTGAAAAATGAAGTTATATGGAACGTCAAACTTTTTATAGTAAATTTTATTTTTATTTTTTCAAAAAAATTGTATATATTTATAACTTGAAACTTTAGTGCATAGATATATTTTTTTTCAATTTTGATAAATATATATTTTTAAATAAATATTAAAATGTGCATGAATCAAAAAATAGTTGTATCCATCGGACATCAACTTTCATATTAAATATTTATCTAAAATGGAAAAAATATACCATCTTGAAATAGATTCTTTTATCTAGTGCATCATTTTTTTCAATATTTTTAAATAAATTTTATTATTTTTCCTTGGCATGTTAATCAACCTAATATTTTGTGTTGATAACCTACTTTTAGTAAAAATAAAAAATAAATTATAAATTATAATTAAGCTATTAAAATAAATATATTTTTGAAAACTACATTTAAGAGTATTTTTTTATTTATTTTTTAAATGTTATTTACATTAGTAGGAGTTATTGAAATTTAAGTTTTTCAAATAATTTTATTTTTTTGGTAAATTGGACTCAAAGTGGTGCTCCATGTATTTTTAGCCAACAATTTTAGTTGAAAAAGTTGTGGAAGTATCTAACTTAGCTAGAATGAATCTTACTAGATCATATGTTTGACCAAAATTGATTTTTAGTTAGAAATACTTAAATTCAATTGTGCTGATAAGTTGGTTGAAAGTGTGACACAGCTTTGTGCTTTTACCCTAATCCTATCTAACTAATGGTTTTTGTGAGTTCTTGTAGTATCCAGATGAGTTCCATTCCTTGTCTATTTAAGTATGCAATGATCAAGATGTTCAATTATTGGTAGTATTATTATGTATAAACAAGTGGATTACATTATGTTAGGTTATTACATACTATGGGTGTGAGTAGGTGTGATTATAGAGATGATGATTGATATTTAATGTTTATTGATAGTAGTATTTATTATAAGTTAGATTTAAAAGGATTATTGCCATAAGTGGCTTATCTTGATGACATATAGTATGATCAATTATTGCTTGATTCTAATTGGTATTATGGAGGTAAGGAGCATTAAATTAAATGTTACTTGTGCAGATTAATGGATTTAATTTAACTATTATTCTTGAAATGTTATTTTTCATATGTCATTTGTTTTGATTATTATTAATCATGAGTAGTACTGACACTTTTTTGGTTGAGTAAACAAGTGAAATTGGCCAATATTGATCAGGGGGTCGTATAGTTACTTCCCTCATCTTATCCTTGTAAATTTTTGGTTTTTTCAAGGACATGTGACTTAACCTTGTTTTGTGTGGTAGGATTTGTGCGTATATGAGAGTTTATTTTATTAGTCCCTTAAGCTACCTTTGTAATATGATTATTTATTTTATGTTTTGTGGAGTCCTTATATGGTCTTTATTATTTAAAAAGTTCTATAGGTGGTAGGTTTATCGATTAGGGGTCTTTTTATCTTATAAAACCCCTTTAATAAAGTCTAGAGCCCACTCTAATTACCCACGTATAAAACGTGGAAAAAATTGGGGTTGGTTGGGTGGTTGGGTGGTTGGGAATTTATGGAAAGGTAGTTGTCTTTCCCCTTATATTTATTTTCTCCTTCAGTGGAGAAAGGGATTTTTCCTTTTTATTTTATTCTTGTCTTTTGGATGTTTTCTCATTTGAGAGGAGAACTCTTGGTGAAGAATGGAAGAAAGGGGCTTGAGGAGGAGAGGCTTCCACATGATAGACAGTAAATCTTTTGGTAAGATCTTCTCTTTGTTAGATCTTTGTTGATGAGTAAATGAATGTTTGCAGTTTTTTTTAATTCATTTGTGAAAATATATGTTGAATTCCTTGTATATTTGGTTGTGAGTTGTGTGTTTGGGTTTTTCTTGATGTGTGAGTATAAATGGTTGTAATGTGAAAATGGTGATAAATGTAAATGTTATAGGGTATGAAACTGTTGAGTAGTCCATGTGAATAGTGGTTATGTGTGTGTGCATGGGAGTAGCTATGTGACCCTTAGAGCTCAGGGGTGGATTGTATGTCAATCCTACCGTTGGGTGGAGAGCTATTGACAATATTTTTTTTTTGTGTTGTGTCTTTTCCTTCCAGGTCTACATATGGAAGTTGAAAACCAATGGCGAGTTCATCAAATTTGGATTTGAAGAAAATAGTTATGAGCCTTGTAAAATGGGGAAAATACATGGGAGTCTTGTGCAAATAGAATAGTTTCTAAGTACCCAAGGGAAGGAAGTTTGAGTTTAAAGTATCCAATTTTTTTATTCAAAAATGTATAATTAACTTATTGAAAAGGGTTCTTGGAAGGTGGGGAAGGGGATGATTGTGCTATTTGCACAAGTCATCACATCGCCAAAGGGTCACAGCTTTGAGTATAAGGGGAGGGGGGCCGTGACACCCCTGTAGAGCCGCCATAAAGGCTCTCACCCCTCAGACCATACCACCTCCTTTTTCCTGTGATTGAATGGCTTGTTAAAACAAAGTATGTAATGAATTATTTTAGTGGAAGGTGATCTGAAATAGTGGATCTACATTAAACTTGGGAAGAAATTTAAAAGAACATTCATTCAATAACAAAACTTCTGCAGATAATCATTGAAGAGAATATGTTTTGCAGTGTCACTAAGGGAGGAATTTATTATTTGGAAAATGTAGTAGTTAGAAGGGTTGGTTAAAAGTTATAAATTAGTTTCTATTTAGTTAATTTAAATGATTTTTTTAGATTCAAATGTTTATTAATTTTATTCTAATTAAATTACAAAAGGAATATAATTAAATATTTGTAGTTTGGTTGATGAGGTGTTTTGGGGTAAATCTGAATTTTACAAATATATTTTTAGTTTGTTACATTCTTTAGAAGCAAGAAGTATTGAATATTAAATCTCAAATTTGAAATAGGTTAAGAAGTAGAAGTTACAACTTTATTGTGACGCAAGGCGATTAAGTAGACTCGGGAAAATAGTTGTAAAAAAAATAAGTATTATATGTTTAATTCCTCCTTTCCATTGAACTTGATAAGAATTTTATGAAGGTTATTTCGAATATGATTTAATTAAGTAATAATCGATCATTAAAGTTATATATAGAAGTTGATTACCTGATGTTAGTGTACATAACGATAATTAAGTATATTAGGCCTTGGCACCATTTCAGATTCACTAATTAAAAATATATATAAAATGAGAATTAAGGTGATGGAACTTGGAAGACTAATCTAATATTCTAGTTGTTCAAGTATCAAGTAATACTATTATTCATTTTGTTGACGTTTAATTCTCTTTTCCACTAATAGTATTTATCATCGGAATTTGAGTAATACCATGATATGAAGCTGTAATGCCCATAATTTACACTAGGGCAAAAACACAACTAACAAATTTTTTTTTGTATAATGCCACAAATATTCATAAGAAAACTTTACCATGTTCCACATGGTGACTAACCTATACTCATTGGATGCCAATACTCTTGCAACATCATCAATGACTCATCACTTGAGAGCGGGGAGTGGGGTTAAAGGATGAGGGGTTTATGCAGAGTTCATTGCGTACACCCTCAAGCTATGATGAGAAGGAGCCTAATTTTTAATATTAACATTCGTACATCTAACATTATCTTACTAGGGATTATTGATAGTGATGGTATCAATAATGACACTCAGTTACCCCAACTTATAGTTTTCTAGCTCAACCCCGAGATGGGAGTAATATTACCACATATTACAACTGTTCATATTATTCCTCCATGTAAGTTTTTAAGGTCATCCATAGTTATCAATGTTACTTAAGACCCCATTATCAATATTAACATTTTAGATTAAGGTAACGTTAACACTAGTATCTTCACCAATGTTAATATTGTTAAATATATAAAACTATTGTGTGAACTACAATTCTAATAGCCAATTCAAACCTCATACTGAATTTTCTCATAATCTTATTATTAATACGATTATTAACCAAAATACAAATAATATTAATATTAATAACATTATCATTCTTAATACTACGCTTTGATTACCAACAATATTAATATGATAATTATTTAAAAGTATCCCCCAACCATAATTTCACTACCGTTATTATCTTCTCATAACTTCACCACTATGAATATTCCTTCTCTCAAGACAATTCCCATAAATCTTATTTAGCTCACTATAATAACAAAATTTATTATTCCCCTTACCTTTTAAATTTTATTAACTAAAAATAAATCACACTCATTTATATTATATATATAATGTTTGTTTACAAAACCTATATATATATATATATATATATATATTCATTTTATATTAAAAAAATCACAAATTTCAAAACTTCTTTCATTTATGTTTTTTTTTTTTTAATGTATTAGTAAAATTAATAATATACTACTTCCTTTTACCTTATTCTTTACTTTATTTAAATCACTTGCTTTAAAAGCATAAATTAAGTTCTTTAAAATTTAAAGCAACAATAACTAATAATACATTTAATGGTTACATATATAAAATATACATTTAATCAACCTTGACCTTTTTATATCCTTATTCCCATAAGGAAGCAAACATTTGGAAGATACGTAGGAGTATGGAATTTTATAAAAGAAAACTACTCACTAAGTTAAATCGCCCCTCTTTGCCTCATTTTTTTTTTGTTTTAACTTCTATTAAAATGAAGAAGCTTTTTAATTTCTCGAACCTTAATTTGACGAGTGCCCTAATGTCTCTTTTTTTTATTTATTTTTATTTTGCTTGTTCTCTTTCTTTCACAGGGTTATTTTGACTTTAAATAGTGGCATTCGACCAAGGAGGAAAGTAAGGGCGATGGGAGTGAATAAGTATGGATCGATGATGGCGAGTATTAACATAACAGGCTGGCACAAATCAGAGCGCCTAGAAGAATTTCTCATGTCTAGGTTTCGGGTTAAAAGCAATCGCTAAGTCTCCTTGTTTTTTTTTTTTCATATAAACCCATCTTAGCATAGTTTTATCCAGATGATGGGTAACTCTCCACACATATTACCCAAGCTATACTTATGCTCTTCGTTACCCATTGAAGTCCACAAAAATTATGCCAATCACAAAGAGATCAAACATTGGAAATATACTGCCATTAAATGTTGGCAAATAGAATCATGTCCCAGAGCAGCATGGCACATACTTGAGCCAGGTACCTCTGCTTTAATCGGGTTGGAGGGTTGGAGGGTTGTCTGGTACTCCGTAACATGTTGAACGTTGTGTCAGGCAAAGGTGACAACTAACTGACCACACATCCAAATTCATTTACATACATTAATAATAGAATCTGAACTGACTTCTTTTAAATGCAGCAGAGTACGTTAGGGTTGGATTACGCCTAAGTAGACATTGTATTTATTTTATCATTTCCAATTGGCTTATGTTTTTTTACTGTGTGAAGAGATCTAACTGAACCAGTCCTATTAATGTATCACTAATGCCAATGTATGACCCTATTGACTGTGCATACACTACTACACATTTTATGGAAGTAAAACCAATCATTGTAAGAGGGCCATATCGAATGACACAAAGATAAGGTAAAAGCTTGAAGCCACGATTTTCTTATAAAGAAATCAGATATGTTGTTCATACATATGCTTTACTTAGTTTTATTTTCCTAGAATTTATTCCCACTTATCTAACTTATTAGTGCATAAAGTGGGGAGTTGGGGCTTAGATATTATGCAGCAGAAATCCATACACAGTGTGTCCAACCTTATGGTGTCCAGATTAAGGAGACAGATTAGGAGGCAACAACTCACGTGGCTAACATAGATTCATGCTAAGACCCGCATAATCTCGTGATTCACTTGCAGGCCGAAATGCACATTCTAGCAAGTATCCCTACAGTATTTACGCAGCTCAGAGCATACAATAGGACTGTTACCATCCCCAGGCCAAATTTCTATATGTTAGATTTTACCATGTTTTACTTTCCTTTGTGTAATAGTCAATAGATAGCTACTTTTCTTTATTTCCTCTTGAATAATTTATATCTTGATATTATTCGTGTCATAGCTTGACCCACTATCCCTAGCTGAAGGTGGTTATTTTCTCCCATTCATTTGCTTGTTATATTCTTCTTGTTCTCTTCTTTTTTTTTTGTTTCCTACTTATCACTTCACTCAAGTATTCCAGAGCAACCAGATAACATCGACCCATCACAAAGACCCTATATTTTTATATATGTAAGATCAATGTTTTATTTTGAAACAAACTGACTCATTTCTAAATGAGCAGATTGGCCAAATCTCAAATGTTCACTGTTACAACTAGGTTTTTGCTCCTTCCTACCTATCTTTCTTTATTTATTCATTTTCTTTACTTAGTAATAAAATTGTGTTAGCATGCTGCCCATCCATTTACTGCAAGTTGTTTGGTAACCTGGTATTATTATAACAATGAAACATAAGAGGCCCACGGTCTGAAATGTATTTTATTTATCGGTATTATTCAAATCTACCATGGAACTGCACACGAAACTCTTAAATCTAACATGGATGTTAAATAGAAATAACAATCCAGTTCTATAATTTTATTTCCCTTTTTCACCATAACCATCTCCCAACATATCTCTCCTACAAAATAGAATATGTAAAATATGAACTTTTGTATTCAACAATTTAACATTTTTGTTTATATTTCTTTACAACTAAATACGAAAAGCCTAGAAATGAAATGTTTAGAAGATCATAAACAGACTTGCATAAGGAAAATTGTAATCATGACATATATGGAATGTAAACCTTTACAATAAGGAAATGCTCTTTTTTTTAGAAAACAAACTAAACTACATGTTTCCTTTCTTTGTACAAGGAGGTTGTTTTCTTTTCAAAAGGATGATACACATGAAATTGGCTTTCAATACAAATGACCAACTGAATAAGTAAGATGTAACATATGACAAGGGGGTTTTTACCCACTATAATGCTAATACATCTAAACCCCTCCAAAGCAGGTTTGCACATAGATTTACCAAAACCCTATGCATCTTGTGGGGTTGTGATAGAGTTTCTTCAGCTATGTTTAACTCACCATTATACTTCAAACCTGCACAACAAGACAATTTTTTTTTTCTCGATGGCCAAGGTAGTGCTCACCTCCCAACCTTTGGTTGGAAAACCAACCACCCCCAAGCTAGGAGGCAACCAAGGGAACCGGGTACAAACAAAACCAAACAAAACAATATTTACACACACATGATACACACAAGATTATTTTCACACCCACCAAAGATATTTTCACATAACTTTAGGATTCCCTTAAGAATCCAAAGTGGGGAATGGAGGGTGGACTACGCCCTCCATATGGAGACTTATAATAATAGAAACAAGAACAAGTCATTATCATACTCCCATCATTTCACATGCAACCCTTCTTTAATATCTTCTCTTTCTCCAAAACCCATACCACCAAAACCATTTTCACCATTTCACAATTACATATGGGTACTCATACCCTTTTTTTTTTGTCTTTCCTCTTAAGGAGGGATTAAATTTCCCCATGGAGGTTCCTACTCCATACCATCCCCAATGAGGGATGCTCTTCCCAAATTTTGGGTGAGCCTATCCCTATACAACCCTTTTCCCATCACATAAACCACATTCAACAACACAAGATAACAAGCACCAAAAGCATTTTGAAATGAACATACAAGCATAACACAAGAGATAAAATACCAAGCACATTTTTACATACACATGTAATCTTTCAAATAAAAACATAGAGAAACAGAAAGCGTGGTGAATCTACCTCAAAACCAAGCTTAGGGAAGGATGGGTCGAGGATCCACATAACTCCTCTTCTTCCAAGTTTTTTTCTTCAAACTCCTCAACCCCTAAAATTCAACCAAAATCAAGAATGCAAAAAGAATCCCATAACCCTTGTTTTGAGTTTGTTTTATAGGAACTCAAGTTTGAGTTCATTTGAATAGGGAGCTGACATTTGTCAACCTCTCATTCACTCTCATAGGCACACTCACCCATGTGTTCTCACATATGTGTGAGAACTTGGGAGCCTTTCAAGGCATCTTGGAGAAGTGGGGAAGGAAAAAGACTAGTCCCCATCCCACTTCCCAAAACCTTATTTTCGTCAAACCTCTTTAAGGCCTCAAAAAGAGTGCCCAATATTGAGATTGACCCAATATTTTGAACAAAAAAAGGTACCTGCCCTAGGGACCTTAAACCCATAAAAACACATAAAAAAATCACTTTTCAATCCCCAAAAAGTGCCTAAAAGTTCAAATCCGAGTTTGTCCATTTGGATGGACAACTCACCTCCTAGATAAACTGGCATGGCAATAAAAATCAAGTTACATACATTCACAATTTACATCATGAATAAAATACATCACAGAACGAAACTATAGTCCCTCCAAATGGACTATAGTTCGGTTTTCACTGGTTAAATTACTTAGGGTTCCGAAGGGTCACCTCCAATTTTCATTGGCCATGGAAAGTGTACCTACACACTCAATGCACACGTTAATCCATCCAAGTAAATCATATTCATTTAAAAATCAAACCATTGCATTCACACAAGTTTCATAATTCACATAGCATAAAGATCCAATAACATAATTGAAAAATAATTAACCACCTATCTTATCCTTTCATTAACCATAATTTTCATACTCATCCAATTGAAACATGATTGGTTCACACCACTTGTTTCCTTCATTCATCATTAAGTTTTCATATTCAAATTAAACAAACTCAAAAACCAGCATAAAATTAGATCAATCATCATAGTCAGATTACTAAGCATGTAGCATAATCAAAATCAAGTCATCATATGGACTTAAACATTTAAATATCATGTCATCAATGGTATCAATAGGCATGGACAATAACCAAATTCAAAACAATCCAAGTACTAGATGTATCGTAGGGGTGGGCCTCACAGAAGCGAATTCCAAAGCAAGATAAACAAGGGAGATTTAGACTCCACAAGGCAGCCCTTCGATCTGATAAATAGGAAATGTCTATAGTGATTAGCGCTGGTAACGCCAAATAACAATTCACAAGGCACAAGAATGAGGGGATTGTGTGCTTGTTGACTGTGCAGATCTTGAATGATAAGGAATGAGAGATCTATAAGTAATTTGTCTGTGTGTGGAACTTGGTGTGGAAAAAATATGAGGGAAGACATGTATAATCACGCAACCACTATTATATTCGAACCCAGCCATAAAAGAAAAAAACACTAAATCCTTTAAATCTAAACAGTTATACATATATCTCAGTCAACTAGTAAATATCCTCACAAATCTAAATTTTGTTTATTGCCAGGGTAGCGATTAACACAGAAACACAATCATAAGAAATACAAACAAATTGACTACAGTCAATGCCAAATCTGATTGAAGGAATTATTCACTTGAAACAATTTCTACATAAACTCTAAGTTTTCACGGCAATTTTCCAAACACCACAATCTTTCAAATTTACCAAATATATTAAAGCTTCTACACAAATAACTTATTCTTGCATAGGCAATCTTTCCAATTTGCATAACAATAAAAACAATTTAAAGAACCTATTTCCAGATGCTTGAGGAAAAGATGTTTGAAGTAGAGCTTCGCCTTCAGATTTCAATTTACCAAAGCTTCCAAATTATATACTTTTCCAAAAAGATGAAAACAAAACCAGAGCCAAAATTCCCCAAGAACTTCTTCCCCAATTTTTTAACAACCTCTTTTAATTTTTAACATCCTCTTTCCAAAATATCTTTTCTCATTGTCGTGAAGTAGCCTCTTTCCTCTTTTAGTTAATGCAAATATTCTCTCCGAGAATTAATTCCCAACAATAATGTTTAATTTTTTCTAACACATGTCACAAATAAAATATATTTTCAACCAAATCACAGATATTTCCTCTAAGATAATTACAAGATATTTGTGCATTTAATAATTCATAATTCACATATTAATTTCTAATTAAATTTAATCCTATTAATTTAATCACTTTATAAAATAAATTTAATCACAAGGATTAAATCACTTTACAAAATAGATTAAATTTAATTAATTAAATCAAATTTAAAACTTCTAACAGCATTAATCAAAATTAATTAAATAATCACTAAAAACCATTATAAGCATTAATTAACATTAATTACCCACAGAACATACCTTGCAAAATAAATAAACGACAAGGCAAACATGGACAACATGACAACAAAGCATACCGTAGCAAGGACTGATGACACACTGTGACTAGGGTTGTGGCTTGACAAGGAAATCCTATTACTATCTTCCAATCAACTATACCGTTGGGCAATGGACACGCTCAAACCTGTGAATCCAAGTGGAGCCGATGTCTTGTACCTATAATCCTGCAATAAAACATATGTCATACATGTATATAGATCATAAACAATCACACCGTGAAGAGAAAATCATGGAATCATAGGACACTCACAAGCGAGTGATGCAATCTCGTTCCCTTCACCAGTATAGTGTCACATCAAAACTGACGAAACTAAAACATCAACTAACTACATATGAGCATATATCAAAAAGCACACTAAAATAACTACCAATAGAACGTAAACAATCTGAAACAAAGTGTTGCAACTGGAGGGGCACTACATCCTCCCCCCCTAAACTTTGATTTACTCCTGGAAGTTGCAAGATAAGGTACAACATACACATCATATAACCATTACTAATTAGAAGCATATTGAACATAAACATAAGTCTCATGTTACACATACTCAAGTTTATCCAACACAATAAAACTCCATAATTCCATGTAACATAAACATTATTAAGGGAAGTCATAAATCACAATGGTGCAACGACCACCGACAAAGTCTCAAAGTACATATCGCATCATAAAAATTATCAAGTGCACATCACAAACATAATAAGTGTTATCCTAATAAAGGCAACAAGAAAAATACTACATCCCTCCTTCCACTAACAAACTACTCGCTATTCGATAGGGGACACTCCTCAGGGTCCTCATCTGAGTCCACACCTGCTTTCATGGAAGCAGAAGGTTAAGTACAAAGGCTTTCCTTCTCTTCCTAAGACAAAATAGGTGTGTTAGGTCCACACCCCATCAACCAATCCCTGATAACGAATGATTTCTTCATTTTAATTGTGTGTCCCGACTCTTCGATCTTCTTTCCTTTTTCCATCTTGAGCTGAGAAAGGGCCTCGGCCAAGGTCTCGTCATCGGAAATACGAGGTGGAGCTTTCAGTGTGGGGTTTTCTTTGATTACCACACTCTTTTTGGCAGCCTTCATTGCCTTTCCTTTCCTCTTTCTAGCCTTCGACCTTCCCATCCTTGCACACAAACTAGGGTAACATTAGACTCTAATAAAATTCTAAGTCTCAACTAATCCTAACTTAACATACATCTACACACAAGACATCACATTCTTACACTACACAAATGTCCATAATGCATTCCCCAGTAGGAAAGATATCGGTGCATTGCGCACTTGTAATGCCCCGTCATAATAACCTAAGGAATGTTGCAATTGTGTATAAAAGTGTAATAATTTTTTTTTTAAAGTATAATTATTAAGTTAATTAGTTGCATACATTCATTAAGCTATGCGACGTTACACTACTTTAAGTTTTCATAGACGACTTTAGTATTTCGCATTGCACATATTAAATAATAACATAAACATTAAAGATATACATTGCATTTAATTTGAAACTCCATTCAAGATAACATATAGCACTAACATGTTCATACATTGCATTTGATAAAATATACAATACTCATCCATCTGATGAGGTAGTTCAATAATAATTACATCTTATGAGTGTTCACCTCATAACAATTGAGGGAAGTTTTACAATACAAATTTTACAATAATGCAATAAGGAAAGTACTTATGTTTCCAAGTACGAGCTTTCCATCATGAAGCTCTCGTTGCCAAGATCAAAACTGGGAACCCAACGGAGTAAGGTGCACGTTCCACCCAACCATGTGGTACCCGTAGGTCCACCCCCCGTGCTAGGAGATAGTAATATGGTTACCTAGACATATTCTACTAACCCTAGACACTAGTACATAACAAACTAATGGTTACATTGCTTCCAGATTTTAGACAATTAAATGTACTACATACACAAGGTTGACTGTTACTTTAGGTGGAGTGTCATCACAATATTGCAAATGTTACCCTGGTGTTTCTTCCTACGTTTCGGCCCCCAACCTTGGGTTACTCTGGTAACCTCTTACGAAACCCAGCCCCATTGCTAATTATTGCGGAATCGAATGTCTTTTGAAGAAACAAGACACCGATTTGCCATTCCAGGCCTTCTCATCTTATACTCAAGACTGAAGTAGCTCAAGAGTCATAAGTGAGGCATAATCATCTTGTTAAAAGTTTTAATCATACTACTGTGTCATTTAATTATCACTGACTTACTAACTATTTGCAAGTTACCCTAACACCACTTTGTGTGTCGGCCCTTACAAAAAGCCACTCCCCTAAACATAACAAGGATATACTAAGTTTTCCTGACTAGGGTTTACAAAGTGCATAAAGTTTATCTCATATTAACAAATGACCCACAACGGTATCCAAAACACCATAATTAACACATGCACAACCCTAGTTAACTCAAGAAATACATTTGAACAATAATACACCCTTTCTACAAAATTCGTTCTGGAAGACTTATACAACTATAACTTTCCCAATTTGCCCAAAAGAACATGTCTAAAAGCAAATAAAAAAAAAGTATATATCTATTGTTCCAATATACTAAATCCAGACAAACAATAATATAAGCTCGGAACAAAACAACTAAAACATAATTTCGTTCATGCATTTAAAATAAAATCTCCTTTCTTAATGCATATCATAAAAGCAAATATCTATTTCTAATCTTCTTATACTTAACAACAATATTCAATACATTTTAAATATATTTACTCAATCAATCATTATTTGCATAATTATATTAATGTAAATATATATTCTTGCATCCCATTTGCCTTATATACACCTATCCACATTAATATTTTAATCAAAATTTATATTTAAAATACTTTTAATCATACATATATATATATATATATATTATATATACAAATTATATTAAAATATTACAAATGAAAATTAAAAAGTAAATTTAAACAAAATGAAACTAACTTTAAGTTTCATATAAAGTAAACATTTTAAAGCAGGGTTGGCGCTTTACACAGCCAAACCCCAAATAGGGGCGCGGCTGTGCAGGCAGCGCTGGGCGTCGCCCTCACAGCCGACTCCCCTTTTGGGGAAGGCTGTGGGGGTAGCCCCCCTACGCGTCCCCATATAACCCTTTGTTTGTTTTTTTTAAAGAAACAAAATTTTCGAAAATAAAACCCTCGCAATTTTTTAATAATCCGCGTACGGAATTTTGATTTCATACGCATTAATATTCAAGAACAATATACATAATATAATTCATATGTATATATGTATATATAAAATCTATATACAAATATATATATATATAAATATATATATATATAACTAAAAACACAGTTTACACAGTAAATAAATTACTGGAAACAGATAATTTCTTTCATTTGAACTTTCTACAGAAAATTAAGAAATTGTCAATAAACACATTTTGTTTCAAATATTTTCAATTCAATCACAGATCTCCAAAATGATCTCCCATTTTAACAGATTATTTAATCATGAAACCTTCAATGGTTTTGTAAATCTCATCTGTAGGTTTTCCTACTGTTTAAAATATATCTCTGTTTGCCCCTATTTGTTTCTCTATAATTTTCTTGTTTTTACAATTTTCAGAGATTTAAAAAAAAAAATTAAGAGTAGAGAATTTCTTTTCTTTCTCATCTAAAATACTTCATAGATCTTTCCTTCTATTTTAAATAAAATCTTTTCCAAAATTCCCAAGGACACAGGAAATTCTAATCTAATATTTTCTCAATCATTTTTTTTAAAGAAATCAAATTAAACAGAGAAGAATACCTGTAACACCTCTGTTGTCTGTAACTTGAGATTTGGCTGTAGAAAAGAGAATCCTCTGTTCCCGTAACACACAGTCCTCCAAATCTTCTTCAACCAACACAAAAGAACTTCCCACCAAGGGATCTTCCACAAATATACAGTATTGCCAAAAATAAAATAAACAGAAAGATTTTTTCTCAAGCTCAGATATTTTTCTCCGTGAAGAAAAATTGAATAACCCCTGTAATTTCCAAATCCTCCAGATAATATCCGTCAACAACCTCAACAATAACAATCAATGCACTGGCACACATGTCGAGAAGTGCAAAATATCTTCTCAACCACTTCTCGGCAATCTTGCCTTTCAAGATTTGCATGATTAATTAATTTAAAATTTAAAATTCTTAATATTTAATTTGCATGCCTTATTTAATTTATTTTAAATTTACAATTTCCACATGCAATAATTTGTTTAATAACCAGAAATACCTTTTTCACAAAATATTTAATTTAAATATTAAATCAATTCACACACAAAATTCTAAAATAATTTAATTTAATTAATTTATTTATTTAATTAAATAAATTTAATCTTTTAAGATTAAACCATTTAACCAAATAAGCTAATTAATTAATTAAATTACAAGCACTAATTTCTTCAACATTTAAAAATTAATTTAAATAACTATAAATTAAAACACAATAAACTAACATTAAAATTAACCAAATTTACCTTTCAAACAATTTATCCAAATAGAAAATGACAAGACAACCACGACACAAACTAAAACTGACAATGTACAGTGACCGGGTTATAGACTAAACTAGGGTGAACCAAACTACTATCTCCCAATCAACGTATTCGTTGAGTCTTGACATGCTCAGACCTGAGTAACCAGGTGGAGTCGGTGTCATGTACCTGCAATACCTGCAACCAAGCAATAACATGCATATATATATATATATAAACCATTGTACAGGCACACCGTGCGGAGAAAATCACAGATATCACAGGGCACTCGCAAGTGAGTGATGCGATTCCATTCTCCACACCAATACATGTCACTTCAGACTGGCGAATTAAATAACTGTTAGTCCATCATAAACATATGCAGAGCAAGAATCATCTGAAAGTAAACATCTAAGCTACCACAAAGCATATCAGAAAACAGTAATCACCATACAATGTATCATCATGTCACAGAATAAATCCACTATCGCTCAAAACCAGCGATCAAAATATCCAAACAAAGTATCATAATCTAACAGTGTGAAAACGTAATAGCAGAAAGCATAGGCATAAATGGAGGGGTACTATAGCACTACACCAAGGGTCTCATCCTCTCTACTAGTTTTTTGTACTATTGGACCAACACCACCTAACGACAACTTCAGGGTAAACAAGCAAGAACAACCCAAAGGAAAAAACATAATCTTAAGAGTACAACACCTAGGTCACCGTAATGGACTCACAAATATCCAGAGTACCCAATGTTAGAACCTTGTGCTCTGATACCATGTGTAACGCCCTACCATGTAACTCTAGAAGACGACGCAAACACAACAAAAGTGTAACAATTTTTTTAAAAGTGTAATTAATAATAAGTAAAATGAACTACACTTAATGCATACATCCTCTAAGGTACGTGACAACGCTTACATTTGAATCCCATAACTTACAAAAGTGAACTAACGATAGCATATAAAATTAAACTCATGATATAAAGAACATAGATCTAAAAGCATTTAACTCATCACATAAGATACAAAGTACATTAATGAATCATTCATAGATTGCATTCATTCTATAAGGCAGTTACAAAGCTCTTTTCCAAAATGAGGAAGATCATACAATAATGTTATAATAACAATGATACAAGATTCCTCCTCAAATACAAATGAGGAGTAGCACATATACATAAGTATCGATTTGAACCAACACTATACAAGAGATGGTACAAATAACTGGAACATGCAAGCTCTCCAATTTGGAGGATTCTGCCAACACGAACATGTAGTGGAAACCCAACAATGTAAGGTGCACGTTCCACCCAACCAAGTGGTATTAGAAGGCCCACCCCCGTGCTAGGAGATAGTAAAAGGGCTTCCTAGAAAAAATAACCAACCTATAGACACAGGCAACACACAATACTAAACCATACAAGAACAATACATACATAAAGGTTGCATTGCTTCCAGAGTAAAATAATCAAGGATATCAACTACACAATACATATTGTTGTCATAGGAGGAGTGTCACTACATAATTTTCTACGGGTTACCCTGGCATAACCTTCCTAGGCTACTGGACCCCCATCCTGGCTTACCCTAGCTACCTCTACCGGCTGCTGAACCCCCATACAAACTATGTTTATCACCTCACCTCAAGCCTAAACAAGCGCTTGAACCATGAGAGAGACATCCATTATCTTCTTTAAATGAGAACTACTCATTTCCCTTAATTCTTTTTAAGTTATCACTTGATTAAACCCTCAGTGAGTTACCCTGGCGCCCCTTTGTGTGTCGGACCTCCAACTGAGAGCCACTCCCCTACCAACAACATAAGGATCTAATCCGCCACCAAGGGTAAACACAGTGCACAAAACGGATATTAAATCTCAATCCAAAATATAAGAGGCAACACATCTCGTTCGTAGTAACCGGGTGTTTAACTAAAACTCAACCAAGTGCACTACCCAAGGGAAAACAAAGGGTTGACCCATAAATCACAACCCCCTCATAAAACAACATCATTTGGAAGACTTACATACATGACTAACCAATTTCCCCAACTTACGAGAATAGAAGAAATCATAATTTAATAGGCAATTCAGGCAGGAAATAAAACTACCATTAGGATTTCCTAAATCCAATTTCTATTTCAAGAAAAAACAATAACACAACATCAACTACAAGGACAACCATCATGCACAATAAAACAAAGCCAAAAATGTATACATCTTAATCAAGGAAAGGACCATATAATTTCCAACATGCCTCAAAGGTAACAATAATTTGTGCAAGGCTATACCCCAAGTGAAATCATTGTAGTCAAACAACATAGTCCAAGCGTAATAAACTTAACAATACAATTTCCACTTCCCTAGCCTCTGGAAGAATAAAACAAAACTCAGTACTACAATAGTACACCCATAAATTATAATCATTACACTATTTCCCATCAAAGACAACCAGGAATTCACTTTAATCAACAATCATATAAATACATGTTCTATAAATAACTAGAGATGTATTTTGACATAACAATCTTTTCTCTTAAAATAGAAACCAATGTACATATATACATTCTTTAAACTTATCTACTAATTTCTATTTATAAACAATAAATATTTACTAACACAATTTAAAATAATAGATCACACTTAAATATTATCTTCTATGCTTACATAAATATCTTTTCATAATACTTAAATTTCCCTTAACTCAAACTCGTTAAGAAAATATATAATTTAAAAGAAACTAACATTCATATAAGAAACACCATATCATTTACTCAATCACTTACATCTACTTCCAATAGTTATATCTATATTCCTTATGAAACTTTGTTACCTAATTCATTCACTATGCTACCAAGACAACCCTTAATATTTTACCCATCATATAGAACTAAATGAAGGTAATATATTGCAATTAGATTACCATAATCAAGAAATAGATCAAAATAAATATTTTGAAATGAAGATAAAAAAAAACACACACATATATATATACATCTATAATAACATTAAATCAATTACTAATTCAACTTTTAAAAAAATAAAAAATAGATTTTCAATTCCTAAACTAAAGAATCTCACAATAACTATACGATCCCTCAACATACAGTTAACTTCGCCATGTGAATGGAAATCAATTTAACATAATAAAGTCAAAATCTGATTTCTCAATACTTGCAACTATATACCTATAAGTATATATAGCTTTAACTAAAATTCGCAGATCGCCTAGTTCTCTCCCAGTTAAACTAAATGGAGACAAATAATAATCATTTACAATGGCATCAATTACATTGGAACCTATATGTTCAATTCGACTCTTTAAAACAAATAATTTACATTTCCTAAATAAAATGGATTTCATAACATCCATATAGCCCTATAGGCTCAACAGATATCTACAACTACAGTGTACATGCCATGCAAAAGAGAACTAATGATTAAGCATACAAAAGAATGAGATAAAGCATGCAAAGCATTATCACCTAGCAAACTATGGCTAATCAGATAGATGATAATCCAACAAACATTGCACAAAGTTGTACAACAATCTATATTACAAATATCCAATTGCTAATTGTAAAAACACTGGATAAAACAAATCCCATGGCAAGTTAAATGAAGACTTATAAGACATTTTCATACAGTCTTATGCTCTGTAAATAGAGGGCGATTACAGAAAACAGCGCCGACTAAACCAAAGAGAAATTGCAAAGCATACAAATGAGGGGTCTGCAAGACTAGGGAAATCATCGCCGGTGATATCAAATAAGAGAACATGCGTTTTAGAACGTGGTTGATTTCATATGTTAACGGTACAAATCTCATTCAAGACATGGCTAGAAGATATGCGCCTAAAGACAAGGTGGAAAGGGTTTCATATTTCAGATGTGGAGCAGTTTAAGCTATGAACGCCTTACCTGCGTGGTCCACAAATGTGGTTGACGCATTAGCAACAAAGATAAAGAAACAGGATATGAAGTGAATTCCAAAGCAAGATAAACAAGGGAGATTTAGACTCCACAAGGCAGCCCTTCGATCTGATAAATAGGAAATGTCTATAGTGATTAGCGCTGGTAACACCAAACAACAATTCACAAGGCAAAAGAATGAGGGGATTGCATGCTTGTTGACTTCTGCCTTGTTGACTGCGCGCAAATCTTGAATGATAAGGAATGAGAGATCTATAAGTAATTTGTCTATGCATGGAACTTGGTGTGGAAAAAGTATGAGGGAAGACATGTATAATCACGCAGCCACCATTAAATTTGAACCCAGCCATAAAAGAAAAAAACACTAAATCCTTTAAATCTAAACAGTTATACATATATCTCAGTCAACTAGTAAATATCCTCACAAATCTAAATTTTGTTTATTGTCAGGGCAGTGATTAACACAAAAACACAATCATAAGAAATACAAACAGATTGACTACAGTCGATGCCAAATTTGATTGAAGGAATTATTCACTTTGAAACAATTTCTACAAAAAATCTAAGCTTTCATGGCAATTTTCCAAACACGGCAATCTTTCAAATTTACCAAATATATTAAAGCTTCTACACAAATAACTTAGTCTTCTTACACAGGAAATCTTTCCAATTTGCATAACAATATAAACAATTTAAAGAACCTTTTTCCAGATGTTTAACGAAAAGATGTTTGAAGTAGAGCTTCACCTTCAGATTCCAATTTATCAAAGATGAAAATAAAACCAGAGCCAAAATTCCACGAGAACTTCTTCCCCAATTTTTTAACAACCAATATTAACAACCTCTTTTAATTTTTAAAATCCTCTTTCCAAAATATATTTTGTCATTGTCGTGAAGTAGCCTCTTTCCTTTTTCAGTTAATGCAAATATTCTCTCCAAGAATTAATTCCCAACAACAGTGTTTAATTTTTTCTAACACATGTCACAAATAAATTATCTTTTCAACCAAATCATAGATATTTCCTCTAAGATAATTATAAGATATTTGTGCATTTAATAATTCATAATTCATATATTAATTTCTAATTAAATTTAATCTAATTAATTTAATCACTTTATAAAATAAATTTAATCACAAGGATTAAATCACTTTACAAAATAGATTAAATTTAATTAATTAAATCAAATTTAAAACTTCTCACAACATTAATCAAAATTAATTAAACAATCACTAAAAACCATTATAAGCACTAATTAACATTAATTTCCCATAGAACATACCTTGCAAAATAAATAGACGACAAGGCAAACGTGGACAACATGACAACAAAGTATACCGAAGCAAGGATTGACGACACACTATGATTAGGGTTGTGGCTTGACAAGGAAATCAGGTTACTATCTCCCAATCAACTATACCGTTGGGCAATGAACACGCTCAAACTTGTGAATCCAGGTGGAGCCGATGTCATGTACCTGCAATCCTGCAATAAAACATATGTCGTACATGTATATAGATCATAAACAATCACACCGTGAAGAGAAAATTGCGGAATCACAGGGCACTCACAAGCGAGTTATGCAATCCTGCTCCCTTCACCAATATAGTGTCACATCAAAACTGACGAAACTAAAACATCAACTAACTACAGATGAGCATATATCAAAAAACACACTAAACAACTACCAACAGAACATAAACAATTTGAAACAAAGTGCAGCAACTGGAGGGGCACTACACAAATGTATTAGTAAATGGTAAGTGGCAAAATTTATAGTTGCTAAAACTATTAGCAATCGTTAATATATATTACCCCGTGAATAATGATTTTAATTTTATTAGAAGTAAATTTAGAATCATTAATATTAGTAAATATATATAACTAACGATAATACTAAGAGTAAAATTGGTAATATTATCTATAGTAATGTAAGCAAGGATAATATTAAATATAAATATTATGAGTGACTTTAATATTAAAATTGGTACTTAATGAGGATGGTATTAAGAAATAAGATATTAATATTGAGTATTAAAGTTAGTAATATTAGAACCATTATTAATAAAAAATTATATGTTTAATAATGTTCATTAGTAAATATAAATATTGAAAGGAATGGTAAGGATAAAGGTATTATATTGCTAATATGAGTGTTATTAAAATCAATGTTATTAGAGATATTTAATATTAACCTTATCATTAGTATGTTCCATTTTTATGTGTGGTTAATGATTCTTAGTGTTTATACGTGTTTATTCAAAAAAAATGGTGGTTGTGTAAAAATTTAGGGCATGACACAACCTCGTTCCCATGCAAAAACATAATGTAAACCCTCTTAACCATTGATAGACAAAGGTTTTCTAAGCCTAATGACATTGACAAATAATTTTCATGCATTGTAATTTTTTCGTTCTGACTGTTTTGGTCGTTTGAACCTTCAAAACCTAGTCAAATTTTCTCTAACCCTAAACTTGATCTTTCCTCTAGTTTTTGGGGCCTCATTTGGGGAAAAAAACATAAATGAAAGTTTTTCACCATATTCTCAGCATCCTAGTAGTACCTTCACCTAGTTCTCAAATGTCATCATTGAGGA
The DNA here is from genome assembly GCA_007258455.2 of Sequoia sempervirens. Classification (NCBI taxonomy): domain Eukaryota; kingdom Viridiplantae; phylum Streptophyta; class Pinopsida; order Cupressales; family Cupressaceae; genus Sequoia; species Sequoia sempervirens. Next base: position 80,714,256 of record VDFB02000008.1, on the reverse strand, counting down.
CTTATATCATCTCCTACATAATTTTGCATGTAACCTTCTGAAATGACTTGATTGTCAAACCTAGGATTGGGAGATTGTTCTTCTAGTCTTGTGAAGGCTAGAGAAGGTTGGGATCCTTCGTGGTTAGTCTTTTAAGTGTTCCCAACATTCATAATAGATTAGGGATGTGTGGGGTGTTAGTATTCTACTTGTGTGATGTCACATTGTGATGAGATGTCATGTGTAGACCTAGTGTTCCTTGTTGCACTAATGTTTCTTAAGTGTTCATATATTTACTTAAAAATAATAATTATCCCATATATTTAAACTAATGTCCCATGGGTTCCATGGTGGGGCATTACAGGTGTAACCACTTTGTAGAGTGATGCAAACACTTTATAGAGTTGTGTTATAGCCATCTGGAAATATCTCTAATGTATTTGTATTTAAATCTCTTTGAATAAAAAAATATATTTTCCCCCCAAAAAACATCTTTTGAATCATAACTACCCCTCTTGGACATACCTCTTGACAATAGTGTCCAACTTCCTCCACTAACTCACTCAAGAGCCACCCTATAAATGCAAGATGCTTCATAACTCCTTAGCACCTAGGATTAAAAAGTGTCATAAATGACCTCAAATGAGCCACCTTTGTGTTCTACCTTCTTCATGAACATCACTACAACTAATACCTTAAGTCAAGATGGATAATTAATGATAAAATAATATCTCAACATGGGCATCCAAGTACCCATTCCAAAATTATTGTAGATGCAACATTAGCACGTTAGGATTTTAATTCAATATAATACTTTCCTAATATTATCCCACATGATATTATACATTGAAATGATATCTATAGGAATCATAAAACAAATCAAGTGTAGGATCCAAGGCCCATGGTCTTCCTAACTTGAGAGAAATTATCCTTGCTCACTATATTCATGAGGGAATATACACATTATCTTGAGTTTCAACCTTCTGTAACATGACCTTACCATTTCCTACCATCTTAAAAATAAAATAATAGTATACATTATCATTCTTAGTATAAATATGGTACATGGAATTCTTAGCCAAACAAATAGCACTCTAACTATCACATCTAGTTTAATTACCCTTCAATCAAAATCAATAATTGAATGTAGTTTCTATAACCATTTCACCTCCTTAGAGGCTTTTGTAGTAGCCATGTACTCTACTTCAATGGTGGAAAAATCAACCATGGTTTGCACACCACCAAACAATAAGAAGGTATAGCCACTAGTGGACCTTTGACTATCCAAGTCACCTACCCAATTTGCATCAACAAAGTCTTGAAGTCCAATATCTTAACCATGTCATTAGTAACATGATAAAATAATAAAGAATTATAATCCCCTCATAAATATATAAACACTATCTTAACATAAGTTTAATTATCCTTGTTAGGGTTAGACAACCTACTTAGAACTCCCACTACTTAGGCAATATCCAATCTAGTGCAAACCATTGCATACATCATACTGCCAACAACGCTAGCATAAGGCATGTTATAAACCTTCGAAATTTTCATCTAATTTAGGACACATCTAAAAAATGTTAGTGTCAACAAATAAAGAAATTCTATATGATTTACAATCATATATAATAAACCTCTACAAAATAATATCAACATACTCTAACATAGCAATATTTCTATCAGAATCCTTTTGATCTTCATACCAATGTAGCGTCATAAATTGTCACCCTTGACAATTTCACACTAGGCTTAGCTCCCCCTTATGTGCTTGGACCCAATTATGTGTTTAATTTTTTTTTTTATAATAATCTCTAAAAATCAGAAGTTGAATTGGGAAAAAGAGTTAATGTTTATTTACCAATGTGTAAGGCCCCAAAATAGGTCCAAACTAAGGTGCTAGCACCCCTGTCCAACCTATTTTTGCCTCAATTCAAATATGTTGGTGTCAGCATTTTAACATTTAGAAATTCAACATCATTTGTCGGTTGTCAATAATTAATTTATGGGAAATTAAAGAATTGCATAAAAATACAAAGTCTTTTTCATCATTTGAATCACCTAACAAAAGCTTAAAATCTATGAGAGCAATTGAGCATCCTAAAAGCAGTCAAGAGCAGAATTTGCAAAATTACAACATTATTTCAGTCAAGCATCATGTTAGCAATGATCATATTTTCATATGATTTTGTGTATATTTCATGTTTTTTTTTTTTTGTGAGTACTAACCCTTGTTGGACTTCAAATCAAGATTCATATTCTCCTTGAGGGTGATGAGTACAATTACTTCAATCTATCAAGGAATGCAGATCTGAGTGGTAAGTTGTAGCAATTGTTAATTTATCAATTTTTTATCATTTAGCCTTTGCTTGACTGAGGGTAAGCTCTCTTTTACATCATCATAGTCATTGTGGAGGTAAAAATACCAAAACGGGGTTTGACTTAAGCAAGCCCCCTATATGGCACACCCTTTCCCCTCTTTCTTATGTGTAGGTTGAAAATCTGAAATAAATTTAGAGGATTTAATATCTAATTGTTCATTCAAGCATTTGATTCCTACAAGTCAACAAATTAGAGAAAGTGGATTCTATCAATGATAAACGAAGTTATGACACTAATTCTAAAGGAGAGCTTACAGACAAGGACCAATAAGAGACTGAAATCTAATTCTAAGTATATGTTCTAGGTCTAGGGCGCCAGCACCCCTGTCTAGAAATTTCAAGCTCAATTTTATATGTAAGTTCCTCTATGTTTGCACTCTTTTGTTCTGAATTTTGTTTATGTCTCTTTGTTCTATGTTTTCCAGAAATCACAACAATTTGTTGCATTTTCATAGTTAACCTAGGTGCATCTTTGCATTATCAAATTAGATCAATTAACAGTCAATTAATCACTATCTATACACACAAAACATCCAAAAGGACTAAAACTTTGATCCACCATTATGGCTCTTCCATTGAGGTTAGTGGCCAAGTGGGTGTTGGAGATCAACTTTAGTCCTTTCCCTTGTGATATTGGAAGAAGTGTGATTTAGACCCTAGATCCCTTTTTCCCACATCACAAACAATAATCTATTTTGTAACCCCCAAATCCTTCATATCAAATGTCCTAGAAAGCTAAGATATGAGCTCCCTAATCATCACCTTACTATTACAAATAAACATGTCATCCACATTCAAGACAATGATTAGAATTTGACTATCAATAATTTTATCATAAACATAGTTATCTTCACTCCTTACAAAACTCATTTTTAGTGCAAAAGAATCAAACTTCTGGTACCACATGTGGGGTGACTACTTCAAACCATAAAATGACTATTTTAATCTACAAACCAAATGTTTCTATCCTTTCACTACAAAATCATCAAGTGTTTTCTTATAAAATATCCTCTTCAAGGTCCTCACATAAAGAAATTTTAACATCCATTTACCCAATCCCAAAATCACAAGTATCAAAAAAAGATAACAAGAATCTAATAGAAGATAACTTAGAAATAGGAGAAAATTTCATTAAAATCAACTCCTTCTTTGGGAGTAGCCCTTGGCCAGTAGTCTTTCCTTGTATCTTTCCAACCATTCATCTGCTCTATTTTTTATGCAACCATTTTAAACCAATGGGTTTTCTTCCCTTAGGTAAACTACCAATATTTTAGGTGTCACAATTGTCTAATTCCATCATCTCCTCTTGCATGGCCTACATCTAAGACGCATTATCCTCTAAAGGGAGAGCCTCCCTAAAATATATTGGTTCATCGTCAATACATAATATGTCACATCCCATCTTGTTATTACTAATTTACTTTTACCTTCACGGGTAAATAGGTTAGTAAATGTAATCATGAGTTTGATATAATTGCTAAGGAATGGAATACTGAAATAGGTATTATGTGAGTATTGATAAATGCTTAATATGGCTTTGAAAGAGTAAATATGTTTATATTTATTGCTATATGAATATGCTAAAGTTATGATGCATATGGATTTATTATGAATGTCTAAATATCATTGCAAATATGTTGAGTTGGCTGCAGGGACAGGTTCATTCCTCCAGGTGGAGGGGAAGTATCACTCGGAAGAAAATCTTGGTTCAGTAACCAATAACATAACCTATTTGAGCTTACACACACTCACAATAGAAAGGTTGAGTCTAGACATAGTGTTGGGAAAATGGTAAGCCATCCTAAGAATGATGTGTTTGCATTAGTAAGGGTCTTGATTATTGATGAATGCATGCTTGGGTGATGTTTATCTATTTGAGCTTGTGAGTTCTTCCTTATGTGTTATGCGTGTTTGTGTGGTTGAATGAGTATTTGGGATATATGCATGTATGCATATGTCGACATACGCATATGTCGGATATAATGGGATATCCATACGAGTACGTCAACATATGTAAATATATGCATATATGTATATAAATGTGCTATGATGAATACAGTCACTTGTTCATAATCATTTTGTATACTAAAGGGATTACTTTCCTAGTAATTATATATATATGCACGTGTAAGCGTTAATTCTTATTAGAGAAGTGTATATATAATATATATGTGCATGTGTGTGTAAATATGTGCATGTGTTAATATTGTGAATATTTCACTTAGTTGTAATTGTTCGATTATTGAATGGATTATGGCTTTGTACAATATAATATATATGTGATTGGATATATGTATAAATATATATACATACACACATGAGCATTAATGCTTATATAGATTGTGTGTGTGTATATGTATGTATGTATGTATGTATGTATGTATGTATGTATATAATATATTATTATTATGTGAATGTTTACTCGTTTGTATTCATTTGTATATCAAATGTAAACGTATTTGATTGTCGTGGAATATATATATATATAATATATTTGAATATATATACATATTGTATTGTGAAGTATTGAACTGTGTAAACGCAAAAGCAATAGATACAACACAATCAATGAAACCTTATATTAGAGAATTTAAATAACAATAATCAAACTGAAAGAACAAACTCTCTAAAGTCGTCCCATTGTTCTCTATCTCCAAGGATTTTTCAAATCATTGTGGCTCTTAGATTGTTTGTATGCACAAGACTTTTCAAATGACAACCTAAAGAACGAGATGCTGGAAAATGCAAGAAATCTATTCCTACATGATGATTGCTAAACTATATGATAATGTTGCTATGATAATGATGTTGTTCAATGTTGTTGATGAAAGTGATATGAAAATGATGGAATTAACTATTACAAACTAAGATGCAGCTAATGATAAAGCCTTGATTCGAAATTAAATGCTTCTAAATGCTAATGGCTAAATGCTCACAATGTTAAATGCTCCCAAATGCTCTAATGAAAATTCTGCAGAGTATACTTGCTCAAGATTGGGATATGAAATGTTGTAGAATGAGGTTGTATTTATAGAATTCCCAAGGCATATTCTGATGTGGTAGCAACCAACGGTCAGGATTTTAGCTGGAGAGATAGAGGGTGGAGGATAAAGAAGTTAGAGGGAATCAAGGAGAGTGTTCCCTTTAATAGAACACATTACCAAGTGTGAGAAAGAATAAATGGAGGAAGAGAGTCAAGTGTCTCATAATTTGTTACAATTTGTTGAGGTAAAATACCAATTTAAATATTAAGGATATTTAAATTTATGAGACACATGATGAGGTGGAAGGAGGAAAAGTTGTAGACATGTGACTAAATTCAAATTTAGCATTATTCAAATTTAGTAAAAAGGTATTAATTAAATAAAACAAACTATTTAAATTTGTTTATTCAATTAAGATTAGAAGAATATGATTTAAGATAGAAGAATTAGAAAATGAACTATATAAATTCATTTATTTATAAGTAGACGAAATAGAAGGTTTATTAATTAAATAACTTGTATTTAATTAATTGATTATCCAAACCGATTTTAGGTGTATACATTTTGCCCCTCTTTGAAGTGGCGTGTTTACACATTGCTTCAAACAAAAATTTATTGTGCTAACAAAAAAAATCGATATGCCCCAGACGCTGATTTTTCGAGTGATGATGGATATATGCCCCCTCAGGAGATAAGTCAATGAATTTTTAATATTTTAGGTTTTTTTAATTTTTTCAATTTTTTATGATTTTCTAATTATTTTCAAAATTTCAAGATGTCTCAACGATTTATCTCCCGAAAAAAAAAATATTGATCCTGCCCCTTTGATGAATTGATTAATTAAGGCCCTTGTTGAAAAATAAAATCAATCCCACTTAATTACCCCTTTAAAAGGTTAAAAAGATGTGAAAAGAGCTCATTTGTGTTATTTGCATTTTGGAGATTGAGTGATTAGAGCAACTTTGAGCAAAGTGAGCAAGATCGTGATTATGATCCAAACCCACCGTTTCGAGCGAGTTCGATGTCACAATCGCCCGACCGCACATGAACCTCTGGTATGTACCCTGAAAAACCTCCTCGTGAATTTTGGATTTTGTTTTTTTCACATTTTTCATGTTTAAATTTTGGTTTGATCACATTTTAGCGCATCAGGTAGCCGATATAGCGCATAGGTAGACTGTTCTAGCGCATAGAGCACTTTAGCACATAGGGTTTGTTTTCTAGCGCATAGGATTTTGTAGTGCATAGGTGAAATATTTTGGCACATTAGGTAAATTAGCGCATGTAAGTCAAAATTTAGCGCATTCAATCAAGAGTTTAGCGCATTGGTGTTGTGAAATGGCGCATTGATGGATTTTAATGGCCTATTCATAGATTTGGCGCATTGATAGACTGTTATAGCGCAATTGCACATCCATGTTTTTAGCACATAAAAAAATTATTTTAACGCATCCACACCAGATTGATGAAACGTTGATTAGACTCCTTGATTTTGATGATTATTGATCACGTCAGTTGTTGATTTGATGATGTTTGATGATGTTGATAGATTAAATGATTATTGATCTCATGATAGGTGAGAATCAATGATAGGATGATGATGATTGACCTCATGATAGGTAAGGATCAATGATAGATGCTCACGAGATTTAATCAAAATATCATTAGAGCTTATTAGATTGATAGGTTGATTGATGTCGATTGATAAGATTGTTGATTTGCGATATGTTATGATGATAGGAGCCTTTGAAAGTCCTTCAGTCTCAGGAGTGTTTCCCGAAGACCTAGGATTTGATTCCACATCTGGTGCAAGCTAAGTTAGATGTGATTGGACGATACAGGTTGACCTCTTTGATAGATATACACCAGTACAGGATTATCAAGGGACTTTTGACTGCTTTGGCTAAGAGGTGGCATAGTGACCACAACACTTTTCACTTAGCCACTGGTGAGATGACAGTCACGCCAGAGGATGTTTATCGGATTTTGAAGATTCTTGTTGGCTACCTGGTTGTGTACGTTTCGACGGAGCAGGGAGGTACTGATGCACTGAGGAGAGTTTCCAAGGATGACCAGATTTGCAGATATGAGATTCCATGGTGAGAGATGGTTGATGCATATGCGACACTACCATGTGTTCTTTCTAGTTTCATCAGAGATTTTCTATGTCCCGACCGCAGGTCGAAGGAACTCTTAGTCAGTTGGGGACGGATATTAGAGAGCATGATCACACAGGGGATCAAATATGCTTGGGGATCCTACATGCTAGCACACTTGTACCATGATCTTCACCAAGTGGTTTATCTCAAAGGGGCCAATTTGTCAACAGGGGTGACGCTACTGCAGATATGGGTGTGGGAGCACATAGTTGTCACTCGGCCTATTGCAGATAGAGTTTGTTGGTTGTATTTTTTGGGACCAACCAGGTTGGTCTCCTATTCTACCTATGGAGTAGCCAACTCCAATCAAGGGTAGCTTTGAGGACCTAGACCAACTGACAAGATCAAAAGATCTTCTGCACTTTAGGCTCTGCAGAACCAGGGCAGGTATACCCACACAATGCCTCAAAGAAGACCGGACATTGCTTTTTATAGTAGATAGCTTCTGATGCCAAGCATTAAGGACCTCAAATAGGGCTAGATTCTCAGTAGCTCAACCTTGAAGCAACAAGGAGGTAGGGCAAGACATCAAACAAGGATATTCAATGATTTATAAATTGTTTCTGAGGAGAACAGGCTGCAGGACAGACCAGTGCCTAATTTTGGGCCACGGAGTCAAACACAACAAAGGAAAATCATCTGCAAATAGACCTCAACCAGTGGATCTTGTTTTGTTGATGCCTTACATCAACTATCAGTGCCTTACACTGACAATCCAGCTCCTATAGCAACCAGACTCTTCTTATCGAATCCTACCTACAAACAAGTAATCACTGCTATCTGTTCAAAGGATTTAACTGCTTCCTTGAAGCAGACCTATCAACAAACAACACAATCTCATGAAGTATGAGAAGATGAACAAAGACACCTTATGCATTCATTCAAATGACTAAAAGCACACAAATAAGGAGACAGTCTGATAACATGCATGAAAGATAAGCATCTTCATGTATTCCTACTTAACTGATTGCATTTACAAAGGAATTCAACATTATAGTTTACAGACTCAAAAAATGACCTAAGACGAAACCCTAATCTATCCCAAGATGGTCCACAAACTCAGAAAATGGAACTGAACCAAAGGAACCAAACCCAAGGGACCGAACCCCTACATCTGGCCATGAAATTCTCCTTTATAGGAACAGGAGAAGCAACAAGCAACCGGCCAGATGAGAATACACGTCATCAACTGACTAGGAAAAACCCCAAAATAGTTCACAAGCCAAGTCATTATTTCCAACTGCTTCACTGGTCTCATAAATGCCACTGGTCGGGTTGCTACAGGAAAAACATTCCCGCACGAATGAAGCCAAGCAATCAATGTCAAATCCACCGCTAAATCCAGGCACCCATACTCGAGCCATACCGCCCTTGTCCCAGAGTCGCGTTGCCATGAATGCTATCTCGGTGGATCCAACAACCAACTCACTGTCGCTATGAATGTTCCAGGCTTCTGGCGCGAACATAACAGAAACCCTGACTGTGGTTAAGTTTGAAACTTGACCGTTGATCGTCCATGATCAGACGGTCGCCTTTTAAATATCATTGGACCGTTGAAACAAGCCTCCACTAGATTGCACTCCCCACAGGATTTAATGTCCCTGCAGCTTGCACCGGCGCAGCGAGCGAGATCCGTTGATCTCATCGCTCAGCACCTGATAGCCGTTGACTTCAGTAGACATCTGCATCATATACCTGGCGCTCAATCTTCAAGTTAAACATCGGGCCCCTTTACCATTGAAGTTAAAACATCGCCATTCGTCTGACGCACGTGCACATTGATGGCCTTTAAGTAGCTCAGGTTTTAACTCATCGCGTGGAGAGGCCCACATCGGCGAGAGATAGCATCCTCGACCAGAGATCACAACGACACACCAACAAGAAGCACCATCGGCAAGAGAAAGCGGACTCGGGAAGACATCATACATAGTCAAAATGCTTCATCAAAATGTATTTCCTTTATGTACTATCCATTCGCCAAGACAAGGGCATATCCCTCACCGAAGCAATCCTTTCACTTTGTTCACAGTTGCTATAGCCACCTACCATCAGCGAGACATCATAGAGATTTCACCAAGCTTCATCGAAGACATCATTTCAAGTCGATGTGACTTATAACATCTCCAGCCGACGAATTCACTTGCCAAATTTATGTCGTTGTAGCACGCAATCCTCGGTGAGAGGTTATGTAGACATTACATTGTTATACCGAGAAGACCACGTGACCGTTTTTGTTTGCCGAGACTTTCAGAAAGTCCTACCGAAGGCAAATCTATCGCTGACCGATATCCACTGAAAGTCACTGTGACATATCGCTATCGGTGAGATGTTATGAAGACTACGTTATGTTTCACTGAAGATCACCTGAGGTCATTCACATTTGCCAAGACAAAATGGTTCTCTCGCCGACAGAGTCCACCTATCGCCATAACATGAAATCCTCGGTGAGACGCTATGTAGAGTGAAAAGTTATGCCGAAACAACCAAGCATGTTAGGTCGCCGAGAGAAGAGAGAACTCCTGCCGAGTGCCACTTTAAATCATGTTGGCAAGACCCGACCCCTTCGCCAAGACCTCCCGCTGCAATACAAAACATATGCCGATAGAATCCCAAAGTGCATCCATCGCCGAGACATCAGAAACTCGGCAAGAGGCTAGCCCGATAGCCAGAAGATACGCCGATAAGGGTTCCCGCCGTCGCCACAACAAGAGGAATGTCTCGCCGACAACCTGCAACAAAGAATAGTGGAACATACACAGGTCGGGGAGACAATTGGGTACCTATGCCGACAAAGACCCTTTATGTTCCATCAGCGAGACCGAAGGTCACTCGCCGAGACCTCTCGAATTCGGCAAGACATTATATCGATAGCCACAACTCACGCCGAGAGACTTCCATTCACCATCGGTTGGTATAACATTTAAATCTCGTTGTGACCTCACACCGATGGCGTTACACTAGGGGCGGCAAAAGGATTTCGGGGAGACCAAGGGGAGCCAAGAAGACCTCACCTCGAGCGGACACCAACACACCGATGGGAAAAGCCCATCGGTGAGACACAAAAAAGTCGGGGAAACATCTCCCCGACACAACCAACACAGGCCGACGGAAAAGAGACCTCGAGGAGACAACACGGGGTCGCCGAGAGGTTATCCCGAGCGCCAGAGGTCACAGCGAAAGCAACACGGGGCCGGTGAAAATGGTAGCAAGGGGTCGGTTAACGACGAGACAAAGGGGCTCGGTGGGAACTTAAGTGAAGAGCGAACTGGCCAGACCAGTCACCATGGAAAAATAACAAGCGGCCAGAAAGGAAAAAGAAACCTGCAGACCCAAATGGGAAAAAGAAACCCTAGCCAGGGTTTAAACACATGAAAGAAGTAGGAAGGCGAGACAAAAGAACCAGAGGGAGAAACACCCACCAGAAGCAAATTCAAACACGCTGAGCTCAACCCTTGTGGGAGCCCACTTAACCCACGTGCCAAAATGAAAAACACCCCAAACTAGGGACACAACAGGAAAAACAAAGGCACATAACCAGAGAATGAAAGGCAACCCAAAAAAGGGACTAACAGAGTTCGTCCAGCTAGTCGACCATACATTTTTGGATATACAGGTCCAATTGTCTAGCATAAGCTGGGAAAATTGGAGTACTAGCGGAGGGTTTTGGATGATTTGCATACTATGACATGGAGGCCCTATTTAGATTGTGAGCAGTGGCCGGAGGATGATATTGAAATGTCGTATGTGTGCACATCGAGGTATCTGATTGGGAGGACATAGTTTGAGATTGGGAGATTCCTGCTTAGTAGAGTGCTTCGACAGTATAGGCCAGTACAGGGTATGCCCTAGGGAGTTGCACTATATGCAAGACATTCTGGAGTGGGGGCCTTGTTTATCATATGATGTAGCATGTGAGGAGTACCTCATATTACATGAAGTTATATGGGATTACCATCCAGAAATCATAGAGGCTGCAGTGTCAAAGGAGTATACCCATTATTTCTTTTCACATCCTTTCTTGAGGATATCCAGTCCAGATGAGCATGTACTGACACTAGATGATGATCAGGCACCAAGATGGAGGGGGTGGAGGAGATGACGAGGAGGAGCAGGGAGAGAGCAATGATGATGGAGATGATGGAGATGGCGATGGTGGTGATGGAGGAGATAGAGATAGGGGTGCAGGGGGAAGTGGACTAGTGTTAGACGTACGAGTGTCTCGGAGGAGGAGATCCCTAGTGGCTGTAGCACAACAACATATTCAGATTCATTTTCCCTCCAAGCAGTAGCAAACACAGATGGTTGCCTTACAAGCCTAGGTGCAGGCATTACAGGGTCAGCTAGCACAGGCTCAAGCACAGATACAGGCACAGGCACAGATCACTGCTCTGACGGTAGAGAGAGACACAGCGAGATAGCGGTGTGAGTAGGTCGAGTCCTTGGCAGAGAGATTGCAGAGAGTTGCTGAGGGTACCTCCACAACAGACATGCTCAGAGAGGTCACACGTGTTACTTGAGAGGCAAAGTATTACAGGGGATGATATCCAGAGGTAGTGCCTCCAAAGCAATGGATTAGTTATGCTCAATTTGCAAGTGCCAAATCAGGACGCAACCACTCATGGACTACTAGCAGGGGTGTGACTGGGCCACCTCACAGAGATCCAGGTGCAGGGCCATCAGGTGGTGTAGCAGGAGGCACAGTGGGGCCAACATTGTCTGGGGGGGCAGCACATAGCTCCTATATTCACCTTTGATGTATTGACATTTGTATACACTAATTGAGGACATTGATGATTTTTGCCACTTTGATGTATCGCTCTACATATTTGGATATCATTGTACACTTGACATTATTATTTTGAGGTTATATATGATATGCAATGGATATTTATCTATATGGTGTCTATATGTGTTTATGATGGATGCATTTAATTTCTTTCTCTATATGTTATGTGATGTTTACATGATGATGCATGATTATGTATGGATGCGTACATGGTTAATGATGCTATATGTTCTATGTGTGATTTTTTTTTATGTTATATGAGATGGATATGATTATGCAAATGATATGTGATGCACTTTATTTTTGTATTTTTTGAATGCAAATATATGATCTGATGCATGGATGAATGTATGATATGATAATGCATTCTAATGTATACGCAACTATATGAGAATGGTTTTTTTTTGTTAATTTCAAATGTACTCAATCCATTAATGATAGAGATAACATCATTTTGAAGTTTACCTGCCTTGGAAAATCTATAATGCAGATGTGACTAATATGGATGCAATCTATATTAACCATGCAAAACTAACATGCAAAGTTGTCATCATAGCAGCCGATTTGTTGTGCTTTTATCATCATTGATTTTTTTGAATTGTTGAAAGTGAATACAAACATCGATGGTATAATTAGACCATGATGACCTAAGTACTACTTCCATGATTTTTGATATTGCAAGTTAACACAAGCATCTAGGTATAATTTAACCGAGATGACCTAAGCATTTCTTGCGTAAAATAGACAAGAGTGAATTGTTTTCCTATGAAAATTCTGAATGTCATTGATGATACTTTGTAGAGCATGTCTTGCAACAATTTGCATAGTAGTAATGATTAACTCATAGACAACAGACAAAAAATATATCATTCTCGATTATAGCTTCTCTAGTCCAGGACATCATTGAGTTGCTCCAGAAAAATTATAACAAGAATAAAAATACAATATTTGAACATTCATGTCAAGGTGATAAAAACCATGATTCATAAGAACATCATCCATTTAAATTTGTTTTGATTTGATTGATTTAGTTGTTTGATATGGATGGTTGATGTGTAAAGTTTGATGATTGATGTTCAATGTTGAGTTGTACTATGATCGTTGTGTTTGTTGTGTTGCTTGACTATTTGTTTGTCTATTGTGTTAAGCACAAAGTTTATTGCCCCTAGTGAGTTTAGGATTTTTCCCCCAATCTAGGGTGAGACACGACCACAATGCCAGGATATGTACATAAGGCTTTTCGACGATAGGAAAAATGATGGCAAAAGTGAAAGGCCGACACATGCCCAAATAGATGGAAAAGATAATCTATCACAAATAGCACCTGTTGCCAGGTTTTCACTAGTTTTTATTGCACTTTTTCAGATTTTTTTATTTTTTATTTATTTTTTATTTTTCACTCTTTTTTTTGTATTTTCTCCTTTTTGATTTTTTTTTGTTGTCACCAAGACGCCTATTTGCTAGGTTTTCATCAGAGTGACCATTTTTTTAGGACTTTTTCTCTTTTTTTTCTTTTTTCTTTTTTTTTTCAGGACTTTTAACGTGCACTGGATGAGTTAGGTGTAGAAATTCTTAAGATGAAGACTTTTGATAGGTTCCTCAAATAAATCTCCTTTAGGTGTAGACAGCTGATAAGCTCCAGATCCATAGACTGATACGACAAAAAAAGGACCTAGCCAATTAGGTTCAAACTTCCCCTTCTTTTCACAATCCTGTTGATTGTGAGGATTTTCTTTTAAGACCAAGTCATCAACTTGAAATGTTCTTGGTTTAACTCTATGATTATAACTCCTGGACATCCTTTGTTGATAGGCTTTCAAAGGATCCACAGCATATTGACGACGTTCATCCAATAGTTCCAACTCTTGTAGTCTAGAGACCCGATAGTCTTCCTCTAAAATGATTCCCTTTAGCGACACTCGGAGTGATGGTAGCTCAACCTCAATAGGTAAGATTGATTTTGATCTATATACAATGGTATATGGTGTGGCACCTATAGGGGTGCAGATGTTGGTTCAGTATTCCCACAAAGTAGGGTTTATTTGAATGTGTCAGTCGCGTCCAGCATTGTTGACAGTTTTCTTTAAGATTTTCAAAATGGTTTTGTTTGAGGCCTCTGCCTAGCCATTCCCTTGAGGGTAGTAAGGTGTGGAAAATTGATGTTGAATATGAAACCTTTCACAAAGTTCTTGGACATCCTGATTCTTGAAAGGTCTGCCATTGTCCGTGACAATGGACTGAGGAATATCATACTGACAGACAATGTAATTTAGGATGAAGGATGCAATTTTTTTTCCGATGATTGTGGTTAAGGGAACAACTTCAATCCACTTTGTAAAATACTTTATGGTTGTGATGATGAACTTGTGTCCATTGGATGATTATGGATGAATCTTACCTACAAGGTCCAGTCCCCATTGACAGAAAGGCCATGTTGATGCAAATGGTTGCAGCTCCTGCGCTGGTGCATGTATGAGGTTGTCATGGATTTGACACTTTTTGCATTTCTTAACAAATTGAAAAGACTCCTTCTCCATGTTTGGCCAGTAATACCCCAAGTGTAGGAGTTTCTTAGCAAGAGTAAAACCACTTGAATGAGTTCCACATTTACCTTCATGAACCTCTCATAAAGAGGTTTCAAATTTGTTATGTTCAAGACACCAAAGGAGAGTACCATCAAGACCTCATCGGTAAAGTACATCGACTATCAGGGTGTGTCGAGTTGCTTGTCGGATAAAGTTTCATTTTTTTTATTTCGGGATAGATCAGGTGGAAGGGTATTGTCTCTTAGATAGGTATAGATCTTCCCATAGATAGAAGCCTCAGCTTCGCCTAGATGGCATATTACTTGGGATTCAAGGTTGTCATAGGCAGGATTAAACACTTGTTCCACCATGAACTCATAATGGCTTCATTTTTTCAGTATCTGTGGAAGAGAGGCAATGGTTTCCATGGCATCAACACCTTTGTTGTCCCCTCTTGGAATTTGTTCAAATTTGATTTCAACAAAGTACTTCTTGAAATCATCCACCATTCTCTTATACGGCATCAACTTTTCATCTTTTGTCTGGTAGTCATCATTAACCTGATTTATGACTAGTTGAGAATCTCCATAGATCTGTAACTCTGTGATCCTCCATTCGACTGCTACCTTGATACCAATGATCAATTTTTCATACTCGGCTATGTTGTTAGTGCAAGGAAACATCAACCTGTAGGATTTTGGAATGGTATGTCTTTGAGGCGTGACAAATAGGATTCTAGCACCTCATCCATGTTGTGTGTAGGATCCATCAAAATATAACATCCACTATTGTGTTGACATGGTAAGGACGTCTACGTCTGGAAATTCAATGCTCATTGGATGATCATCTTGCAATGGTGCTTCAGCTAATTGATCAGCTATCACCTAACCCTTGATTTCTTTTTTGTCTACATATTGGATGTCAAATTTGCTCAATATCATTACCCACTTGGCTAATCTTCCTGTTAAGGCAACGTTGCTGAGTAAATACTTCAATGGATCAATCTTAGCTATAAGTTTGATAGTATGGGTTAACATGTAATGTTGCAGTTGTTGAGTAGCAAATACTACCGCCAAACAAGCTTTTTCAATGAATGTGTAGTTGATTTCATAGCCATTCAAGGTTCTGCTGATGTAATAAATAGCCCTTTCTTTTCCCACAGAATCTTCCTGTGCTAGTAGAGCACCCAAAGATACCTTTGTTGTTGCTATGTAGATTAATAATGGTTTTCCCTCAGTTTGTGGTACCAGTATAGGTGGTGACATCAGATACTGTTTCAGTTGATTAAAAGTTGCTTCACATTTTTCATCCCATTTGAAAGAAACATTCTTGTGTAGTAAGTGATTAAAAGGATGAGTTTTATATGCTAGTTGTGCAATGAACTTCCTAATAGATTGGAATCATCCCTGTAAAGATCTGAGTTGGCTGATATTCCTAGGAGGCAACATCTCCATGATGGCTTTAACTTTGGCGGGATCCACTTCGATGCCTTTTTTCGAGACTATGTACCCTAGAGTCTTGTTGATGTCACGCCAAACACACATTTTTTTGGGTTTAACCGTACATTGAACTTTTCCAACCTGGTAAAGATTTTATCTAGGATTTCCAGATGTCCTTCCCTGGTGTATGATTTGGCTAGCAAGTCATCTACATAATCCTCCATGAAGGTGTGCATCATGTCATGAAAAATGGTTGTCATTGCATGTTGATAAGTGGCTCCTGTGCTCTTTAACCCAAAAGGCATGACGATCCAGTAGAATGTACCCCATGGACATGTGAACATTGTTTTCTCTTGATCTTCTGGTGCAATTTTTATCTAGTTATAGCCTGAAAAACCATCCATGAGTGATAGCATTGCATGACCCACTATCAAATCTACAATGATGTTAATGTTAGGCAAAGGAAAATCATCCTTCGGACAAGCCCTGTTAAGATCTCTAAAATCTGTACATATCTTGATGCTATTATCTGGTTTAGAAACTGGTACAATGTTTGAGATCCATTCAGCATAATCAATAGGTCGGATAAATCCTACATCTAATAGTTTCTTCAATTCAACTTTTACTCGTAGGGAAATATGCGGATGCATTTTTCTCAATTTTTGCTTCACTGGCTTACCCAAGGTGGTAGTGATAAATGATGCATTATAAGCTTTGGATCTATGCCTAGCATGTCAGCGTAGGACCAAACAAAGTTGATTTGTCTCTCTTCAAAGAATTTAGTGAAGCTTGGCTTTTCTTCCTTTGTCATGGATGTTGCCAAATGTAGAGTTTTGATTGTTTCGGTTGTACCAATGTTGATGGATTGTGTGGACTCAACCAATACTGAAGATATCTCATGATAGTGCATGGGGAAGAGTATCAAATCTCCCATCCTTCGATGCCTCAGAGAGGTTTTCACTGTTTTATGCGCTCTTTATTTTTACTTTTTCTTGATCTAATACTGCCATTAAATGGTTTTCACCATTAGATCCATTTTTTATATTCATTGTTTTGCAACTAAGAGATTTGGCACTCCCCTTTTCTAAAGCTTTGTTATGAGATTCAATGATGGAACTTGTTTCAGGATTGTCAGAACAAAGGAAGTTTACAATGGCATCATCGTTTGGAAAGATACGTATGTCTATTAACTTGGTTTGGTCCCAGTCAATTAGTTTGAGGTGTACCAACGGTAAAGAATCATCAGATTGGTTAAGGTCAAAAGGGGCGAGTGTCATGATGGCAACGTCGTCAAAGTGTTTGATAGCAATATCAAGGTCTATGATGTTACTCTCCTCTAAATGATCTATCTCGCTCGACGTCTGATCGTCTTGACTAGAGTCATCGATATGTAGTGATCCAATTTCAAGTGGTCTAGACCCCGAGTTTTGTCTCTCTGTACGTGTTGGTGCATACCTCTTTATTACATCAACTTCTTTGTCTTCAAAAGATACTTCAGATAGTGAGTTCCATTCATATTCATTGGAATCCGTTTCAAAAATAGCTTGGAGTTGTAGGATGCGCTCACAAATCTGCTGCTTGGTTTCTTCTTTGGTCTCTTCTCTGTATCCCAGCCTTGTCTTATCTTTTGGATTGGTTATGATAGGCTGAATAGGTTCCACAATGCCTTCTTTTCTTTTGCAAACAGGACCATTTCCTTTGTATCCCATCTTTTCTAGGATTGTTTTCCCTTTACCATATTGTTCTATCTGTACATTGGAAGTTGATGCTTGTGATGCTTCTTCAGCTTTGTACAACCAATTTAAAATGTCCTTGTCTTTTGACTCATCCACTAGAGTACATGCTTTTATAAACTTTCCATCAAAGAGTGTGGTTGGTTGTGAGGATTGTTGTCTTGAGGTTGATGGTTGTCCATATGACTTAGGAGAAGGCAGCAGCTGTGAAAAAACATAATGATTGCTCAATAGAATATTCCCCCATGCCTTTGTCTTTCAATTGGACCTTTTTCTCAAATAATTTTGACAAAGCATTTAGTTGACTTTCATTGTTTGAAGAAGTGGAATCACCAATACCTTTATCTTTTGACTGAACTTTTTTCTTAGCCTGATTTGACAAAGAACTGATTTGACCTTCATGGCTTGAGGAACTAGGAGTGATAGCTTCCCTATTGTGTGGTACAAAGGTATCTTGGACTGATTTAAGAGTATTGCAATATTGAGGATTGTTGGAATCAGCTGAAATGGTGATCTCTTGTCCATTGAAAGGAAATTTCAAACATTGATGATACGTTGACAACACTGCTTGCATCTCATGGATCCAAGGTTGACCCAAGAGTATATTGTATGTCAACTCCTTGTCTAACACTTGACAGATTATATCTTTTACGACTAGCCCCACTTGAATTGGTAACACTATCAATCCCTGGGAGGATCTCTCTTCATCATCATAGGCTTTTATAGTGATCTTTCTTCTAGCATCAATTACATTTTCTGAATATTCTAGTGCACGGACAAGTTTTAAAGTGCAGATATTTAGACCAACTCCTCCATCTATTAGAACATGTTTGACCTAGTTTTTGTGAATCAAGACCTCAATATGAAGGGCAACATTGTGGATGTGTGAGTGATACGTCATCGTGTTCTAAAAATGATAGGCAATGAGGTGCGATCAAATGTCCCACCATAGCTTGGAATTGAAAAATTTCCAGATTATTTGGTACTGTGGTGGCTACTAGAGCTTGTTCTAAAATCTCCTTATGAGCTGGTGAAATTTTGAGAAGTTCCAATATTGATATCTAAGCTGGAATTTTCTGCAATTGATCAACTATGTTGTATTGAGTTGAAGGGGCAGCAGCTATTTTAGATGTAGCTCCTTTTAATATTAATTTAGCCTGCCCTCTTGTGGTTGCATTGACTAGCAAATTGTCTTGTTTTTCTCTGATTTTAATGACATTAATCTGATTATCAGTTGTAGCAACGTTTGTGGTCAAATTTATTGGTATGTCATTGATTTGATTGTATTTGGTGTTGGTGGTGATGTCACTGAGTTGATTTTCAGCTGTGACAATGTCTTTGTTTTGATTATCGTTTGCAACAATGTTTGGTGTGTCATTAACTTCAGTATCATTAGTTTGATTATCAGCTGCAACAATGCCTAGTTTGTCATTGATTTCAATGTCATTGTTCTTATCTTCAACTGCAGAGATGTGAAGGATAGTGGTGTCATAAACATAGTTCACATTTTTACCTTTGTTGTTTGCAGAAGAAGATTCTCCTTTTTTCGTAGTTTGGTAAAGGATTCTTGAATGCTCCATGATCATTATTCGTTTGAGGTCCCTCTTCAAATATTTCTTTTCTATCAATCAAATCTTTTACCAAGTGTTTCAATTGCATACAATCATTTGTTTTGTGTCCTTTGTTTCAATGAAAATCACAATAGTATGCATCATTCCACCAAGATGGTTTAACTCTTGGTTCCCAATCTCGTGCCTCTAGTAATGATATAACTTTGGCTGCGAGAAGTTCCTTCAATGTTGATTCGAGTGACTGTCCCAAAGGTGTGAATCTTCTTCAATTTAATGGTGTTCGATACAGTGGTGTTTTGGATTCAATATTGTTTTGATTGTTGTTTTGATTGGTATTTTGATTGGTGTTTTGGTTGGTGTTTTGATTGGTCTTGGAGGCAGCAGCTGTCAAGTTAAAGAGTGGTTTTGCATTTTGTGTTTCAGTTGCAGCATCATTGTTACCAGAATTTTTATTTCTTTGCCAAAATTTTTATTTATCATTGTTGTTATAATGATTAGAGGAATTTGCTAAGTTGTTTCCTTCATTATAGAGTTTTAAGACCCCTCCCTTAACCAAGGCTTTTTCAATTTTAATTCCATTTTGAATCATTTTCTCAAAGTTGGGTGGGCATTGTAGTTCGAGTCTATAGCTCATCTCATCATTTAGATTATTAATGAAGATTTCCATCTTTTCTTTTTTTGGGATAGGGCGAGCATACCTAGCAAACAATCTTCTCCATCTTTGTAAAAATATGAGAAACGATTCACCCTTTTTTTGTTTTGTGTTGCAAAGGTCTTTCATGGTTATCTCGTATTGGATGTTGTAAGAGTATTGGGTGATGAATTTATTAACCAACTCTTCAAAGGACCTAATACCTGGTGGTAATTTTGAGAACCATTTCATGCATTGGCCATCTAAACTTTGTGGAAACAATCTCATCAAGTAAGTCTCCTCATGTGCAAACTCCAAGCTCATGGTTCGAAATTCTCTTACATGATCTATAGGATCAGTTTTTCCATTATATTTATCGTACTTTGGGAATTCACAATGCTTAGGAAAGGGTATCGTGTTCACAGTTTAATCAAAAGGATATGGGAAGATGTCTTGTATCAAGTATCTTTTTGCGGTTCCTCTTTGCATGTCAAGAAGTTGTTGCAAATTTTTCATTTGATTAGTTAAAGCAGCCACTGGATCTGAGTTCGGTGGATCAGTTTATGTTCTTCTTGGAGCTCCTTTCAGTTGATTAACATCAAAGTCATTAGGCAACTTGATACCTTGATTAGACAGCATTAAAAAGTATTTTTCCCCATTTTTTCCACTTTCTCCATGAATTTGTGGAACTTAGGATCTTGTTGAGCAATTTGGATGTCTTCCTCAGTAATTTCATCATTTTCAAGTTGGCAGAACCTATGAAAGGGATTTTCTTCACCTTCAACCATGGTGTTTTGAGTCTTTGTTTATTTTTCCTTGAGTTTTTGCTTTTGGGATCTTGTTAAAACGAGCATACAAGTGTTAAAATTTCACTAAACTTCGATCTTTGTTGGAGGAGTGCCAAGGATAATACTAAGATAGAATGGCAAATTCTATTGATGAGACTAAAGTGATAAATTTGATTATACAGTGTTGTTTTGTGATGAAGGATGACAGATCCTGATGGTGAAACTTAGCTTAACAATCAGAGATGTGTTTGATGATTAGGCACTTTAAGGTGTTAGATCTTAGTTTGGTTTGAAGAATTTCACTTGTAAAGGCCAGTTTCTCCAAGTTTAAAACACTGTTGTGATTGAGGAAAGATTCTGCTCTGACAGGGATCCCTGAATGTGATTTTAATTTTTGGACAGATGGTGAAAATAGCTCTTTGGTTGTGAATTAATTGGATGCGTTAAAACAGGGCACAGATGCGCTAAACTAAATTGTGCCCTAGAAGCGCCAAAAAATGGACTCAATGCACTGAAAAATGGATCAAATGCGCTAGAGAATGCACTAAATGCGCTAAAAGATGAACTCAATGCGCTAGAAAATGACTCATATGCACTAGGAAATGGGTCAAATGCGTTAAAACAAGTCAATGATGCGCTAGACTACCCCCTAAATGTGATTTCAACTTGGTACTCTGTTGGATTATCAAGTAAATGTGTTGGAAGATGGAATAGATGCGCCAGAAAAGGACCTAGATGCGCTAGAAAATTGATCAAATGCGCTAGAAAATGACTCAGATGCACTAGAAGATGCTATGCATGCGCTAAAACAGGGAATGCATGCGCTAAATTGGAAGTGTTCACTGTTTTGAAACTCTGTCTAGTTATTTTGCTTTGAATCGGTGAATTTGAATGTTTTCAAGGGATAATATGTTGAACAATGATTATTGCTTGGTTTCCTTGTTTGTGAATTATGTGAATTAAGTGTTCTTAAATGGATGATTTCTTGAATAATGATTTCAAACACAGCAGCAAGTTGTAAAACAGTTGTGTCAAGCCTATGATCTAAACATTGAGTGTATGTTCAAGAATCTGGTTTGATTCCTTTGATTTCCACAGGTATAGAACAAGAGCAAACAGATCAGTCACTTTTCTAATTTCAAGGGTCATTTATAATATCACATCTCACATCTTAGAACTATGTCAACTCACACAACCATGTCACCCCCTAGAGGGCGCTCGTATTTTTTCCTTTCCCGGGTCTTAACCAAAGTCAAATCCTCCACTTTTGGCCAGTAATCCCTGATAGTTATATGGTGAGTATCTTGCGGACAGATTCTTCCATCCCCTTGCATTGTGATATTAAAAATGTTCGGAGACTGACTCGGTTGGCTTCTACACTTTAAGTTCGTAGTAAGAGTTTCTATTTGGTGCGGCAAATGATAAACTCCCTAAAGTCGTCCCATTGTTCTCTATCTCCAAGGATTTTTCAAATCATTGTGGCTCTCAGATTTTTTGTATGCACAAGACTTGTCAAATGACAACCTAAACAAGGAGATGCTAGAAAATGCAAGAAATCTATTCCTACATGATGATTGCTAAACTATATGATAATGTTGCTATGATAATGATGTTGTGATGTTGTTGATGAAAGTGATATCAAAAAGATGGAATTAACTATTGGAAACTAAGATGCAGCTAATGATAAAGCCATGATTCTAAATTAAATGCTTTTAAATGCCAATGGCTAAATGCTCACAAATGCTCTAATGAAAATTCTGCAGAGTATACTTGCTCAAGATTGGGATATGAAATGTTGTAGAATGAGGTTGTATTTATAGAATTCCCAAGGCATATTCTGATGTGGCAACAACCAACAGACATGATTTTAGTTGGAGAGATCAAGGGTGGAGGATGAAGAAGTTAGAGGGAATCAAGGAGAGTGTTCCCTTTAATAGAACACATTGCCAAGTGTAAGAAAGAATAAATGAAGAAAGCCAAGTGTCTCAGAATTTGTTACAATTTGTTGAGGTAAAATGCCAATTTAAATATTCATGAGACACATGATGAGGTGGAAGGAGGAAAAGTTGTAGACATGTGACTAAATTCAAATTTAGTAAGGTGGTATTAATTAAGTAAAACAAACTATTTAAATTTGTTTGTTCAATTAAGATTAGAAGAATATGATTTAAGATAGAAGAATTAAAAAATGAACTATATAAATAAATTTAGAATTTATTTATAAGTAGATGAAATAGAAGGTTTATTAATTAAATAACTTGTATTTAATTAATTGATTATCCAGACCGATTTTAGGTGCACACACACACATATATGTGTGTGTGTGTGAGATAAATACATAGAAGTCAAATTGTATATACGTGCTATGCTAAGTAAATATATATTGGTATATATATGGTATATACATATTGACAGATTATTGGATATATGATTGGCCAAATATAATATCTGATATATTATAAAAGCTATAAACCATGTGGGACGTTTTAATGATGTTGCCAAGATTATGGCACGGCCTTACAAGCGCCAAGGCAAATATAAAACGTGAGACTTACATATGCATGCTAAAACTAAGTCAAAGCTATGAAGTGGCGCCCAAAGCAAGATGAGTTTTCTATGCTATGCCACGTGGTCAATACTCGAGTAAGCAATGGAAACATAGAACATTGAGATAGTTGTTTAGAGTGACTAATATGCAAAGTATTTGAAGGATGAATATAATACATATTGACAAAGCATAAAGGGCGAACTATGTGCAATATAAAGTGCAGCAAGTAAGTCGATTTAAAGAGTTTGACTTAGTCAATGCATTGAGATTAAAAACATTTTAACTTAGTAAACTATATTTACTTTGGACGCCACATCAGTGAGTTGAATATTAACTACAAAGTAAATGAAAATATTGAATGATAGGAAAGGTTTCTCCAAATCGATGAATTGGTCAAATCAGTTTTAAGAGACATGGCGACTCATCTTGGACTGAGTCGACTTATGTTAAGTGTTGTATTTGAGTTATTGACTGATTCAAATGTAGGAAAAGTTGCACCAACTGTAGAAAGGTTGTTGCTTGTATTGGCACCACCTTATGAAGTTTGTTTGTTGTAGAAGTATGTTTTAAGAGCAATTTGAATGCCTTCTTTTTACCATGTGTTGTTTTGAAATGGTCTTGTGCTGCTATCAAGTTTTGAGGGCGACCTGTAGCTTTAGTTTGTTGAGTACACTCTCAAATTGCTGCCACCATTTTGATAAGTTGAGTGTGTCGATATGAATGGAGTTTGTTGTCAAAACTCATGCCTTTTCTGTAGGCTAAATGGTTTCCAATCTGTTGTATAAATAGTAAGATTGAGCTCTCATTTGGTACGCATTCCTTAAGCAATCTTGTGCATTCTATCTGTATTTCTTATCTGCTTTATTATGCTATATATTGAGAGAGAGTTTTGAGTATTGGTGAGAGTATTTTATCATATTGAGTGAAGTATATTATCAACTTGTGAGATAGAGGTTATTGTGGCTTTGTTTGAGAGATCAAAGCTAAGTTAGTTGTTGTTTTGGGAAAGCTGAGTTGCAGCCAGTCAATTGGACAGCGTATTACAGGCATGAGGATAATCTTCCTTTATTTGTCTCAATTTTTGAAAGATTGTTCATGATTGCTTTAATTAGTCTATTGTGAATACTTGCATTTAGGGAAAAATAGTATTTGCTTTGAAAGAAAGTAGAAGTTGTTTATACTGTTTGTGAAGTGCTTGTAATTCCTTCATAATAGGAGGGATCGTTTGTCATAGGTATTAATATACTAGATATGATTAAACAGGGGTAGCTTAAAGGTTACTCATAGCTAGTTATTGATTAGGCTAGATAGTTAGTGGGTTACTCCTAGGATTGTTGTCCATTGAAGGGAGGGAACTTGTGCTTTTGCTTAATGAGTAGAGATACCCTAGAGTTGTATAAAACGTGATAGGTTAGTTCTGGGGTTAAAGCTTACCCATGGGAGGGATTACCTATGCATAGAATATAGTGGCCTTAAGTCAAAACGAGCTTAAGAAGTGTAAGTGAATAGTTGACCTTCACTCAAATCACTGAGTGAGAACACTTTGGCCAGAGTAGTGTGATTGTCTTTGGCTCCACTGTCATTTCATTGTGCTTCAAAGTACTAAGTGAGAACACTTTGGCCAAAGTAGTGAGATTGTCTTTGGCTCCACTGTCATTTCACCGTGTTCATGTAGTGCATGCTAGTTACCGAGTGTAGGGTTATAAATTCTAGTCATCTAGAGCACAACACTAAGCTCAATGTGGTTTGTCGTACAAGGTTACCCAACCAAACTCTTCGTCAAAGGGTAGGGCCATATGGGGGACCGCATATGAGTATGTGGTTGGTGGAAAAGCGCTTGAGTGATTCTTCTCCTCCTCAGTAGGCGACAGAAGACCAAGGTTTTGAAAGACGGATTCCTGGACCATCTATATCTATTGCTTTGAAGCTCGATTGAGCTATGTATGTAATTGTGTACATTCTTGTCATATTGTAATTTGTGAAATTACAAAGGAATACAATGGAAGTTTTGAAATAGTGTATTTCAATTGTGCATGTAATTTACATTGTGGAAAGAAAAAAAATTATTGCTATGTTTTGGCATCATGGTTTATCACTTGAGGTGAAAACATTGGAAATTTTACTGTGAAGAACACTAGGGTTGTTACATAATAAATCAAATACACAACAAAAATGTGGTGGGTTATACCTATCAAATAGGTTTTGTTGTCTCATGGATCATCTCAAAACTAGAGCAAGAGACTTCATCTTTTCTTCTACATGTGCAACCTACTCATATTTCTCATAAATCTCATATGAACCCTCTTCTTACTCTCCATCCTCTGATCCATCATTTTGTTCTTCAACATGTGCCCTTCTTAATTTTCAACCTTGGTCTCAAAATGCACTATTTTATTTCCTTTTTCTTTTGGCTATGCAAGATTTGAAAATGCTCTAAAATCCTTGAAAATCACATATCTAGAATAGACCTTTTGCATTAATGAATTCCAAAACTTATAACTCTTTACATTGCACCATAACCAACAGAGATGTTTTTTTGTGCTTTTCAATCTACTTTAGATCACCTTTTTCTTAGGCATATAAACAAATTCCTCACAACCAAATGCCCTTAAATGTGAAACATAAGATTTCTTATCTATCCACACATCATAAATATTTTTATCAACAAGATCCATACAAGGGGATTAATTTTCCAAGTAATAAGAAATACTCTGACTCTACCCAAAAAAATTTGATCGAACTATATACCACTCGACATACTTCTAGCTCTTTCCATTAAGGTTCAATTCATTCTCTCTTACAACCCCATTTTGTTGTGGTGTGTAAGGGGTTGTCTTTTGCTAAATATTACCTACATGCTTACAAAACTCATCAAATTCCTTGGAACAAAATTCACCACCATTGTTAGATCTCAACACCTTTATTTTATTATCTAAATGTTTCTCAACCAAAGCTGTAAATTCTTTAAACTTGGAGAAAACTTTAGATTTAGAATGTCTAAAATGAACCCAAGTATCTCTAAAGGCATCATCAATGAATGTAATATACTAGTGATAGTTTCTCATATAACCCACATCCATTGGACCAAACACATATGAATGATTAATAACATTTTTGCTCAAGATATATTCTATTTACCAAACACACAATGTTCATAAAGATCAAATTTATCATTCTAATAATTAAAAAAATTGTCAACCATATTTTTATTATTCATGGTATGAAGATATTTTCACCCATGTGGCCCAAGCATTGGTGCCACAATAAAATTGATAATTACATTGGTAGAGTTACAAAATGTGGAGGCATTCAACCTAAACAAAACTTGAGATCCTCTAGCAACCACCAAATTTCCTTAGGTAACCTACAACCAAACTTGTCAATATCACATGCAATCTAAAATCATTCAACTTGGATACATAAATCAAATTTCTTGCAAGTTCTAAAATATGCAAAGCACTCGTAAGATTTTTTATCCTCCCATCATTGAACACAGTTGTACCTTCCCATGACCAACAATTTGATGTAAAAGTGTTGTCACCTAGATACACTTCTCCTCTATCATAAGTGTAGTAGGAAAAGAACCTCTCCTTGTGAGGATTCATATGATATGAGAAACTTTATTCAATCAAACAAGATTCATCAAAAAATGTATTAGTGGAAATAAAAAAAAGCTTTATCATCATCATTAGAGAAATTTTTAGTGGTCATAAGTCTCCTCATATTTTCACTCAACATGATCTTGTTTTCCATAGCTACAAAACTCAACTCTACTCTTTCCTAGGTTCTTATAACGACCCAAGACTTAGATCTCTTGGTAGACTTTTTCCTATCCCCTTTTGACCCTCTTTTTTCCCTGGGCCTTCCCCAAACATTTAATGCATCCGTAGACCCCTCATCCATGGATTTTATCCTCATTTCCTTTCTTTGTAAACAAGGTAGCAATAAGGTCACCCAAATTTGGAGCTATCATTGAACTACTCAAAGTAAGGATTAAATTTCCCATGATTTAGGAAAAAAGAAAAGTAAAAGAATACAATTATCAGCTTCTTCAATCTTAACATTAATAGATATTAAATAACTCAAAATTGAACTAAATGAATTCAAATGGTCTACCCATAAGTCTCCATCGTTTACTATCACATAATACAATTTCCTCTTTAAATAGAGTTTATTTACCACTCTTAATTTGGTATATCTCATCAATCCTTTTCAATAGGAGATATGTGGTGGCCTCAAAAACATTTAGTAGAGTAGAATATGTAAGACATAACTGAATGGTCCATGTCTTTTTGTCTACTTTATTTCAATCATCATTGAACATAATATTTGGTTTCTCTTTGTGTATAACAAATCTCCATTGATCTCTCTCTTCAAGGAGATTCTTCATCTTCAACTTACAACTCATACCCAATGCTGTTAAACTTGTCCATGTCTAAATGAGAGGTAGAGGCCACACTTCACAAATTTACAAAATCACTCGAATCAAAATAACTCACTGCAACTAAAAAGACTTTTAACACTTCAAGAAAAATGTTCCCTTTTCAATAAAACATAGACCTTGATACTAAATTTTGTTAAAACAACGTAAACTATTTTAAATAGCTTTTCAAAGAGTGTGCAAATCTAACTTTTCTTAATACATCATTGAATTAACCATTATAGGATTACATGAAAGTGTATACAAATAAATTGAAATCAACTAAAAAACAATTTAACACGACATTCGATGTATGCCCGAAATTCTTTCGGGGCAAGCTCCACCATCAAAGATAGGTTCCTGTATGTATTGATTTTTAATACAAAACTACATACACAACACACTTATCTCCTCAATCCAACATCATTTCGGTAACACCTATGTACCTATAAATCACTCCATGAAACTACTAATTCATGTCTTAAATTTACTTAATAATGGGAGAGGACAACGACAAGTGGTTTTCCAAATCAATGTAAAATCAAAACCATGCTTTCATGTTGTCAAATAGTATCATTAAACACCACTCCTCTTTAGATTAACATGTAAGAAGTTAAAGCGAATCTATGCCAATTATCCATCCCATGCTACTTCATTTTTGTCACCAAATCATTTCCACATTCACACATATCAGTCTTATAAGCACAGATATGTACCAGAACGAAGAGCAATCATTTTTCAAATTCTAAGGCATTTGTCTAGTCAAGGCCCCAATTTTCATCAAATTAGCATATCAATTCCTCGCATCTTCAGCTACAATAATGTATTGTTGATGTTTGAGCTCAATATCACATTTAATTTATTTAAATTCTGTAAATTTAATCCTACATTTATCGTTCCAATCCCAACTCAATTTCTAGTTTGACAAATAATTTGATTGTCTTATTTTTTTTTTCAAGAGGCGTTTTATCCCAAACGCAATAGTAAACCATTGCCCACTTGCCCATCGTTTATCGTTTTTCAGAAGGAAACCCGAATACTATTAATTCCTCTTTTTAAGATTTCTAGCATTATTGTGCCAACGGACCAGAAAAAATCTTCCAGTTACTATTAAACTACAAATAGTTTAAATTCACAATTATGAAGACTAATTTTTCTATCAGTTCAATAAATTCGTTAAAGAAACAGACAAAATAGCTAGCGTGTCATCCATGAACCTTCCACAAATATGAATGGCAATAAATGCTTAATACAATGTGCCATAACGGAAAGGTGTTCCCTTACCTTCAAACAACAGGTTACTGGTGACATTTGCTGTCAAGAAATTTCTTCCTGCTCTTAAAAAGAACTGTTATTCAATCCGGAAAGACCACCTGCTCTGACATATTCTTGGACCTAAAATTAATTCCTAAAATGATTTTATCGCGTTAACCAAAGATTGAACATCATTCCGCCCAATAAAAAAAATCAATTTGCAAGTTGAGATAATGATATTACCCACCAAATTTAGAGAATGAAATAACCCATGTCCCAATCTAAGAATGTGCCCATATTCTGCCTGTAAATTTATTAAGGTTATGTGATATTTCCAGTTTAAAATTATATAAATATATGACTAAAGTCGTTATCTAATTTGAGGGCTCCTTACTAAAACTGTTTAACATACTTTCTACCATCATTTCGGACCATAGTCTTCAACCTGCAACAGGCCAGACTAGCTAATATCTTGGCATTATCAGGCCTCACATTAAAGTTGCCCAATGAAACTTGTTGATTTTTCTACCACAGATTCAGCCCATTGCCTATTCTTCCCCTTGTTCCCATAAGGGGCATTTTCTATATCAACTTACAAATTGACGTAACATCTATTTAATCTTTTAACAAGAATTCTCAGTTCTTTTGAGGCCAGCAAAAATAATTATATCCAAACCAAAGAAAGCGTCATTCGTGTCGATCATGCCCAAACCTAAAAATAATTATATCCAAACCAAAGAAAGCTCCATTCGTGTCAATCATGAGCAAACCTGATTCAACATAACCTTTACTCCTATTATTCAATGTCGTTAACAATTTTATCATCATTGAAAAAATGACTATATAAAGCAATTTTCAGATCGTATCTCAAATCACTTCACCAGAAAAAAATAGATACCCGAAATGCATATCGAAATGAAAACCTCAGATGCATACATGTTATAATGATAATCAATGCTATTCTTGATGCCATAAGAAAAACTGCTCAACAGCCTTTTTAATACAGGAGAGCAATATTTATATTTGGTGCTACTTTACTAACATTGTCAGCGATTCTTTAAAACTTTTATCATTTCATAAAAACTCAAATAACTTGAAATCCCAAACCCAATAAGACCTAGGCAATCATCACTAAATACAAAGATTGGCCTGCTTTCTGTTGGAGACCTTCAAAACAAAAATAATAAAATAGGAAAGTAAGCATCGGTTTGATATAAGAATCCAGTACAAAATATAAGTATCACCAACAAAACTCCTGAGCACATAAGACACTGACATATTCTCTGTGAAACTGAAACTGAAACTGATGATGTTTAGATAGTTAGATCCTAGACTTGAAATCAAAAAACCCAATTATACTCGAGATCACTCATAAACAAAATCACTTCTCATGACAAGGTTGCTGTTCAAATCAATGATATGCAGACAACATGAAACACAATATGTTAAGAAAATTGAAGATGGGAATCTTATAATTTGTTAGCTATCCCCTTAAACCAACTGGCATATGAGAATGTCATTGCAAATTAGTCCATGAAAACCTGAGATTATCAGGAACTCTACAACTACTCAAAAGCCTTTAAAAAAAAGTGTAAAACCTAGCGCTGTATATCTATAAAATCCTTTCCTAACAAGGTGTCGTTGCTTATCGTGGACTAAAAGGGACCTTTACTTTCCTAAAAAGGTTGGCAAAAGAAGTCCTAGAAAAATATTTAATTCTTTTTAGAAGGCATGGAGTTTTCCTATAATCCATAAAACCGGACAAAACATACTGCCAAACAGAACAAGCAGTAGCATTTAACAGATGTTACCTCCTTAGAAACACCAGAAAACACGCATTTGTATTCTCTGCAGAAAGGAATCCTCTTCCTCGTAGCTAAGGCATCTTGTCACCTATTCATCCTCATAGCTAAAAAATCTTTAAAACAGTTTTCAACACAAGAGGAAAACAAGGTTACATGGATTTCTAAAGACCTAAATCATCACCCAGACTCATATTGCTCCCAGCAAGACTGATACACCAAGCCAACTAAGAAATGGCAAAATAATCTGTTAAAAGTTGACAGAAAACTTGTCTTAAGTCCAACAGATGTCATTTACCTACAAATGAGGTCTTTAAAACTGTTTCATAGATGGCCAAGTTGAATCTCACCAAAATTGAGGGAACCTCACAGGTTGATCTATTTCAACCTGTTTTGGGTCACTCGCCTCTCAGACTCATGACTATTAAATGACCAACTCTGAGAATCCCACAACTATTATATGACCCACTCTGAAGATCCCACAACTATCACCAATTAATCATATACCATAGTTAAAATGTCATCTTTGGAAAATAGATAAATTACAAAGGCATGCCTAAAGTAATAGTCATTAAAAAAGCATTTAAAAATATAGACTTTCAATTCCGAGGCTTAGGCTATCTGAGCTTAAGAACAATATGTAACGTAAACGGTATTTTTAAACAAGCAACGAACCTAACATTCTTTCCAATAACAAAATGAAATGAAATAATCATGAGCAGATTATCCAATGCCAATCCACAGATCAATTGCCAGCTACATCACTGTACCTCCCTCCCTCAGTCAACCTTAAAAGAAATTTTCTCCACAAATCTTTTAAATTGAATTATTATCCTGATCAAATGAATTCACCTTTAAGTCACTATAAAACTTTCACTACACCAGAACCATCATCTCCTCGTCGATTTAATCAGAATTTATTAATTTCAAATCAAAGACTTAAATATGAGGCCCTTACCAAAACAACTAATCTACTGGTACACAACAAGATAAGAAACCCCAAACAATATCAGAGTGTATTCATGGCCCAGATAATGCCAATATTTCCTATCAAAAATGCACTCGGGTCTGACTTAAATCTTCCAAACAAAACTGTTCTCATAAAGGCCAACGACGTAGAAAAGCAGGGTCTGACGGGCAAGATAAAAATGTGTGTCCAGATCCCCAACACAGGGTGCAGATAACTATCTTTCGGTAACAATCCCTTTCTGTGTGGCCAGATTCCTTACAATTGAAACATATCGTTCCACTATAACCTCCAACAGGCTCTATGCCCCTAAGGTTTCCAACTGGAGATAAATTTATAGGAGCTCCAACTGGCCCCATATTCCTGAGATCTCCAATGGACCCTATATTCCTGGGATCTCCAATGGGACCTATATTCCTGGAATCTCCAATGGGCCCTATATTCCTGGGAACTCCAATGGGACCTATATTCCTGGAATCTCCAATGGGCCCTATATTCCTGGGATCTCCAATGGACCCTAAACTCCTGGGATCTTCAAGATGCCCTATAATCCTTGGATCTAAACTCCTGGGATCTTCAAGATGCCCTATAATCCTAGGAGATCCAATGGGCCCCATACTCCTGGGAGCCATATGCTTTTGTACACAGTCCCTCTCTTTATGGCCAGGCTCCTTACAATTGTAACATATTGCTTCATTATAACCTCTAGCTGACCCTTTGCTCCTAAGATGTGCACAGTCTTTCTCTTTGTGGCCAGGCTCCTTACAATTAAAACATATCACTTCATTATAACCTCCAGCCTGCTCTCTTCTTGGATGTGGACATTCTCGCTCCTTGTGACCAGGCTGTTGACAGTTAAAGCAAACGATACTGTTGTCATTTCCAGCTGCCTCTGTAAGCTTATTAACCTTTTGTTTTTTAGGGCAATTCTTCTCTTTGTGTCCAGCTTCCTTACAGTTATGACATACAATGCCAGTATCATCTACAGATGCCTTTTCTCGGCTATGATTATTGCTGCAAGTTTCACTCAAGTGTCCTGGCTGCTTACATTTTTTACAAATCTTTTCCTTATGACTTCCACCAGACTCACTTGGTTTGGTCACTTTTGCCTTGCGTGGGCAATTTCTGGCAAAATGACCAGACTCTTCACATGCATTGCAGACAGGACTATTTGTGCAGTCTTCAAGCAAGTGACCATATTGACGACAATTAATACAAGCCCTTTCATTGGGGCACTTTTTTGCTTTATGCCCACGCCTATAACAGTTCCTGCAAAGGGCTGCCTCATCAAGTCCTTCCTTTATCTTGGGGCAAAAAGAGGAATAGTGACCTTCCTTATCACACACATGACAAACAGGTTTGTTGTCACACTGAGTTGAAATATGGCCTGGCTGTTTGCATTTCCTGCATAATTTTTCAGTTGAGCAACTGGCAGCATCATGCCTGGCATACAAAAAGAGAATAAAAATCACACGTGCAGTATCATTCGAATACAAACATATATGTTTGACATTAAAGCATAACTGGCACCATAGCATGCATGTTCATGTTAAAACACTTGAGCTTATTGACAAATTGAACTTGTTACACACCCTTCCTTGCCACAGTTGTGGCAAACTTTGGGATTTGGACAATCACGTACATAGTGTCCAGGACGTCGACAGTTCCTACAAATGTCCTCATTGACCCTGAAAAGACTAACACAAGGTATATGAAATTTCAAAAAGGTTAGCCCTTAAGTGCAACACATATGTCCAGAATCCAGATACTTGAAGAAATGAGCCTCTTACAAAAAAGTCCTTTAATTTCTGGGGATTTGCCCCCCTACTATAATTCATCAAACACATGAGCCTAGAATGCATCTCACTCACCATTTTAAGATAAATTATGTCAAGAGACCGAAATATTAGAGAAAGAATTTACATTTTATACACCAAAAAAGAAAAGAAAATATTAACCAGGTTTTTGCTCCCAATATTGCTTGAGCGGTGGTTTCTAAAAAAACATTATTTTTAGGTTGGTAAAAGTTCAACTCATTATGAATGTATCCCAACTTTATGTAGCCATTAAGATACACCCTAACAATTCTCAGTATAAACTCTACTGGCAAATATTTGTATTTCACCTTAAGAAACACTTGGGCTATTATGATATATATTGCCAAATCCATACCTATGATGGGAATATGGCTTCATACGTCTTGAAGCTCGTTTACCAGCTACATCAGTCTTTGCACGCCTCTTGTGGTTTGGGCTCCCAGGTGATTTATCTCCACGATTCATCTCTGTATTTCCTGTGTCCACAGAAACAAATATTTTAAAAATTTATAGAAAACTTGCTTTCAATTTACAAAATTGATAAATCCATATTAGTAATGCATTTAGACAGCTCTGATAAATACAAGCATATAACCATCAGTCACCTTAAAATGGAAATAGTCAAGCCTCTGATCCTCTGCAATCAAGATCCTTCTCTTCTAATTCCCAATGTTTCGAGATACAAACACTTGGAAGGAAAATGAAATGAATTTATAAGCTTTCCTGATAATAATACCATAATGATGACATAAATCAAGTATTTAGCACAGTTCTAAAAAAGCTAAGCTTGGACTCTATCTAACTGCAAAGCATTATTATAATATTAATAAAATCTTAGAAAATAATTTAATAACAGTTATGATGAACTTTAGTTCATTGACAAAGAGAAGCCAATTTAAGTCCTTTTACTACCATGGTGAAATGATCAAATTAAGCACTAAAACAGGTCATAGTGAATGGGTCAGATTGTTACATCCCAAATTGTGACGTTACAATTTACCATCACTAGATTGAGTAAATGTGAATTCTGGAGGGGAATTAATGATGCTTGTACCTTGTTTTCAATATGAATGTTGTTTCGTTTGATGTTATTCTTGGTGAAATACTGCATAAAGGAGAATAGAAGGTTATTGATTTGTGAATAATCTAACTTTTGAAATGTTTCAACTTTCATGTATTCTGCTTTGTTATGAGCATATGACTGCCGATGTCATGTCATGGTGTGCAGGTATGAAGACTGTTCCTCCGGACAGAGGAGAGACATCATTCGGGGAGGAACTTGGTCGGGTAAACAGTAACGATTACCAAATTGAGCATACACACACATACTATAGATTGAGTAAGCCAAGTCTGTTTGTCAAGATAAGGGTAAGTCATCCATAGGCTTGTTTATTGACACAAGGGTTCTGAATTCACTTCTTTATGCTTTCGGAGATGTGCTTGTTTAACATCAGACTTGCTATACCATGACCCAAGTATGAATGATGTGAAAGATATATGTTAAAGATTGATTGGGAACACGTATACATCTATACATTGTGAACACGCATCTATATGTACAGACATATCAATACATGTGTACGTTAAGCAAATGCATATGCATACATACACGTGTCGACATGTATATACGCATACATACGTATACACAGGTGTAAATATGTACACATTCCCCCTGATGTTTGTGGTGAAAATGATATTTAATATTATTACCTAGCAAATTTACATATATATTTATGTATAAAGGTATATATTAACGATGTGGTTATATTATGGATATATACTTAAATACATAAGTACCTATGTAAATATATTATATATTTATATTTTTAAAATATATGTACTAATATTAAGGTAATATTCATATATATATATCACGATGTAATGTCGGAAAATATATATATTTATATATTTAAAAAAAATATATTACACTTAATTAAAATACATATATGATAAAATATATTAATATATGATATTAAAATATGAATTGTATAAATTTAAATGACACATAAAATATTCAATATAATACAAATTGAACACAAAGGTAATAGAAATATAAAGGATTTAAATGGTGAAATATTTCGATTTTGAACTATGGGAAATCGAAATATTAAGAGAGATAAATATTTAAAATATTAAATACTTCATATAGTGTAAAGTCAAAATAATTATTGGTGAACATTTGAAAAAGAGAAAAATACATTTTTGAGAAGTTCATACCCGTGGAAATGAAATGGCGTATGAAATGAAAACACGCTTGTGAAAGCACGCGGCCATGAGCACGGCATAGACCTGGTCTGGAGGAGAAACGTCCATTGCTATTCTTCAAACCATAAGTAATGGCGACGTGGGAGTATAGGAACCTTGACCTAAAAATGCAACAGGTGAATCATTTGATTTCATACGACTGGGAAAAGACGTGTACCTGTAGGTGGCGTTTTACATTTTTGAGTTGAATTATTCATGATTTGCTGGCTCAATGAGGTCGAATCACCTTCAATTTTGATGACTTAGGGTTTAAGAATCCGCCAAGTATCTTTTTGACTGTTTCTGGGCACTTTGTTGTCAATCAACATGCCTTCTTAAGTGGAAAACTGTTGCATTTCGGGTTTATAATATACACGCCCTTCCATTCATTGGGAGGAGACACATTGAACAATCCGAGTTTATCATTCTTATTGAGCTTCCATAATCATTCTCTGTTTTGATTATATTATTCTGTATTGCTGAGTTTGAAAGATACTGTGAATTTTTACCAGCATTCAGCATTTACCAGTTACTGTGGCTATCCCTTTTTGAGCTGTGAGTGAGCTTCATTATTGCTGAGAGAAGCTTTTCATATTTTCTGAGAACATATATCACCATTAGGTTAAAGAGACATCCTCTGTACATTATCTTCACAATTTCTGAGTTCACAGTAAGAAGTTGAGATTACTTTTCAGCTGTAGCAAGTGATTAATTTCTGAGGAAGAGTTAGAGACTGGTCTGAGAGTGCTGGAAGTCTTTTGTTAGAGGTCTGAGGTGTTGGAAACACAACCAAGTTCGTCCTCTAATGGGAAAGGCATATACCAGGCATGTTGTTTCTTCTTTCATGTTCTAGAGCGTATTTCTTGATATAAATCTAAAAGTGTAATTATTGAATGTGCATAGTTAGGGAATTGCATTGAGTTCAATACTTCAGTTAAGATAAACAAAGAAGTGGTTCTATGTTGCACCATGTAAGTATATTACCTCAAGGAATAGTTATGCATGTTTTCTGAAGTGTATACCTGTTTGCATTAGTGTGTGTTTTGCATTAAGGTGTGAATTATGTATGAACTCCATATGAAGAGTACATAGGGATTCAATGATTTAAGGAATCGTGAAAAAGAGATTATATGAGTAAAAAGCTTAAGGGATTAGTTTACTTATCTTACGTTAAAGAGAAATAATGAAAAAAGATAAAAGGGAGGGATTTGTTTGCATTTTGAATGACTATTGCATGTTGTGTATGATCTCTGTATATGGAGAATACGTAGATGTACTTATTATCTACTAGGATCGAAATGAAGGTAGAATCAAGTAAAGTCTTTTAGCTTAAGTTATTAGGATAACAGAGGCAAGCTAAGTACTCCTAGGATAAAGATTTCCTAATTAGGAGGATTGATACAAGACACTTGTAGACTGTTTCATTTCTCGTAGGTTCGAATGATTGTAGGATATCTGGGGTGACGGATTTACCCATTGAAGGATAAAACCTATGCGTAGAGTAAGGAAACCTCAAGTCAAATCGGCCCTGAGTAGTGTTTATGATAGATGACCTTCATTCGAAGTACTGAATGAGAATACTTTGGCCAAAGTAGTGAAAGGTACGACATCCACCTAGGTGTGAGATAGTTGAGACTACACTGTCAGTTCATTGTGATCCGAGTACTAGTTTGAGTTGTGAAATAGCAAGGTACTAGTTGTGTAGGACACAGCACTATGCTTAGTTGGTAATCATTAAAGGATACCCTACCAATCTCTTCTTCGAAGGGAGGGCCATCTATCTAACGATAGGTGTGCGGGGGACAGCATTATAAGTCCGTGGTTGGCGGAAAAGCGCCCGAGTGATGTTTCTCCTCCACAGCAAACAGCCGATGTACCAAGATTTGAAAGGACGGACTCCTGGACCTTCTTACTTCTATTTGTGCAAAAGCTTACGAGCTATGTATGTATTTGTAATACTTTTGAACTCAGATTTGTATTTGCAATGAAAAGGAAATTCATATGGAAACATATTGTAACTTGTACGTATTTATCAATAAAGAAAGGAAAAATTTTATTGTATTATGAGTCATTATCTTTGTTACTTGTTACCTTTACATGTTTAAAGTGAGAATTGGAAAATTTTAATTTACACGTGGAATAAGGTCGTTACACAGATTTAGTGATATTTAATGTTTGTAACAACTATCTTTCAAAAATGACAATTTTTATGCCCACCACAGGAAAAATAATCTGTCCAATACAAACGCCTTCAAACACCAAATTTCAATCAAAACATTTGTAGCATCAAATCTGTAACCAGAAAAGTAGAGACCAACTCTGCAGACACTGTGATGGACATCTTAGAATGAAATCAAAGACATACCACAACAGGATGTCATAACTTATTTGGCCTGCTTCACACAGAACATCTTAAATAGTTTCCTACAGCTTACTAAATTGTTCATTTCAGGCATGGGTACATGATACCAATTTCTACCAAAGTGTGTATCGAAACTGGATATTTTTGGCTAAATGATGTCAACCATTCAACAGTTTACACTCTAATGTAACAGACTCAGAAGACACATCACTTTGATTAGTTTTCTCGTACTAATCAGCTGGCCTAGAAAGGACCTATACTACATAAGTTAATTGCTGATAAATAACTAATGAATCCAAAGGGTTGTGATGTAAAGAAAATGTGATTCCTTTGCATTCAAGTGAATTAGGTTCAGATAGCAGCAGAGAAACAAAGAAGACATTGCTAAAGTATTGCAATATCAATTGAGGTTTTGGAGTAACTGTACATTTCATAGAATTGGAACCTAGGTTGGTCAAGGTGGAAGGATGGATGGATTGCTAGCAAGTTCTGTGGTGGTGGGGAACTTATTAAGGCTAGGACCTTGAAAGCTTCTCCTTTGTTGGAAAAGCTTGGATTCCGTTGATTTCCACCAGGTCCTCATTGGGTGGTAGCCACGTACCATTATAGTGTGTGTGTTGTATGGTGGGGGGGGCGCTAATTTACAATGGGGGCAGGTTGCCCGTTTGAAAGCTGAGCAAGTTGGATAGAAATTGAAGGTTAGGGTAGGCACTCACCCTTGGAAAGGGAGGCAACAGACAACCTGATACTCATCCAATCACAAAAAATCGGTTCAGGTGAAGATCCAACTGATCCAGGTTTAATCCCAGACCAAAGTACAGACCACAATATCATATACCCACAGTCTTTGTGCCCACCGCCAAACACTGAGCAAGTGAAAACAAAGATATATTTAGAAGACTTGTATATACCTTCAAATATCCCTAGGCCCAATTCAGCATTACACATTTAATTAATCCTGAATTTGATTTACAAGAGTTTAAAATTTTTAAGTGTCTCCATTGACAAAGGTCAGCTAAGGACGGTCAAATGATCAAACCTGAACCGCTGAAATTAAACAGTTACAATATGAAATTTGTGTGTCGATAAGACTTCAAAATTTAAACCCAGACACTACAAGGATGTAGGCCCAAAGCCAGAAGATTAGCGTATAGGTTAGTAGATAAATGCTAACAGATAAGAGACGGGATTAGGTACTCCTCCTCGTGCAAATGGATTGTGATGACCAAGCCTAATCCCAAGCTTGATTGGGGCCAAAACCTAAGGGTTACAGAATGCAGACGACATATGAAAAGATTATTTTACTACCACATGGCCTCTCATATGCCCGAGGGGCATCTTGGATGACCTGTAGAGGTAGACGCCCTTGGTAATCATTGTGTAGATGGATTGGGAATGCCAGGCCTACACCTGAGCTTGGTCAGGAAGTTAAACCCTAAGGGTTACAAGATTATTTGTGAGAGTTCCTTTGCTCCTAAAAAAGCCTTCCTGCATCTTACAAGAGTGCTTGCTAGACTATAACCTGAAACGTGCACTCCAGGTCTAGGTGGACCGGCAATTAGTTTACTTTCAAGCTTGGTGATCGAATCAAAATTCTGGGGTTCAATATTTAGAAAAGCATACAATATCAAAACGGTAATGGAAATAAATCTCCCTGCAGGCTCCTAACAGATGGTATCATAACCCAAACTGATGTCTGTTTGGCAGTGACCTAAAAAATAATTAAGGTTTTTATCTTTTACATTCAAAAACTTCATTGTTAAGAATTCAGAAAATTTTCCAAGACGGTCCAAAATCGACTCGGGTGGTATAACCTTCACAGTCGGGGCCAACCCTAGCCACAATGCTCTTGAATTAAGGGTTCCTACCAAATAAAATGTACCCACTGACTGCAGAAAAAAAAATATACAATATACAAACCCGCAAATTCTATAAATAGCGAGGAAACCAGTGTACCTTAAGACTCAGGTTTCTCAGCTCCCCTCCACTCAGCTTGCTCTGCAGTTCAAAATTTATCCTCTACAAGAAAACCCAAAAAAAAATAAAACAAAAAAACATTTGAGCAAGCACTAAATATACATCTGATATCGTGCATAAAGATCATCTTAAGAGATTGAAATGGAACCTGCACTGCAAAATAAATCTTCTGTATTCGCAAAACCTTCTCCGTGTTAACTCGTCCCCGATGTAAGATAATAGAAGCTTGTTGCAAGGGTTATATTGGGTTCATTTCCGCATTCACCAGGACCCTTTCGAGGAAAGGTTTTCTTTTATTTTCTAATTTATGAGCTCGTATTAGGGTATCGACTCAACGAACATTTCTTAGCTGATTGCAAACTAATAATATGACCAACATTTATTTCTGATTTTGTGTGTTCTTTCTTTGTTTTTGTTTTGTTTTCGTTTTCTAATTACTTTCTACTATCT
Source organism: Sequoia sempervirens (assembly GCA_007258455.2). Taxonomy (NCBI): domain Eukaryota; kingdom Viridiplantae; phylum Streptophyta; class Pinopsida; order Cupressales; family Cupressaceae; genus Sequoia; species Sequoia sempervirens. The sequence goes on along the minus strand of VDFB02000008.1, from coordinate 80,673,439 downwards.
CGGTTTTGTGTGCAACTTTTTTAAAACTATGGATAACTAGCAATTGCACCTTGGTGTGCAATAGGTGAAGAGGTGTGGAAGGTCGATTAGGAAAAATATTGGTTGTTTGTTTGTTTTTTTTTTTTGGCATATATTTGTATAGTACATGCGATTAATTGGTAGGTCATTAGAAAATTATGTTGTTTGTTTAACAAAAGTCTCAATAGAGAAGTGAAACCTTCAAATAAACCATGCATCTACTTATAAGGATCCAAACACAACTAAAAAACCATGTGAATCAGGCAGATAATTAGGCTTCATTACCAACAAGTTCATGTTATGTTTGCAATAGGGAGAGAGGGAGAGGGAAGAGAGAGAGGGGTATTTTAGTTAAATATTTAAAATTTATAAATTTATATATTTCTATAAAATACAAAAGATAACATGACCAAATTTCATTTCTCTCAATTTTTTATGTTTTAAAATAAAGATAATTTTATATTTTGTAATTCAAAGGTAAAAAAATATGAAGTAAATAAAATAGCTCTATAATAATATAAAATAGAGACAGCAAAGGTTTTAAATATGTATCAAATAAAATAATGTCATGTTAAAATAAAGACACCAATTTTTTAACATATGTAACAAATAAAATAATTCTTTCATCCAATTCCTATCCTTAGAAACGACTTGGAAAATGATTGATTTATAAATTTTAGATGAGGATATTAGATGGATGGAATTTGATCTTGTGCAACGGAGGGACATAATTTCTATATTTGGGAGAGAGACAGAAGCTTGCAAGTGACATCTTGTTATTGGTGCATATGATTAGACAAAAAAGAAAAGAGATGGAGGGTGGAGATTTTCTCAAATTTGATTGGAGATGAGCATTGAAAATGGTTTTTTGGATTTTTGTGCATTTGGAACCTTTTGCATGATTGACCTTGTTTATTTTTAACAACGTGATTGAAAAATGTGTTAGTGATTAGTTAATTGATTAAACCATATTTATTTATTCAAATAATGAATATTTTAGATGAATTAAAGAAATTGTATGTATTTACTTAATTTAAGAGAATGTTGAGGTAGTGATTAATTTAGTTAAATAAATGTAATTTATTCAATTAAGTATGGAACCTTTGAAGAAGTGATGAATTGATTTAATTAATTAAAAAAAAATATTTCCTTAATACTAGAAGAAGAAAAATATATATTAATTAAAAGATCAAGATTTATTTAATAGATATTAGAAAAATAATATAATTAATTAAATAAATACATACTGCAATAGATATGCAAGATGGATTTATTGTGATGGCAACATAAATGTGGGAATAGATTTTAAGTGTACAATAACTACATGGATATAATATTTACTGATAATTTATTTTATGTATACCATAATCAAAACCTCTTAGGTTTCTAAAGCACCTCCTGAACTGCCCTCCAGTTGATGAGTGTGACAAAAATTCCATAGGACCGTTTTGACATAGATGGATTTCAACTATGTCCTGTTTGTTGCCTTTTTAGTTCCTCATCAACTATCCAACGATAATAAAGCAGATTATTGTTCAAATTTCATTTTTATTCACCTTCACAAAATTGAGAAACAGCTGCAATTTTGCGGGGCCCAATATGATTTCAGAACTGTTCATCTGTGATTGCAACTTAGCAATCTTCCTTTTAGTTTTTACAATTATTGATATTTATTTTAAAAAGAGTGACTTACAATTTGAAGGCTTAAAATACATATTAGCACTTTGATTGAGGAGGTTCAGCACAATTATACTATTAATCAAACATCTACATGGCTTATGAGCTCCACCTTTATCAACATTGACTCAATATGCATATCATTTTTATTTCACTGGCATTTACAAAAGCTTTGTTATAACTTTATGTTTAAATTTATTATTATTTTATTTTTATTCCACTGGCATTTAATTTCCAAATAATACATTTTGCATATTGTCTCGAGCTCTCATTGATTTCACTAAATCTTTTCACTTACTAGAGTTAGATTGTTATCAAGATTAATTTCTTTTTCCCTCACCTTTTTAGCTTTATCTACCATATTGGGCAAGAATTCCTAAATACCTTCCACTTAATGGAACTCACCAAAATAATAGATTACATAGAACAAGAGCAGTCTATAAGAAAAGTGCAAGAGTGAAATAAGAAGCTAATTTCAATAAATCCTAGCGAAAGAAGATACTCAAATAAGTAGTTAAAATCAGTAACCACCTAACCCACCTATTCGCGATGAGCAGTGGAGCTTTATTTTCGCATGGTAACCCATGTTAAACTCCTTGTGAATCAAGTCTTCCAAAGCAAACAATGGACTGGTGAAAAAATAAATTGTGTTACAAGTTGCTTCATCAGATCTTATATCATTAGACCTTATATATGCTCAAGAAAGCAATTGTTCTATTGTTAGAATGCAATGCATTCTACTCAAGCATTAGCTATGTCATGGCAACCTAAAGCAATGAATGATATGAACATCAAAGCTCCTCTATGACTACAACCAATATGACAAGTGTTGCATAGCATGCATGCATCAATGCTACCCACCAAAAGTTGGGCCTACATAATCAATGGCTACATTTATAGGTTGGGTCTAGATTAATCAGTTCACAAGATATAACCTGAGCAAGAAGGTCAACCAATGCAAACATAATGATCAGTTGTAGGTGCAACTGCACATCTTACTCGTGGTATCATGTATGAAAATGTACAGTCCATCCAAAACCTATTATTATGCATATCAACAAACAAGCATTGTTCTATTACAAATAGTCACACATTTGCATTCCACCCATCAATGCTCTTTTTATGCTTTATTTTCGATACCCCACCAAAACTTTTTAATTTTCCTTAGATAAATCTTTTGTTTCCTTTACATTCGCTTCCACATTTTTGTCAATTACTAGAGCATTGTAACTATTATCTTTTGAATCATCTTCCATTATGCTTTGATGAATGTATACCCTATTCCAAAGCTCCCATTTTGGCACAAGCAGGGCGAAGGTTGTGGAATTTGGCTTTACAGCTGCCAATTGCATTTGCTTGAAAGTTTCTAAAGCCTTTTTAGCAAATCCATTTTGTTAATAACCTAATGACTAATTTTTCAGGTATTCTGTCAAACAGTACACGTGCCTTGTGAATGCTTCCATTTTTTGCATGCATGTCTACTAGGGTAGTTGCAACTATAATATCTTGAAAGTTCCTCTATTTGTTAATTTTAGTAGCTTGGACAGGTGTTCCATTCCCAAGGCATTTAATTAATTTTTCTGGAGACTTCTAGAAAGGAGTTAGTTGGGTTGTTAGAGTTTAATTAATTAATTTATTCCTCTAGAGTTCTAGAATCCAGTTAGTTAGGGTTGTTAGAGTTTAATTAATCTTATCAGATTAAATCATGGCCATTTTTACAATCAATGGGCATTTCACATTTGAGAAAGACTTGCAATAGCAAATAGATTTGCAGTGTTAGCAATTATTTCAGTGATAGTGTTGGAGATAGTAGCAATATTTGAGGGAAGAATTTTTGGAGATTCCTAATTAATTTATGTATTCTTAATTATTTGTTTAATAAAATTCCTCATGGTAGTTTTAGGGTTTTTCCAGGGACAATTTTTCACTTATTTGTGAAGTTGTTGTGTTATCAATATTTGTTGTGAATTAATTTTTGGCAGTCAAATAATCTATTTAGATAGGAGATTAATAATCAATAACTGCAATAGAATTTTCACACTATACTTTATGCTTCGATGGATGTCCATACTATTCCAAAGCTTTTTGGGCATGGGTAGGGAGGAGATAGCAAAGGGCAAAATTTGGCTTTAAACCTAATTCCATTTTCTTGGATATCTACAGCCTTGTTAACAATTCCATTTTGTGCATATCTGCAATCATTGTAGTCCATGAGACCGTATCTCTTCAAGGCACCTTGTCACTTGACTATGCTTCCATTTTGCATACATGTCTACCAAGGTTGTTGCATACATCATCTAAAAAAATCCCTCTATCCTCTATGCTTTGATGGTAGCAAAGGTTGTGAAGTCTAGATTTACACTACATCTTTGACAAGGTGTTATAAGCACAAATCCATACAAAACATATATTAAATTTTTAGGGATATAATATAGAGTATTCCAATCCTATATACATGGCTAAAACCCATATTTTTATAATTACAGGACCACATGCTCATGGCGGCAGAAACCATACTGATATGTGCAATGATATAGACATCATTATATACCAAATTTGGATGTTGAGAAACAACAAAAATTTCTGCATCATGCCATTTCATGCTCACCATTAACAAAAAAATATGCATCATGCCTTTCATCACAGAGGCACTATCTCATGCAAATTGGTTCATCTCATAGAGGGAATGCCTTCGGCATAATAAAAGACTTCAATAAAAGAGTGAAGGAAATCTAGCGATGGAAATAAGAAGAAAATATCCATAGACGATGACAAACTATTGACGATGGTTTTCTCATTGAAGGTAGCAATTTAAACTCTTAAGTTATAGACCAACTGTGATGATTTAACAAGGAGTTACATTCAAACAGGCACAAGTTCCTTCAGTGGAGTAGCGGTTTAATTTGTTTAAACTATTAAGTGAAGATCAACGCTGACGAAGAGTTGCAGACCAACGGTGATGAACTTGAGGAATCATACGATCTACCTATTTTAAACAATCTACGACTGTATTTTGCCACACTGTCAACCAAGCCCTCTCGGTGCTTATAAATCGTTGATTGACAAATTGAGCTCTGAAAGCTCAAATAGGGACATTCCTTCAGCGTAAATATATGGTGGTGTTTAAGAATTGCTAAATAAGTTAGCAAGTAGTGACTTTTTAAAGGTATTTGTTTGGAAAAGTTTATGTTTCTCCATCTCAGGCTCCTCCTTGTCGTGGCTCTCACCATCGCAGGCGGTCGCCCTTTCCTCCTCTGCAAGCTGACCTGAGGTGGCCTTCTAGAGGAGCAGCAGGGGGTGGAAGCAGAGATTTTGGGTGGCCTTTTGGTGATGCTCCTAGAGGCAGTTTTGGTTGGCCCACTGATACCTCTAAGTGGCTCTCATGTTTGGATCCGGTGATTTCACCTTGTCATGAAGATAAAGATAAAGAGAACGAGAAAGATGACGATGGTTGGGCTCCCCCTAATGTCACTCTAAACCTCATTGTTTGGGGAAAGCCAAATGATAAGGACCCGCCACCCTCCGTTGGCACTGCTATGGCCGCTTAAATGGCCTTTTTTATTTATGTTTTGTAATGTTTTATAATTTCAGGGTGTGGCCCAAGACTCTTTAATTTTCTAGGCTCTGCCCATGTGACTCTCAGGGTGTGCCTTCTTACCAACCACTTTTTTTGTGAATATGTGTATTTCTATCTTTTATCAATACAGATATAGATGCTTATTCATAATATATATATATATATAAATGATGTTTGATAGTAAAGTTTTGGTATATAGTAGTCAAATTAGGTCGAGTTGTATATGTTGCAATGAGTTTATGAATGTATTTTTTCAATAATTTGTAGTATTCTTATTGTCTTATGTCTTCCATGTTTCAAAATGTTTACTATCGTGGAAGCAATATAGTTGCCTTTCTATGCACTGTCAAACTTAAAAGTTATTGACATGTAAATAGAACTAGCTTAAGTATCTCAATTGCAGTTGCATTCACTTTTACTTTAATAGAATGGTAGCTTAAGTTATTATGCTTTATATTCATTGTGGTAAGAGAATCTAGTAGTCAATCATATTTTTGGTTCAAAATAATATGTTTTATTATATTAGTGGCTCTATTTAAAAACAAACATATAGTTCTCATAGATACTTCTAACTATTTCTTCTATCTAGAAATGTCACGCCTCTAAACTAATGGGAGTGTAAGAGTGATTCTTAGGCAAACAATATGTCTAGCTAAGTATGTCTTTGCTAAAGGTGAAGACCACTCTCGCTATTGTGCATGGTGTTTATTTTTTCTAAATTAGCACACCTTGGGATTCTACTCTGTATATGCTTCTAATGATATTAAGGGTAGAGGATCTCTTTCAATTTGGACGGGTTTGAATTTGAATGGTTGAATGGACTCTCACAATGACTACAATCATAATTATCTAATTAAGTTATCTAAAACTTGATTATCATTGAATATAAACAATGAAAATATTTTCAACTTGTTTGAATTTACATAGTAAAAAGAGAAAATGATAAATATGGATATAACTACTTCCCAAGTTAAAAAGGTTACATGATTTATTGTTATTTCATTACTTGCATTAACTATATCAAACAATTCATTCGATAGTATTATTGTTTGTAATACAAGGATGTTATACATCTATTGGCATGCACGTTGAACTTTATGGTGTAATTGCTCATAGTTAATTTATACTATCTAATATTTTAGTGAAATTTTAAAAAAATATGGGTACATCTATGTTGGTGCTTGGGTATTATTCATATGATTATGAAAGCTCCTTTGTCTAGTTAGATATTTGAATGAATAATCTAATTTGGTTCTAAAGGAAATATTTTAGAGTTAATTTAGACAACACCTCTAAGGAGAACTTAGTATCTTTTGGAGCTTTATATGTATACATTGATATTATACAAGTGATATAATATTTTTGTAATTGAAGATTGCTTAACAATTTAGTGAAATTATAAATAACCATGAGTTGTAAGTTACAAGTTGGCAATTTGAGTTTCAATACCGCCCAATTTAATATAATACAAAAAATATATAATTTAATGGACTTGATAAGCATGAGAAAGGGCATTAATACGGCTATTAGAAAAAAATTGGGTTGAATCACCATGAAAAATTGATTTGTGTATCTCCCATCTCTTTGTAACCATATGAGTAATGTAATTCTCAAATAAGATTTAAGAATTAAAAATTGGAGACTAGTAGTGTTCATGATAGAAATCAACATAGTTGTTAGTAATTTTTAACATATGAAAATGATACAAAAACACATAAAAATGGTAACAAAGTGGTTGTAAAAGAATAATTAAATTCCTTAAACTTAATCTAAGTTAATCAAATAAGATGCACACATAGACATATATTAACTTGGAATAAATAAATTAGAGTTGCTAGTGTAAAAATTCATAATTAAATGCTAGTTTAAAAAGCAATGTGATAGATAAAGTGTACTTAGCTCTAGGATTGATGAATAACTATGTTGTAATCTTAGAATCTAGGTTATGTTGAGACTCAAAATAGAAACTCTATGTTTTTGTTTCATCTTAGACCCTAAATAATATTTATGCCTTTGTTTAAGTTGAGTCTACACTTAGAGATTATATTTATGTTTAGAGATGTATCAGATCTACTGTGTGAATCTAACATGTTCTCATGCTCTAGTTTACCCAATTCGTTATTGTTTACTCTAATCTAAATTGGTGATATTCCAAAATACATTTAGAGGGTTATCAAATTACTTGAGTACATGTTCTCCTAGGTTAGCCTCTAGAAAAAGACTAGTTTTAAGGTTGTGACAAGGATCAATAAGTAGAAGGAAATCATTTAGATGTCTTAGATGATAATATTGAAGCAAATATTGTTATTTTTAGTGACCAAATAAAAATATTCATATAATACTCCTTGAATACTTAGGATCTTTAAATGATTACCATGTGGTGAAATGTGTGCAATTGAATGCCTTTACATATAAGGGCATAACAATAATATGCACAAATGTGTGTTTAGTTGGCTCACAACAACTAGTGAAACGAGAGGGGGTCAAATGAATTTGAATTTGAATTTTAAAAATGTAAGGGTTAGATTTACCATCACGAGATTGATCTTACACTAACAAGAATGACCTAATACAATGAAATAATTAAGTTTGTATGAGGAACAATAATTTAATCATGGAAGGTGCAATAATGTTGATTATATGGAACAATTTGTAGATATGGATAAGGTATAGACAAATATATGGAAATAATTATAAATGGTGATAGGTGAAGGCTAGAAGCATGAGTCCAATTTCACACAAGACTGTGTCATTTATAAATATGTAATTGTGTGAATATATTCTTTCAATATAGGCACAAACTAAAATGGTAATTGACATGGATATGCAAATTTGACCGCTATGTTTTCCCCCACTTCGAAGTGCATGTGAATCCTATAATGAAAATGTATCCCAAAGTATATAGCACTCACAAACATGCATGTAAAGTAAATATTTATATATAAAAGGATACCCAAGTCAATATAAAGTACATGGACCTTGTTTAATGGCATTGTGTGTGTTTGTCCTTTAGCATGTGCAATCCATGGAAACTTGCAAAATACAGAAAAATAAAAGGAGTAGCTTATGTGTCACAAGTGATGACTATGCACAAAATACAAGATTTATTAACTTTTTAAAATTTTCAAGAATAGGAAATGAGTAGGGTTAGGAAATTATGCCTATATAAAATTGGTATATCTCATTATCATCTAGCATTTTTGACAATGTCATGTTGTGTGGTAATATATTTCTTGACATAGTGACGAATCTTTGTGTAACATTTGTTGTTACTTGAAACCTTGATTGTAGAGACATTAGTGACAATGTATGCCTCTAGAATTAGTTGTAGCCATAAGATAAAAGGAATTGGAGGAGAAGAAAAATAGTACATGAAATAGAAATTTAATCTAAAGATAAGCATGAAGGCATGAAAATCATGTAAAGTAAATGTGATATTATGTAATAAGTGTAGACACCTGGGGTTCACCCCGCAGTGCAACGATAGTTGCAACACTCTGTTGATACAGTGGACAGGAGTTCGAGTCTCACCATGACTAGAAGATCTGGGCACATCACCCATCAGCGGTTGAAGGTAGTCGAAGGTGTGAAGGTGGCAATGGGAGACTGACACACGATGGTAAAAGGAAGGCTGTGAGAGGGAAGGCAAGCCAAGTATTGGAGGTGAGACCGATGACAGAGGAGTAGAGCAACAGTGGCAGGAGGATAGAAGGAGACATGGAGGGAAGGAGGCCAACGGTGGCAGAAACTTGGAGAGGAGGCGTATGAAGGAGGAAGTAGAATGAAGAAGGTTGTAGATGGCGAAGGTCGGGAGAAACCCAGCGACAATGGAAGCAGGGAGATGCATGGCGACAGGGGGAAGGAGGACAAGGTGCAGGGGGTGAACGGGAGGAGTAAGGGGAAGGAGAAAGGGAGAGTAGAAAGAAGAGGTAAGGAGGAAGGAAGAGGGCAGGAGAAGAAAATAAATGGAGAAAGAGATGTAGGAGGAGAAAAATCGAAGTGGAATCAGAGGAGCTAGAGTGAAGGTAGAGGAGAGATGGAAGAGAAGAGACAGAAGGAGCCAGAGGAGAAGAATAAAGGAGATGAAGGAGAGGAAGAGGAGAAAAGGAATGGACCGGTGTTAATATCAGACAAACATGGGGATGAGGTCCCCCATAAATTGTGGCCTCACTGGTTCAAATCTCTAGTCAAAAGCGATTACCGATCAAAAAAAAAAGTGTAAACACCTAGATTTGTCACCTTAACTATCGTAATCTCATGCTATCAACTAACTTTGTCATTCCAACTAATTAATTACATCATTTTTAATTAACTAATTATGTTGTTTTCCTCATCTCATCATGCCATCGATTTATCTATTTATTTATGATTAATCACCTTGTCGATTAATTGATTATATTATATTGACTAATTAATCGTATTCCACTTTCATATCACCTCATTTCTAATTAATTGATCAATCATTATTAATTAATTAATTAGCTACTAATTAATTCATGCACATGTATCCAATTTAAATAAATAAATAATCTTAATTATCCCGACTCACGTTTCACTCATGTCAATTTAGTTAGTTTCACCTTTCACTCATCAATCAAATTAGTTAAATAATTAGTTGATCAAGTTAATTCTCATTCAAATTAGTTGACTACATAATCAAATTAGTTAACTAAACAAATCAAGTTAGTTAACTAAACAATCAAGTTAGTCAACTAGTCTGTCAAGCTAGTTGAGTATTCAATCGATTGAGTTAACTAGTAAATCAAACTAGTTAACTCTAAATCAAATCTTTGGTCCTTGGGATTGATTAAATCAATCTTGGTAATTCATAATTTCACCTAGAAATATGTAAATATATCATTCATTTTAGGAATCAAAGGATCTCTCAAAATAATCTTTGATCTATTTCTAAATATTTGAATAATGTCATCATTGTGTTGTTGAAAAGATTGTATAATATTTGAACATACACAATCCTTTATCGAAGCATGAATAAATCTAAATCCATGCTCCATTTGTGTTTTGTGTGTGTTTAGAATAGGAATTTTAAATATTATTTTAAAAATTCTATTTATTATTTTTAATTTAGTACATTTATTTGGCACTCTCATTGGAACCCATCCCTTAGTCTATATTTTATGACTTTCATTTTTATTTTTTCATATTATGCTAAAAATGGTTAAAAGGTATACTTTTGCTCATCTTATTATATTAGTTTGTTCCACAATTGTCAAAGTCTTCCTCTAGTGAATGTATTCAAGAATAGTTGAAAATATTAATCAAGATCTACATATTTGTAAAATTTTGGGATTAACTATTTCATTCGAGGTTCTAGTGGATGATCAAAGTTTTGATTAAGTACTAGGAAATTACATTGATACATAATTATAGACCTAACATTCTTGCACACATCACAACAAACTCTCACATACATTTTAAGGTTTAGCTAGAAAATAATATGACCACTTTTAATTGTGCAACTTTAGTTTACATTAAGGGGTAAACAACTACTTTCTTCTATTGCTATTTTCTATAATATTCGATTTATTTTTATTTATGTAGAAGTGCCTTACATGATGTTTGATTGTCCATTGTGATATACCTTTCAATCATGCAAAAATCATTATGTGGCTAATGTAATATGACAAATTTGTATTCATTGTTAATAATGGAGTAAATTTATATTCAATTTTAGAGATCATTTGTTTGCCCAACAATTGATTTTCTTTGCATATATAAGATTCAAGACTTGGCATACTAGTTCTTTTGTTATGATATGTTTAATAATAAATTCTATAAGGTGGGTCATTTACTCACTACCTTTTTAGAATCATTTAATTTGAGTTGATTCTCCTTGTATGATCTCTAATCCCTCTTTAAGTTTAGTCTTATTGATGGGATTGTCTTTTGTGGATGCTGGCTTATCACCTTCAAAAGCTAGGCTAGATCAACCTATAAACATAGGAACCCTACTCTTATTTTTGCTCCCAATATTTTTGTGATTTATTCCTTTCCTAAGAGGGGTAGCATATGATAATTTCAATTCCATGATTTTCTTGAATCCTGTGACTTTGTAAACTTGACTTGATTCTATGCATTTGGTAATTTTTTGTGGTAAAATGAATTCGTTTGGTAATATGAATTAGTTTTCTACCATAATTTTATCCAAATATAATAACAAATATGTATGGATTTATTTACAAAATGCTAAACTATCTTGGAAAGATGTGTTGGCCATTGTGTAAATTTTTATATCTAACACCCAAAAGTAATAGTTGGCTTGAAAATCACAAGTTAAATATAAACTTATAGAATCATAAAAGACTTACAAAATTATAATTTTCAAACTATCATACTCCTATAAAACCTTTCATTTAGACAACTCATGCTATAAAATCCCCTTTGATGTGTTAATGTTATTGTATATCCTAAGATTAACAAGACCTAATGGAGTTAAAAGAACTAAAGGATTTTCACACCAAGTAGTTCCAATTTTATAATTATCTTGGCATGATTAATAAACTCACAAAATTGGAAAGGGAATCATTATTTTTAACTGACATGATAGTAATTAATTTATGCCTATGTTAGGTTGCTCTAGCAATGCCACACAACTTTGTGACTATGTCTTATAATAATAGCACTAAAACACTTGGGTGTTAGTCCTCGTGACATTGTACCATGTTCTAAGGTATTCCACATCAACACCATCATGCCAGTAGACCAATGACATGCCAAAAATAACTTCAATTAGTACCCAACTCAATTTGCTCATCTAAATTTGTGTAACTTATTTATAAGTTTTTGGGTGCTCAAAATCAATCACAACACACCTTCATCCTCCATGATCCTTGACACTCATTTCCTAGTTACCCAATACCATACTCTTAAGCCTTGGATCCTCCAACATGATTAAGGGGTAGTGAAATTTGAGTTTGAAATAAGAGCTTCTAGCTATCATTCATACTACAAATTCAAGATTTTTCTTGAAGATCTTGTTACCTCAAGTTTACATGGATTTTTCATAATCTAGCAATTCTTTCTCTCCTTAACTATATTTGATTGGTGCTACCCACATTTCTAGATGGTTGTGATATATGACTCTATCAAGATTTCTACCACAATCATGATTATTAATCATATAATTGAACCTCACACAAGAGGAATATCCCATCCACTCGAAGATAATAACATTAAATTTCTCAAGTGAGATGATATCATCCATTGATCCTATGAATACATGAACAATATGGGTCATGTCATTTCCTACCACAAATTGATGAGCATGATCTGCCATTTTGGTTGCTTCAATAGCATGTATATTCCTTCACTTGCTTATGTACACCAAATTTCCAAGATACCACTACACTTGTCTGCATACAAAATAGTATTGCCTTAAAAATGATACTTGTTCTAAAAAATAGTAGTTTAGTATGCATCCATCCTCACTCTATCAAAGATAATTTCCTTCTGGTGATATAAAAAAGCATGAGTGTAAAAATAATTGGAAAAGTCTAAACCTTTTTCCACAAAACCTTCGCCTCCTACCCTACTTAATGATAAAGCTTTTTTGTTTCTTAGGCTTATTAATAGTTCCACTCATCTCTTCAAATAAACCAAAACTCCCTTGCACAATGAGATGGAAATAATTGGTGAGTAAATATCTCTATAATAAAGAAAATTTGAAATGAACTCTTGGAATGGTTGAATTGAATTTATATTTGATTATGATGTTTAATTTTTTTTATAAGCTAATTTATGTTTCCATATCTTTGGTGCCTCTAATATATGTAAATCAAAATGAGATTTGGAGGATGTATAGTAGTTGGGTTTTAGTTTATCTTCTAATTTATGGGGGTTAATTATGATCTTGGTATTATTTTGTGTCTAAGATTTGTGTGACTAATATTTTTATTATTTTTTATATTATATACAAGGGAAGGGGCCCCCGAACCTTACATATTAAAGCAAAAGTACATGAAAACATGTTTAACAACATCTAGATAGAGGCTAGCCACTAGGCCACAAAACCACAAAACAATAAAGATCAATAAACACAACAAAAGGGAACACATCAAAGAAGAATTGGTAAAGAGAACTCCAAACCTTGTTGAAGGCACCAAGAGTCTCATCCCAATTGGTAGCTCCACTAGGTATCTTTTTCTTTTTTTGTCTTGTTAGTTCCCTCCACCTCATCTTCATTCTTTTGTTCCTCTTTTTCAGCTTAGATTGGATAGTGACCATCCCTACGACAACCTTCCTCATGATCCCATCAATGACTTTAACAAGTTGGTTCAAAGTTGTCTCCATTATTATCAATATATGTTGATAGAGATTCAAAGTGTCATATATATTATCCCATTTTTCTCTTAGCATTGACAACCATTAGGGTTTTCCTAAATTTTCTCTAAATTCTCCACTCTAACATACAAATCTTCAATCTCAGCATAATAGGTCTGCATGGGGTCATCTTTGGAAGCTGTATTGTTTTCCTTATCACTTATTTCCCTAGACACATAAGAATTACTATTATCATCATGATTAGTCTCATGGTCTTCCTCACCACCAACCAAGCAGTCCTCTATAACAGCATTGGGAGTCACCACATTTAAAGGGGGAAGGGACTAGGAATCATTGACTATTGAGAAATGTGACTCAAATTTACTAGATTGATCAACTTCCTGGAGCAATTGTGTTTTCCTCCTTCATCGACCTAAGTTAATTTGTTGGTTTTTTCAAGTTTTTCTAACTGAAGTCGCGGGGTTCTAAAATTTCATAACCTCTCGACTTAGCGACTGTGAAGCGAAGGTTAATCGCTTTGTTGTTAGCGTGTCGTGGGTTTTGTGAACTTAGCAACCTCCAACTTAAGGTTTGAAAGTTCAGGTTTTGAGCAATAGAGCAATCCCTTTGTTGTCGGCATGTCGCGGATTTTGAGAACTTCACAACCTCTAACATGAGGTTTTGAAGTTCAATTTTTTAGCGATATAGTGACTTGGAAGCTGATGGATGTGGGACTCAATAGGATGGTGGATCGTGATCGAAGGTCGACAAGTGGCGATGACGCAAAGAACAGATGGCATGTGGCCCCATGTGCTCGGTGAACTTTGGTGAGATGGTAATGAATGTCTCTTCGACTGGGTGGCATGTGATAGGTTGTCGTTAGGTCCCATTACTTTAGAATATAATATTCAATTTGTCGATCGGGTAGTGTTCAAGGCAATCTGCAATAGAAGAGGTATGAAGTATCTCCCTTAGGTTTCCTAACTTTTGAGAACAACTTAAGATTAAATCTAACTTCAAACTGTTTAACTTATAAAACTGTAAAGTAATTTATTCCTAAGAAAATAGAAAATGCTTGAACTGGAAGCGTAAATAAACTAATTTAGAAAGCATAATAACTAAATTGAAAAGCACATAAATGACTAAACTAAGAAACTGAAAAATTATAAAAGCAGAAAAACTTATAGCAATCCATAAAACATTTTCTTAACAATAAAGATTCTAACAGTGAATAACAGAAACTATGGAAGTGAAAAGATAACAAATACTTCTGAACTAAAATTTCATAACAGTAAACTTAATGACTCCCTACAGAACAACATTATAATAAAAGAGAACACTTATCTACTCCCGTCGAGTGGCCAGCTCGTGGGTTAACACATTCATTCTCAGCTCACATTCACAGCTATTTCAGAAACACTTCTATCAATCATAGTTATCATCCATGACTCATAACTCATAATTTTAGATAACAATCTCTTTATTCATAAACATTGGAAACATTCTGACAGTATAGCATTACTTTTTATTGTATATCTTACTTCTAAAGATCGTATCTTTTATAGAGAAACTGTAACTACATCCTATATTTCAGATGGTATAGATAACTATTGAAAATATCTAGAACAAATCTACAGATAACTCATATATCTTTAATCCCATTACACAGTAATTAAGAGGCTCAAGTCGAGCCATAACATCTTTAATTCAAAGGATAATAGAAATAACAACTTTAAAAACAACTACATCTTCTGTCCATCACCCTGAAGTTCCGAAGCATATTTCCAGCATATATCTTCTAACTGTTCTGGAGCACGTGCCAGCTGGATGCTTCAATCTGTAACTTTGATTGACCGATTATTATCTACAAAACACTTAAAACAACCCATTAAATTTGTATTGGCAAATTACTTTAAGAAATTAAAAGAAATAAAGTTTATACAAGTTCTCACTAAAATTAATCAATTATTTCTCCTAAAATTTAATTAATTGGAAGAGGATAGAGATTTGCATGTATGAACCAGGTCTTTATGGTATTATCATGATGAGGTTATTTTTACCTCATCATTTCCTCCCCTTCCTAGTTCTTGGCAGGTCCTCCTGTCCCCTGATTATAACTCTGCCCTCTACTCCCTTCTTCATATTTTGCACTGATATCGTACAAATCTTTTGCTGTGACATCAAAGTTTATAGGGGAATTGTGGAAGCCTCCATGAAAAGCAACTCCCTGTTTCCATTCATTGAAAATTTTGTCAGATCCGGATATGTATTAATATGAAAAGCAGGGGCTGGATATAGCAGTAAAGGAGGTCTGTACCTCATTCCTATCCATTTTGTTCTAAGATCTCCTAAAATTTTGGCCAAGGCATCTGCTCTTCTAAAGGACCATATGAGACCAAGAGGAGAAATAACTTCTCTTTTCTTTAGATATATAGGCAGTGGAGTGTATCTCTCTTCACATGCATGCCAAGCCCTGCCAACCAATTTTTGCCCCTATTCTATGAAATGATTATAACAAACTCCAAGGCTATCATCATACCTTTCCTTCATTTTATCATCCAGCAAAAGAGCTACAAATTTCTTTTTAAAAGCTGTTGGTCTACTATTTGGAGATCTCATTTGAAGTCCTATACTTTTCTCTGCTTGAACATATTCTTTATTACGTTCTTGCCAATGAATTTGATTCCACATAGTAGACAATAGAGATCTTAATTGCACTTCCCCCACAAAAAGATTAACAAAGAAATCAATATGCTTTTCTAACAAAAGATCATGGGTAATGAATTCACAAAGCATATCTTGCTCCTCAGGCTTTGAGTCTGCAAATGTTTTAACAAATTCTTTATCATTAGGTTCATAAGGCTAATCATTGTAAATTCTAAGCAATTTCCATCTAAAACATTGTTCATTCAAAAACATGGAATACAATCTGGATGGTCTCCTACAGGATAAAAGAAATTCAGCTTTTGACATGCATCTTGTTTCCCCTTATATGCTTTATGAAATGCTTCTCTTAATAACACCATTTCCATTTTCAATCTGTTATTCTCAACTTGTGCATTCCTTAGGAAATAGCACTATTCCATACATTTCATTAATAATCGAGGAATCTGAATTTGGAACTATTCATTTACCGTTGGCTCGGTTTGAACTTCTTTGGATTCCATCTTTGGTTTATTTGTGTTTTCCTGCAAGTCTTGCTCTAATTCTATAATCTTACTAAGAGAAGCATTTAATTCTTCTTTCTATATTTTCTTTTCCTCTTCAAAGGCTGAAAACATGAGCATAAATTTTCCTTTTAAATTCTGAATTCTTTATTTAATCCATCCTTGTGTATCCTATTTTCCTTATCACAATTCTGAATTTGTATTTGCAGCTCACTAATAGATGTATCTTTTCCCTGCATTTCCAACTTTAAATCCTGAATTTCTTGATCCCTTTTATTTATTATAGTCTTATACACCATTATTTCCTCTTGTTGTAATTCCATCTTTTCCTTATTTTCATGCAGCTAACTTCTTAACAATTCTATCTCTAATTTCAATTTTTCCAATTCTATGTTAATATTTTTAGTTTCAAGAATTTCAACAGCTTTATTAATAACTGGAGACAATTTTCCTAACATACTGTAATCAGTCTCCATAGGAAGTGGAGATTGTCCCCTTTCTATTGCATGTTTTTCTTGTTCTACAGCTTCTTCAGACACCAAGTGAAAATGTACTTCTTCAGCAAACATTTCTTTTTCTGAGGATTGGTGAATTGACTCCTCAGTTTCCAAGTTTTTCTTTTGCTTTTTAGATTTTGACCTATTCTCTTTACTCTATGCTGGGGTTTCTATAGATCTAGAGGATAATCTTTTACTCCATCTTAAAGGAGGAGTATCTTGATAATTTAAAATAGTTGGATCATTTAGAAGAATAGTTCTTCTTTTCCTCTTCTTAACAGGGTGAGTATCCACATTTGGATTCATTATCTCTACATCTTCTATCTGGGCCGGAGTTTCAAACTCATCATTTCTAAATTTTGGCACTTCCTCACCAACTATGGTAGGAATTTGGGGTTCAGGAGCCTTAGGGTCTTTAGGGGAAGTTGCTCTGGAAGGTGAAGCAACTTGTTTTGAAGATTCTCCTAATTCTAACTTCCTTCTTGATGTAGGCATATCAAACTTCCCCAAAAAAATTTCCCATTTGCTATTAGGTTTCTTACGAAAATGATATTTACAAATCAATTGAATTAACCCATGATGTTTTAATGACCCTGAACCAGTTTTGTATCTCTCTATTGAAGAATTAATAGAATCATTCAAGAAATGAGGCAAATTAACCCTTAGAGCAGGGTTTTCCTTCCCATGCCGTAAATGTGTTAACATGTGGAATGTTGGTCCTACCACAGTAGTGAGTTGACCTTCACAAGTAAAATATCTAATAATCCATGCGACAACAGTACCCCAAGGTTCTAAGATAGAAGCTCATTGAAACCCCTTATTTTGTCCCCTAGTACTAACAACTATCATGGGTTGTGGATCTCTATGTCTAAGGAACAATTCTTATAATTTCTGATATGTGGTTTGTGTGGTTTCAGATATTTTAATGCCATAATCTTCTAACCCTGAAATAGAAGAGATAATTTTTGAACTCACCTTGAAATGCTTCCCATGCAGAATCACCTGACCATTAGAGTAATTTTTCACAAATGCATTCACTAGCTTTTCATTATATCCTTCAAATTTCCTTACAAAACCCAACCAACCCACTTCTTCAAATAGCCAAGAGATGTCACTTAACCCCAACAGCTTTTCTGCAAAAGTCGGCTCAGATTTCTTCTTTGTACCGCCCATTTTTTTCTCTCTTGCTTACCACCCTGCTGAAAAATTCAATAATGCCAAAGACTTGTGCACTGATATTTTTAAAAAATATGATCGGACTGCAATCATTTACTCTACTCTTGCTCAGAGCTTGTTGTGTAATCATTTCAATTTGCATGAAGGGCCACAAAAAGAGTAGCGTACTTAACAATTAATCACCAAGTGGCTCAATTTACTAAATTGGGAAATGAAACTCTTGCCAATCAATCATATTTTATTCAAAAATAACTACTTATTTAAAACAAAAATTTGTACTTACTTCCATTCCATGATCGCTTGAAGATCTTATACCTCTACTGACTTGACAAGATGATGCAAGGGTATTAGCTAAGGTGACGGTATAATTATTATGACATGAATGAGGAAGTTCATGGATGATGAAGTCATTAATGAAGAAAGGCTATTACAGCAGCTTTTATTTATAATGGCAAAAGAAGGCGCATGTACCAATGTACGATAATCAAAGCATCGAGAAAGATTTGAAATTTTTTCTAGAAAAGAGTTTGGCGAGATGAAAAATAAATAAGTTCTGGAGCACACATAAAGCATGCATTTAGACAAAGAAAATGGTTAAAGTTCTGGAGCACGCGTAAGGCATGCATTAGGAGCTTGGAAAATAGATAAGTTCTGAAGCATCGCCGAAAGATGTAGCCGAAACGGTAACCAAATGAAAGTTCCAGAGCATCATCGAAAGATGCATCCGAAGCAACAACTAAATGAAAGTTCTAGAGCATCGTCGAAAGATGCAGCCAGAGCAGCGACCAGATGAAAGTTCCAGAGCATCGTCGAAAGATGCAGCCAGAGCAGCAACCAGATGAAAGTTCTTGAGCATCATCAAAAGATGCAACCGGAGCAGCGACTAGATGAAAGTTCTGGAGCATCGTCGAAAGATGCAACCGGAGCAGTGACCAGATGAAAGTTTCAGAGCATCGTCGAAAGATGCAACCAAAGCAACAACTGGAGAGAAGAAGATAACGAACACCACTTAACTCGAACTTTAGGAGTTATATCATTCCAGAAGAACATCGTTTCAACATGATAGACTGAAGAGCGGGTTCCGGAGCATCAGATGTTAAGACCGTCAAGTTCCGGAGCACTGGCCAACTGAATGATCAAGTTCCAAAGCATCTTGGAATGGTGCTCTGGAAGTTGTTATTCCTTTATGAGAGGTCCTACAAAATGAAAACACGTGTTAAGTCCAAAAATTTATGAAAAATGCTTTGAAAACAAATTGGGTACACATGTCTTTTTATTACAATTTTTCATCAATTTTCTATTTTTTTATTTATTTTTAGATAACAAATAAACATTAAATCAAATAGACTCTGTCTTGGCAGAGTCAATCTATTGGATCTCTCCTTGCATTTCTACCAGCTTTGTAAATTCTTCTTTATTAACTAGTTTATGGTAAATACGTAGGCGATGACCATTAACTAAGAGAGTTCGTAAATCACCATCAATAGGTTTTAACTGAACTGTACCATTAGAGAAAACCTCAGAGATTTCATATGGCCCTAGCCAATGAGTTTTGAGTTTTCCTTTATGGTCTTTATATCTTGAATCGAATAGCAAAGCCCAGTCACCATTATGAAATTCTCTCTCTTTAATATATTTGTCATGCCAAACTTTTCATTGATGTTGAACTAGTTCTGTTTGATGAACAGCATCCAAATGAAGCTCATCCAACTCATTTAACTATAAAACTCATTCTATTTGAGCTCGTTTCAAATCTAGACCCAACTCCATAGTTGTACGTAGGGTCTAAAGTTCAAATTCAATGGGAAGAAGAGGTTTCTTTCCAAAAACAAGCTCATAGGGACTGAATCCAGTTGCAGATTTCCATGTTGTATTGTACGCCCAAACGGCTTTAGGCAATTTCCTAGCCCAATCTCTTCTTCCTGAAGAGACAGTTTTTGTCAGTATGTTTTCTAACTCCCTATTAGTCACTTCTACTTGACCATTTGCTTGAGGGTGATAAGGGGATGACTTCTTATGGCTCACCTGAAAATGGTCTGTAAATGCTAGGAGAACTTTGGACATAAATTGGGGTCCTGATTTGTAACAATAGTTCGGGGGGCTCCAAATCAAAGAAAAATTTTGTTATAGAGAAAATCAGCAACTTGCTCTTCTCTAGTAACTCGTAAAGCTTGAACTTCTGCCCATTTCGTCAGATAATCGGTACAAACTAATATATATTCTTTCCTTTGAGAGGAAGGATCTATGGGGCCGATAAAATCTAACCCCCATTTTTGAATGGTTCCAAAGTTACCTGAGGCTGCAAAGGCATTTATGTCGAAGCAGTTGGTCTTCCTACTCTTTGACATTCATAACAATGATGAACATATTTTTTAACATCTTTATGCATTGAAGGCCAATAATATCTAGCACCTAAAATTTTATGAGAAGTTGTTTTTGCAGAATAATGACCCCCTGAAGGATCATCGTGACAAGCCCTCAAAATACTATAAGTTTCATCAGCCCTGACACATCTTCTCAAAACCATATCAGGTCCACAACAAAATAAAATCCCATTAATCCATTTAAATGGTGCACACTCTCAAATAAGTCTCTTCCTTTGTTTTGATGTAAATTTAGGAGGTACTTCAGAAGTAGCTAAATAGTTGGCAATATCAGCAAACCAACGAACCTTTATAGAGATAGCAAACAAATTTTCATCTAGGAACTCATCTTGTACAGGTGCTCGATCACCCTCTTCTTGTTTGATTCGAGATAAAAAGTCTGCCACCTCGTTAAATTTCCCTAGCTTGTCAAGTATTGTCACATTGAACTCCTGAAGAAGTAGTAACCATCTCATTATTCGACCATTAACAACAGGTTTATGCATTA
The DNA here is from genome assembly GCA_007258455.2 of Sequoia sempervirens. Classification (NCBI taxonomy): domain Eukaryota; kingdom Viridiplantae; phylum Streptophyta; class Pinopsida; order Cupressales; family Cupressaceae; genus Sequoia; species Sequoia sempervirens. Next base: position 80,652,176 of record VDFB02000008.1, on the reverse strand, counting down.
AATACTTTACAACTGAGTGATCTGTATAAACTGTAACTTTATATCCTGTAATATAATGACAAAACTTTTTGATGGCATGAACCACCGCTAAGAATTATTTTTTTGTTGTCGTGTAGTTTCTCTCAACAGACGTTAGGTTTTTGCTAATAAAATATATGGCATATTTGCCCCCATCCTCATCTTCTTGCCCTAATACTACACCAATTGCATCATCCAAAGTATTAGCATAAATGTGAAAGGGAAGACTCCAATTTGGTCCACGTAGTATAGGAGCAGAGACAAGCTTTTCTTTTATCATTTCAAATGATTTTTGACACTCAAACATCCAATTAAACTCCACATCTTTTTGGAGGAGAGAAAACATAGGGGCTGCTATCTTACTGAAGCTTTCTATGAACCTTCTATAATATCCAGCATGTCCAAGAAAACTTCATACATATGTTTGTGTTTGAGGTACAGTTAATTGTTGTATGACTTCATTTTTTTAGGATCAACTTTTATTCCTTCTGAGGAAATGTGATGGCCTAAGACTATTCCTTGTTCCACCATTATTAAACACTTTTCATGGCTAAGGGACAATCGGTTTTCCTCACAAACCTCCAAAACCCTATCCAGGTTTTGAAGAGCTTCATCATAGGTTGACCCATATACTGTGAAATCATCCATATAAACCTCTACACAATCATTGACAAGTGTTGCAAATATAGCCAAAACGGCCCTCTGAAAAGTAGCTGGAGCATTACAAAGTCCAAAAGGAATAACTCGGTATGCATATGTACCCCAAGGACAAGTAAACATTGTCTTGTCTTGGTCTTCTGGTGCTACCTGAATTTGGTTGTAACCACTAAATCCATCTAAGAAAGAAAAATATTTCCTCCCAGCCAAATTGTCCAAAACCTAGTCAACGAATGGTAAGGGAAAATAATCTCTAAAGGTGGCTTTATTAAGTTCTCTATAATCCACACAAATTCTCCACTTGCCATTTTTCTTTGGTACAACTACCATAGGTGACACCCACTTACTATCTGAGATAGGATAAATGAATCCTGCACGGAGGAGTTTCTCAATCTCTATTTTGACAAGATCCTTTAATGTGGAGTTAAGTCTCCTCTGTGGTTGACGAACAGTCTTATATTAGGATCAGTATAAATGTGATGAGTACAAACACTCAGGTGAATCCCCTTCATGTCTGTATAGTCCCAAGCAAAAGCTTTAGACCTTTTTACCAGCACATTAAATAATTTATCCTCTTGTATTTCTGTCAACCAACTATTGACATTCACAGTTTTTCCTGGTAACAACATAATTGTTTTTGTTCCTGAATAGGCCGAAGTGACAGTATGTATTGGTCGTAACAAAGTGTTGAGAGGACAACTATGAGGTATAAGTCGGTGAAATATTGAAATATCATCAAAGAAATAACTCACTCTAGGAATCATATTAGCCAAGGGACAAGGCATCCCCATGGTAACATAATTCTATTCCATCCCACTTATATCAATCGGTTGTCCCAAAAAAATTGGTACATCCTCTATCACTTCTTCACTCGAACCTATAGCCAAGTGTGCAACCTCATTTACTAACTCATCCTCTAATTCCTTTCCATGTTGTTTAATTACTACCATGGCCAAGGAGGCCAAGTTGTCTTGCCCACTAAATTCTTCTGGTTCATCAACCCAAACTTTATTATATTCAGTAGGCTTAGCAGGAGGATATAAAAATAAACATTTACTATCTGGACCATGTGAAATGGTCATACCTCCTTCCCGACAATCAATTTTAGCAGCGACAGTAGCCAACCATGGTCTTCCCAAAATTATTGGATAACTATCTTTAGGTGTAAGCGATTGGATTATTTGAAAGTCAGTTGGATATTCCCATCCATCAACTTTAACAAAAACATTTTTTATAACACCTTTTGGAATGGCTATATACTGATTTGCCATCTGCAAGACTATAGTTGTAGGACTTAAATCAGTAAGACTTAATTTCTCCATTACATCCACCGTCATTACATTAATAGCTACTCCCAAATCCACCAATGCATTAGGTATTGCTACCTCATTAATTGTAATAGTAATCAGTGGACTCCCAAGATCATCATATTTTGGAGCAACAGTATTTCCAGACAAAAATTCAGCTAGATAACCATCAATGTGCATAGTGTTTATTTTCTTTGGTTTCCTTCCTAGAGTTCTAATACACAGTTGTTTGATCAATTGATTTAACTCAAGAATTACCTTTATTTCCTGCAGTAAAGGAACCTCTATTTGCAATTGTTTAATTTCCTAAATTAATGCAGTTTCAGAAGCTAATGTCATTTCTGGAGTATCTTTCAGAATTGTTGATTTCAGACGCTCCGAAAATGGTGCTTGAGTTTTCTCCTTTGAAGGGATATCTCTTTTCTCCTTTGAAGGGATATCTTTACTAAACTCAGTCAAAGACTGACCTCCCTCCTCTCGAGGTAAATCAACAGCTCTTGCTGCTGAAGATTCAGTAATATTCACAGGTAGTGTAGTATCTTTCTTAAAAGTTTGAGAAATAGGTTCGTCCACTACTTCCTCAATAGTGGGCGATTGAAGTGTCCTTCTGGAATGTAATTGAACATTTCCACAATGAATTGCATTAAGTCCTGTGACATTATCTTGCTCAGTAGTATATACCAAAGTATTATGTCGATTGTTCTTAGGATTGGGAAGTGGTTGTGATGGAAGTTGAGGTTGATTTACCTGCTCATTCTGAGGAAGATTCTGAGGTGATGGTAACAAATTTTGTTGTTGATTCCTCCTAGGACCAATATAAAATTGATTATGTCCTTGATTCCATTGGGGAGTAATGTGTTGTGGGTACCACTGTTGTTGTGACTGGTTGGGCCACTACTGAGTTCCCCATGATTGACTTGCCCATTTAGGAGATCCCCAGTAAGGAGTTCCCCAAGTAGGTTGTGGAAGATAGGGTTGATTCCAAGATGGAGGCCATTGATTACTAGCCTAGGTATTCTAGGGTCTCCATGTAGGATTGGAATTCTACCCATAAGAAAAATTACCTCCTTGGCGTTGATTTAGCACATTTATTTCTTCTTCAACTTGAGCAGTTTTTTTCTTAGTATTCTTAAGATCAGTAAGAAGCTTGCATTGATTGGTAGGGTGGATTTTCTCACAAAGTTGACAAACATTAACCTTTTCTAAAGGGCACTCTCATAAAAGATGTTTATTTCGACACCTAGGACAATAGATTGACAAAGTCTCAGGGTTACGTGTCTTTGCTTGTATACCACCTAACGTAGTGTTCAATTGGATAAGTATGTATGTCTTAAGATTTTCTATTTCTTCTCGAAGTTTACCTATCTCGTTATTCCCTTTGAAAAGATTTGTTTTTCGGATTCCTCCACGAGTACGTGAAAAATTGCGACACAAATCACATATGTCTTCAAGGTTTAACTAAGACACATCACATTTTCCCATTAAATCAAGACTTCTTCTTGCATCATCATCAAGTCCTTTAAGAAATATAGTCTTGAGAATCTCAACACTAATGGTCGTTTCCCCACATCATTTAGATAAGAAAAGAAACCTATCCAAATAGTCCTCTAGACTCTCATCCTCATTTTGCCAAAGTTTAAACAGCTCTTCCTTACGATCACTCACCCTACAATAACTCTGATATTTATTCAAGAACACAGTCTCCATTTCTTCCCAAGTTGTAATACCTCTAGACCGTAGTCCAATAAACCAACGCATGGCTAAATCCTTCAAGGTAGAAGGAAACAACTTCAGTTTATGGTTGTCATTTTTATAGTCATAGATTTGACAAAGGACCTTAAATTCAAAAAGAAATTGGTTTAGGTCTTCTGAAGATAAACCACGAAAGGTTGGAAGGAAAGTTGGAGAGATGTTTTTCATCCTTGTATCATCATCTGCATCCAGAGCAATAGGATAAGTGAACATTCTAGGTAGTGGAGGATCATTATTATTATGGTTGGAATCATTATGGTTAGCTTCTGCCCTCCTATCTCCCATGATGTTTAGAGGAATATGCTCCTCGACAATAATTTCATCGATAATAGGTTGCACTACAAGATGATCTTCTAGGAGATAGTGGAAAGCCTCGGGTGAGTTAGGCTCAAGTAATTCATCAGCAGAATGGTCTTCTAACCCTTGGGCCTCCTTATGTATAACTGGGACGTATTTTGGGGGGGTCTTTGGTATAAATTGTCCGTGAGGGCCTCTTTTCCTAACTATGCAGAAAAGGAAGCCACAAATAATATTTTTTTGCCTAAAAGAGGTATTCTAGGTGTCTTCTATTAACACTTAAGCAAAAGAAGCAAAGGGGTCCCCGGCAACGGCGCCAAAAAGTGATAGGCTGTCGTTAGGTCCCATTACTTTAGAATATAATATTCAATTTGTTGACTAGGTAGTGTTCAAGGCAATTTGCAATAGAAGAGGTCCGAAGTATCTCCCTTAGGTTTCCTAACTTTTGAGAACAACTTAAGAATAATTCTAACTTCAAACTGTTTAACTTATAAAATTGTAAAGTAATTTATTCCTAAGAAAACATAAAATGCTTGAACTAGAAGTGTAAATAAACTAATTTAGAAAGCATAATAACTAAATTGAAAAGCACATAAATGACTAAACTAAGAAACTAAAAAATTATAAAAGCAGAAAAAATTATAGCAATCCATAAAACATTTTCTTAACAATAAAGATTCTAACAGTGAATAACAGAAACTACGGAAGTGAAAAGATAACAAATACTTTTGAACTAAAATTTCATAATAGTAAACTTAATGACTCTCTACATAACAACACTATAATAAAAGAGAACACTTATCTACTCTCGTCGAGTGGCCAGCTCATGGGTTAACACATTCATTCTCAGCTCACATTCACAGCTATTTCAAAAACACTTCTATCAATCACAATTATCATCCATGACTCATAACTCATAATTTTAGATAACAATCTCTTTATTCGTAAACCTTGGAAACATTCTGACAGTATATAACATTACTTTTTACTGTATATCTTACTTCTAAAGATTGTATCTTTTATAGAGAAACTGTAACTACATCCTATATTTTAGATGGTATAGATAACCATTGAAAATATCTAGAACAAATCTACAGATAACTCGTATATCTTTAATCCCATTACACAGTATTTAAGAGGCTCAAGTCGAGCCATAAAGTCTTTAATTCAAAGGATAACATAAATAACAACTTTAAAAACAACTACATCTTCGGTCCATCACCCTGAAGTTCTGAAGCATATTTCCAGCATATATCTTCTAACTGTTCTGGAGCACGTGCCAGCTGGATGCTTCAATCTGTAACTTTGATTGACCGATTATTATCTACAAAACACTTAAAACAACCCATTAAATCTGTATTGTAAAATTACTTTAAGAAATCAAAATAAGTAAAGTTTATACAAGTTCTCACTAAAATTAATCAATTATTTCTCCTAAAATTTAATTAATTGGAAGAGGATAGAGATTTGCATGTATGAACCAGGTCTTTATGGTATTATCATGATGAGGTTATTTTTACCTCATCAACATGGTGTTAGGTGGATAACCCTAAGTTTGACGATGGAGATTTGTTCAATTGCTTATCCAATGGCCAAAAATGTTGGATGATGGTGTGTGGCTTGAGGTGTAACCCTAAAGGGGTGTGGTAGTTGAACAATTAGAGAGTGAAAAGACAATTTGAGAGCAACGATTATCGGGGTGCTAGCCAAGAGGCAGGATTGGCCAAAAGGCTGGGAAGTAGAGAGAGAGTGATGGTAACCAAAGGGCTTGAGAGGCTAGGTAGCTGAGAGAGAGTGGTGGTAACTAGAGGGGCTGAGAGGCTAGGTAGCCGAGGGAGAGAGATCAATCTTGTAAGAGGTGAAGGCTAAGCGGTTGTATGACAGAGAGGACAAGAGGCCAGTGGTCGAGTCGTGAGGCTGTGTAGCCGAATGAGAAGTCTCTCATTGAGGGAGGTGGTCGCAATGGGTTATGCTGCTGAATTTTATCCAAAATGGAACAAGATGTAAATCTCCTATAAAGGTCATGAGCCTGATATTGTATTGTAACTGTATTTTGTTGTTGAATAATACAATGGCGATCTAGGCTTTTGGAGTGTGGGGTTTTTTACCCAAAAGGGTTTTCCCCACGTATATCTATGTGTTCATGACTTCTTTTTCATCTTTCATGGTTGTTGGTTTTGTTTGTTGAATCTGTTAATGGTGTTGTTGAAACTAGTTAAGCATGAGTTTCTCTCAAAAGGATTAATGTGGGAAATGAACTATGTTTGATTCCACTTATGGCATAGTAGTACGTGTCTTCTACCAAAGGCACTACTAATCTTGGATGCCCTTTCTAAGATGTTCATCCATACTTCCCAACAAGTGGTATTAGACCCTTCTTTTGGGTTTTGTTTCCCCCTAGAGATGTTGGTTCTGGGTATTCCTTTTATGAAGATTTCTTAGTCTCTCAAGCTTGAGGAAATCTAGAGGAATCAACTGATGTATTAATCCTTTGGTGAGTGGAATTTCATTCTCTTTTGCTTTAATTTCATGAGACAACATGCAACATGGAAGATGGTGAAGATGGGGAAATTGGAATTGGTCATACTGGAATGTTGTGATATGAGGTTCCTAGCTAGCAACGGTATAACCTTGATGCATGGGGTGGAATATTTTTTACTCTATGGTTGTGTTACAACAAAGATTTCATATTGGGTGTTTGCATGAGGGGCTCCCTGGTGATATGGAGAAGCTTGAGTTGTTTCTTAGCTATGGAGAAATGTGCTTATGTTGGGTGGTTTGTCCTGGTATTGGAAGGCATAGTTTTTCTATAACCCCATTTGCAAGTATTCTATGGAATTGATCATTAGATGATCTGGAAGCTTTTGTAATAGTTTGTTTCCCTCATATGCATGTACATGTCGATGGTTATGGAGTTGGCCTAGAACGGGCCTAGAGTTCCTGTACTACTTTTCCCTTTTAAGGATGTTTTCTACTTGCACGTGGTTCTATGGTTTTGCAAGTTTTACACGGTCAAGCAAAACTTGTGGTTATGTGGAGCTATTGTTAAGCTATTTTCTAGACCCCAACTTTTGGGGTGTGACTAGATGAGATAGTTGCAGTTTGAAATGGATTGAGGAGGTGTGATGTCTTCTCTGCATGGGAGTGTTGGTACATGATTTTTCACTCAACATTATTGTGGTGATGCTTGGTGGTTTCCTAGAATATGGTTCTCAAGTTGTAGACATGATTGGCAAATCGGATCTAAGCTTGATCTGGTGTTTGAGTCAAGTTGTCTACGTGGTTATTCTCTTTGAGATCTTAGTTTTTCCGTTTCTAGTGCGATGATGGGTTTGCATGTTTCTGTTGAATGGATATATGGGTTGTGTAATGTTGTGGGTTGTCTTTACCTACATGTTTGTTGTGGGAAAACTCGGAAGTGGATAGTCTATATCCACAAGTTTTATTCAGTGTTGGTGCAAACTTGTTAGCTAGCCTTGTTTGTGGTCACTTGTGCATTGGTATGGTTGCTCTGAGATGAGAGGATGGATGGTGTTAAGTACCTAAATAGTCAGTTATGGGGACCTATAACATGTGTATCACGATGTCATGGATAGCTTGGATACACTACTTTGTGTAAGCTTTTGACAATGATGGTTTTGTCTGCTTGGTTTGAAGATCTAGGTGTTGCTTGGTATTGTTGTCAGATGGACATGTTGTTGAGTGGACTTGGAGGTTTTCAGATTAATAGATGTTTGGTCATGATGCTTAGAGAGCTCGGGTGTCACAATTCAGTGGGAGCTTTAACAATGATTGTGGATTCATCACTTGGTGGTGAATGATCTTCTTTCATGTTGCAGATGTTACTAGGAGGAGCTCTTAGATCTTGTTGCTATAGAAGAGCTCTTTCGCATTTTGCGTGGACACTATTAAAGATGTGCAACATCTCATAGCCATGAAGGATTCTTGGATTCTTTGGTTGAGGTGTTGGCGATGCTTGACAGGTGATGTTGGTTTAGATTTTGTTTTGTTTCATGTCATGGCATACTCTTGATTGCGCATTAGAGTTTTGGCATGATGCATTGCTCTTGAGACCATATTATGTTCACCTAGAGCATGAGATCTCCTAAAGGGGATGGTAAGATCATGGTGTCATGATAAGTTCTTGATTTAGGTGATTGGAGTTTTGGCAGTGGTCTGGTAATTCTTTGTGTATTGGGTGCATTGGTCATATGCTTGATAACTTCATGATGGTGTAGTGATGCATTTGGATTTTAGCATGAGATGATCGATTGTAGGTGCTCGTGGATACATGAAGAATAAGGTGAGGCTATAACTCTCTTGTAATGAGAGAAGTGTTGATGGTTACTCTTGATGAGATTTCAGCAGAAAGTTCAAGGAGCCTTCACCTTGGTTGGACATGAGTTCAATAAAGACCAATGAGGAGATTACTCTTGGAGAAGTCGTGATGACTTGGTTATCCTGGAGGAGCATTCTCATTCGCCACTCTTGGTCTACTCGGCAATTTATTGCTTGAGAGGTATTTCCCATTGTTTCTCTCAGGTGTTTTATGATTTCTTTCATGGACATGGATCTTGAACTGCTATTAGATGTTTCTAAAGGATTCATTGTGAGAGATGGATAGCATGGTCATCTCCTTGTGCATTGTGATTACTTTCATTGATGTTGAGTTTAGGAGATGCAGTGGGATGTATTCTTGAGATGAGAAATGAAATAGTTTGGTCTTCTTGGAGAATCTTACATCCATATAATTACATGAAATATATGTTGTGTTTGATCTTAGTGATTGAACAGTTGGATGTTGTTAAGGCTTTTCTTTTGGGGTGTTGTGAAGGAGATCATACTTGACACAGTTGGCATTTAGAGGTGTATGTAGAAGTATTTTCTACAGGTATGTGATGTGCAAAATTTTCTCTTTGTAGTCTTGGTTATGGAGACTTGTGGTGAGGGTTGTACAGGTTGTGCATATCATTATGGATGGTTCCTTGAAACTACATGTTTACACTCTCTATGTGATGTTGTTGGTAGACTTGTTATGCCTTGATTTTGCATTACCCATGTAGTGGGAGTTCCTAGATGTGTTTGGTCTTCTTCGACTGGTTGGCACTTGGAGCTTGTATTTGTTGTTGATGGGTTGGGTATGTAAGTGGCATGAATTTGTTGATGTGGATTCCTTGGAGGTATGTGTGATTGGATGGATTAACACTTGTTGTGTGTGCTATTTTTAGTCGTGTGGGTTGATCAGTTGGATGGGAGCAGTCAATTTTTTGGTTGTTGTTCTAGCTGATGTTCTATCTTGTTTTGGAAAATGACTTCACGGTTGTGTTCATGATTGAGGGATTTGAAGCTAATGTTGTGTTTCTTTTGTATAGCTTGTGAGCACAGTGGAGTGGTGGCAGTGTTGAAGCCTTTTTCGTATGTAGGATTCGATGATTGTGTTCTTGAAACTAGTGCATATATGCCTTGGCTCGTTCATTTTTCCTGTGGTGGATGGTTGGAATTGTTGCTTGAGTTGGTGGGCATCTTGGATGTCATTGCAGGTGTCTTTGTTGGAGTGCAAAAGCATAAAGATTTGTGAGCTTTCTTTGGAAGGAGCTAGTAAGTTCTTCGTCAAGTGGGAGAATGTTGAGAAACGTGACTCAAATTTACTGGCTTGATCGACTTCTTGGAGCAGTTGTGTTTTCCTCCTTCATCAGTCTAAGTTAAGTTGTTGGTTTTATCAAGTTTTTCTAACTGAAGTCGCAAGGTTCTAAAGTTTCATAACCTCTCGACTTAGCGACTGTGAAGCAAAGGTTAATCCCTTTATCGTTGGTGTGTCATGGATTTTGCAAACTTCGCAACCTCCAACTTGAGGTTCAAAAGTTCAGGTTTTGAGCGACAGAGTGATCCCTTTGTTGTTGGCATGTCATGGGTTTTGAGAACTTTGCAACCTCCGACATGAGGTTTAGAAGTTTGAGTTTTGGATGATAGGGCAATCCCTGTGTTGTCGGTGATTCACAAGTTTCAGGAACTTCACAACCTTTTCCATGAGGTTTTAAAGTTCAGTTTTTCAGCGATATAGCGACTTGGAAGCCAATGGATGTGGGACCCAATAGGATGGTGGATCGTGATCGAAGGTTGACAAGTGGCGATGATGTGGAGGATAGATGGCATGTGGGCCCATGTGCTTGGTGAACTTCAATGAGATGGTAATGAATGTCTCTTCGACTGGGCAACATGGTGTTAGGTGGATAACCCTAAATTCAACGATGGAGATTTGTTCAATTGCTTATCCAACGGCCATAAATGTTGGATGATGGCATGTGGCTTGAGGTGTAACCCTAAAGGGGTGTAGTAGTTGAATAGTCAGAGAGTGAAAAGATAATTTGAGAGTGGCGATTACCAAGGTGTTGACCGAGAGGCCAGATTGGATGAAAGGATGGGAAGCAGAGAGAGAGCGTCGGTAACTAGAGGGCCCAAGAGGTTGGGTAGCCGAGAGAAAGCAACAATAACCAAAGGAGGTCAAGAGGCTAGGTAGTCGAGAGAGAGATGAATCTCGCAGGAGGTTAAGGCTGAGCGGTTGTATGATAGAGAGGTTGAGAGGCCAATGGTCAAGTCATGAGGCTATGTAGCCGAATGAGAAGTCTCTCATTGAGGGAGGTGGTCGCAATGGGTTATGCTGTCAAATTTTCTCTAAAATGGAACAAGATGTAAATATCCTATAAAGGTCATGAGCCTGATATTGTATTGTAACTATATTTTTTTGTTGAATAATACAATGGCGATCTAGGCTTTTGGAGTGGGGGGTTTTTTACCTAAAAGGGTTTTCCCCACATATATTTGTGTGTCCATGACTTCTATTTCATCTTTCATGGTTGTTGGTTTTGTTTGCTGAATTTGTTAATGGTATTGTTGAAATTGGTTAAGCATGATTTTCTCTCAAAAGGATTAATGTGGGAAATGAACTGTGTCTGATTTCGCTTTATGGCATAGTAGTACGTGTCTTCTACCAAAGGCACTACTGATCTCAGATTCCCTTTTTGAAATGCCCATCCATATTTCTCGACAAGTGGTATTAGAGCCTTCTTCTAGGTTTTGTTTATCCCTGGAGATGCAAGTTCTAGGTATTCCTTTTGTGAAGATCTCTTAGTTTGTCAAGCTTGAGGAAATTTAGAGGAATCGACTGATGTATTGATCCTTTGGTGACTGGAATTTCATGCTCTTTTGCTTTAGTTTCATGAGACAACACACAACATGGAAGATGGAGAAACTGGAACTGGTCATACTGGAATGTTGGGATATGAGTTTCCTAGTTGGCAGTAGTATAACCCTGATGCATGGGGTGGAATATTTTTTGCTCTATAGTTGTGTTGCAGCAAAGCTTTCATATTGGGTGTCTGCGTGAGGGGCTCCCTGATGATGTGGAGAAGCTTGGGTTGTTTCCCAGCTGTGGAGAAATGTGCTTATGTTGGGTGGTTTGTCCTGGTATTGGAAGGCATAGTTTTTCTGTAACCCCATTTGCAAGTAGGCTATGGAGTTGATCATTGGATGATCTGGAAGCTTTTGTAATAGCCTATTTCCCTTAAATGCATGTACATGTTGGTGGTTATGGAGTTGGTCTGGAACAGGCTTGGAGTTCCTATACTACTTTTTCCTTTTAAGGATGTTTTGTACTTGCATGGATCTATGGTTTTGTAGGTTTTACACAATCAAGCAAAACTTGTGGTTATGTGGAGCTGTTGTTAAGCTATTTTCTAGACCTTGGCTTTTGGGGTGTGACTAGATGAGATAGTTGCAGTTCGGCATGGTTTGAGGAGGTGTGATGTCTTCTTTGCATAGGAGTGTTGGTACGTGATTTGTCACTCAACATTCTTGTGGTGATACTTGGTGGTTTCCTAGACTATGGTGCTCAAGTTGTGGACATGATTGGTGAATCAAATCTGAGCTTGATCTGGTGTTTGAGTCAAGTTGTCTACGTGGTTATTCTCTTTGAGATCTCAGTTTTGCAATTTCCAGTGCGATGATGGGTTTGCATGTTTCTATTGAATGGATCTACGGGTTGTGCAATGTTGTGGGTTGTCTTTACCTACATGTTTGTTGTGGGACAACTCGGAAGTGGATTGTCTATATCCACGAGTTTGATTCAATGTTGGTGTAGACTTGTTAGTTGGTTGTCTCTTCATCATAGATATAAATTGTAGTATCAACTAACATGTTGGCAACAACTTTAGTAGAACCATTAGTATCACCTTTAGAAGAACCCTTCTTTGTGCAAGATTTTATGCCCTTTGAGGGGAGGAAATCCTTTTCTTTACCCTTATTTTTAAGAGAACTGAATGTCTTTAGGTCCAAACTCTTCTACTTTTTTTTTCTTTTTTCTACATCCACAACCAAAGGAGTCTTCTTTCATTTTGAGGTGGGAGTAGAAGGGGAGGGAATAGGGTTCATATCTCCTAAGACATTAGAAATAGAAGGGTTTGAAGTCCCCTTGAGACAAGAAATTTTCTATTTTCCTTTACCAACCAAACTAGGGTTCTTTTTTTTTTAGACAAATATAGTAGGTGTTATGGTAGTCATATTAGCAACAAGGGAAGAGTTAAGACAAAATTCAAGGTAAAATATGAGGCCTTGGTACAGAGGAAGGTAGGCCCCCTATTTAATGCACTTTTCCAAGGAGGACAACAAAAATTAAGGATAACTAATAACATTGCTATGTCATAGATGATCAAGAAGAGGAAAATGGTAATCATGATAGTCCCAAATTCTACCTTCTAAAGTAAAATACTTGATGATATGAAAGCTTACCCTCAACCATGGTTCTAGCAGAGCTTCTCAATCATACCCTCTTTGATGTGTTTTAAGAGTCTCCCCTTTTCAAGAAAAGAAAGAATAAACTTATGATTATTCAATTTATAGAGCCTTTGCACCTTCTCCCCCTTGCAACTGAGATTGATGGAATGTACAATAATCTCCTCTGAAACCTCAAACTTAACCCCACCTATTGTAACATGACCTTGTTTCTAGGAATTGACAAACTGGGTCATGAGTGTGTCATCATGTCCTCTCATAGCTTGAAAGAAGGGAGTTAAACCACCATGTTCAAAGATAGCCCACAAATCAACATTCTTTCTTAGCTACTCATGAGACATAGTTCAATACGAAGTCTCTAGCCACCCATTGTAGCTTGCAAATCAGACCAACAAAACTCACTAGCAAAGAATGAAATACGAGAGAAAATATAAAGAAATGAATTATAAATACTTGGATTGGAATCACCTCTAATAATAATTGCTAGAAGTATAGGTCACCACCTTGTAACATGAGAGAAAGTGTTTAAATCGTAATTATCCAACACCCTTCTAAAAAAACTTTTGCCACTTTTTATGTAGTTTACTTTTATAAACATTAATACCCTCATTCAAAAGTTTCATGTCACCTTTAATACATGTTCCATCATATTAATCATTAAGGCATACATTCAACTTAATGCAACCTAGATTAAAAATGAAGATATCTTTGTTAACTTTCTACATGTGATTATTTAGGCATGAGTTCAAAAAATTAATACGTGAACCCTTTGCAAATCTTTAGCTTGCATATTAGGTAATAAATAAATGACTAAAATCAAACTTGATAAAGTCCTTGAATTAATTATTTTAATAAAAAATAAAGGGATCATAGACCATGATTAGTAAGGATATGACCCTGTCTATCATTTGATAAAATTTCCTTCACCATAAGTGGAAGCTCCCTATCATAGGACCAATACCTCCATTCTTGAAATTGAAGACCAAAATTATCAAGAGAGTCAACAATTTTATTACCTTCTCTTAATATGCAATTCACTTTAAATTCTAAAAAAATACCAATTAAAGATGTATTGTCTTCAATATAATTTATTATCCTCCACGGAGGAACATTCAAATTCTTTATTAAGTTAATGATCAACTTTGAATCTCCTTCTATTTCTATTTTCTAAAAGCCAAGAAGTAAAGTTCACTTAATTCCCCATGAAACACCTGAGCTTTAACTTATTTTTTGGTTTTGTAGTTAATGTTCTTTGAAAAACCTTCAATCATATAGCTATTATCATCTCTTAAGACTCCTCTAGTTACAACTAGACCCGGGTTACCCTTAGCAAAATCATCAAAATTTAATTTAACCCACCCTTTCTATGGTCTTTTCCACTTAGTATGTTTTCTTAGCAGACTCTTGACATTAACCTTATTAAAGTTTTGTGTAATCACCTAATTTTGACTAACTTTTAGCCCAAGATTAGAAGGTGACTTTTTGGAATCACCAAACATGGCCACATTCACATTATCTTGTATTCCACTCTTAATGGTTGGGAACACCTCTTTACTATCCCTTGAGTTTTCTTTGAAGATCATATTATTTTATTTTTCCAAATAACCCAAGCAATATGGAGAGGATTATGGTTCCAAACTTCCTTGATAATAAGGTGATAAAAAGGAGAGCTATTAATCCAACTTGTAATAAAAACTCTAAAAGCAGTAGGAAAGCATGTCTAGTTGACTTCAATCTTGGATAAAGCCTCCTACCAAACTTCCCAAGCAAATCTACAATGAAATAAAATATGGTCCATATACTCCTCATCAAAATAACATAAGATACATTTATTAGCAAGCAAATACCTCACTTGATAAAGTTTTCAAGAGTAAGGATTTTATTATGCAAAGCAACCCACTAGAAATAATTGATTTTAGGAAGGATCCTATGATTCCATATCAATCTCCAATCAAAAGACAAGATATTATTATCATTGGAAATCACGATTCAAGTTGAAGTTATAGAAAAAAACTAGAAGAATGGGGGTCCACACAAACTCGCCCTCTCTAGAAGGATTGCAAAAATTACAATTCCCAATAACTTGCAAGAATTGATCAATCAAATCATTACTCCTAGATACTTGAGATTAAAAAATTTCCACTTAGGTATTTAACCATTCCAATCAATATGATTATTCAATTGCATACCATTCAACCTTATCAATTATCTCATCACACCAATTTTTTTTTGAACTGAGAACAACATAGGACCATCTTGTCATTTATATTCCCAAAAATTAATCCTTTTTTTCCATTTCCCAATCTCCAACTCAAACCTTATTTTAGTAGATTTCTAATTTTTAGCAAGTTATTTTGAAACATGAAGCCATTGGGAAGAGCATAAGAGAAAAGGAAACAATGTTGATCCATATTTTCAAGATACTTAGCTTTTAATATAAGGGTTCAATCTTTATCAATCACTAGAAGATTCCATTCAACTTTAGATAGTAAGGCTTTGTTAAAAACTTGTATCCTCCTAATACCTAAACCTCCATTCTTTTTAATTTTACAAATAATATCCTAGTTCACAAGAGTAGTTCTCTTTTTAGTACTTGTCCAAAGAAAACATTTTTGAATCTACTCAACCCTCTTTGCCATGAAATCAAGGATCTTAAATAAGGAAAGATAATAAACTAGGATATTTTGTAAACAGGTTTTCAGAAGTTGATATTTTCCAACTTCGCTAAGTAATTTTCCTTTCCAACTAGCCAATTTTTTAGACTCTCTCAACAATCCCATTCCAGTAATTATTTGTCAAATTCTTAATTGACAAAGGAATACTAAGATAGGTAGAAGGGAGGACCACTTTTTGACACCCCAAAATTTTGGCAATATTGTTTTATGGGAAATATTAGTATTAAAGAAATATAAAACACTCTTAGTGTAATTAATATGTTAACCCAAAGAATTTATATAATTATTCAACAAATTCTTCCACTATCTAGCTTCAACTATAAAATAGGACCCAAAAAGTATATAATGTCATCTGAAAACTATTGATGAGATGAAGGGGTTAAGGAATAAGAAGCTTAAACCCCCTTAAGACTCTAGAAGCAATCGACTTATCAATGTTTCTCCCCAAGACTTCAAAAACAATAATAAAAAGGTAAGGGAAGATAGGATCACCTTGGCTAAGACCCCTTCCACTGGAAAAAAAAACTTTCTTGGAATACTATTAACAAGGATAAAATACCTAGGAGTAGAGACACACTCTTTAATAAGCTAAATAATACTCCCCTTAAATCAAAACTTCTAAAGGACAACAAACAATAAAGACTGGAACACTCTATCATAAGCTTTAGAAATATCCAATTTTCCAATTTAAGGGACATACCTTATTTTTTGTTACAATCCATTGAGTAAATGATTTCATGAGTAGTGAGGAAAACATCCAAAACATGTCACCTTGGAGCAAAACCTTTTTTATTTAGGGAGATAATGAGGTGGAGGAAATGTTTTATTCTAAAACCACAAGCTTAGAGATAAATTTATAAATAGTGTTGCAATGACTTGTACCTATCTAAAGTCTAAGAAGGCAGTCACTTCTTACTTTTTAGTCACTGAAATAATAAAGGTAGTATTAAGCTAATTTATAATTTTCATAGACTTAAAAAAATCTCTAGTAGCAGCAACAAAATCATGATTAATGATATCCTATAATTCTTGAAATAAGGAGGAGGAAAACCATATGAGCTAGTGGTCTTGTAGGCTCCAAAGAAGAAAATAACAACTCTCATTTCTTTCTTAGTGATGTCATTAACCATGACATCATTATCCCTCTCACTTAGAATATTAGGAATCACATCAAAAATCTCATCATGATCACTAATATCCATTAAATGATCATGAAGGGTCTTCTGAAAGAAGGAAATGACAGGCTTACCAATCTACTTGATAGCAATTAAATTGTTGTCATCCATATTAACCAAAATTCTAATAGTATTTCTCCTTCTATGCTTGAGGGTAGACTACTAATATTTTATTGTTTCTATAAATTCCATTAGTGATTTTCTAACTTGTAGGAATGTCACATCTCAAAGACCTCTATCTCAAAACTACTAACACTTATTTTGTAGCACACTAGTCAAGGCCAAAATAGAAAATAAAAAAGTTTAAAAAATACTTTCCTATTTCTTTTTTGGATGTGTTTGCATGACTGAGTTATGTATTCTCTTCTCTTGCACCATGAAGTGACCTTGAGAATCAAAAATTGTTTTTTCACTCGTGTAACCTAAAGATTAAGTGTGTATGCTCTTCCCTCATACAATTCCATGATATTTGAAATAAAAAGCACTCATCTCTTTATTTTTTATTTATATCAAGCTTGGCTTGGATTTCATCACCAAGTGTCGACCTAAACCCACATATTACAGTGGGATATATAAATTTGGAGGATAATTGAAAGAATCCTCTTACAATCTATAGAAATTATCATTTTTGGTACAAATTTATTATAAAGGAAAAAGTGAATTGAGGAGGGATTCAACCCCAATCACACACCTCAAAAAAGATCCCTAGTTTCATGGACTTGGGCCTCATGTACCTTCAAGTATATATATTAATTCCTTGGGTGAACTTGTACAAGCCTTGCTTAGGGAATCTTTTAGCCATTTGGTGTTCATAGTGCACTAGTAAGTCATTAGAACCAAAAAGTTATATCTTACTTCTACAAATAGAATAATATGCCACGTATGATCTCCTCTCATGTTCTAGTGCAATATTGAGGACTGAAAAACTAGTTAGAACCTTTATATCAACATGCCACACTATTTACAATTGGGTCAAATTATATTTTTGGGCCTACAAAACCAAACACCCCACTTTCATACCTAGGGCATTCTTTGTCTTCATTATCTTATTGTTTGTGTTAAATCCATGCAAAAAATGGGTTACATATTTGTGAAGCCTAATCCAATCAAAGTAAGAAATCATGAACCCTTTTTTTGACCAATACAAAAGTCCCTTTGATTGGTGATGATGAGAGCCTTATAGATCAAGATGAATATTTTGATTATGATAGCCTTACAAATATAAAAGAATATCATAAAGATGATAGTCTTATGGATCAATAAGAGCATTTAGATGGCCAAAACAGTTTGCTTAACATTAAAAAAGAGCATGCCTAGGTAGATCATCTCCTACTTCAAAACAAATATGATGTGGTTAGGTACCTTACAATAATATGAGTCAAGCTTCCCAAAAATTATTACCTTGAACACTTATGTAGGGTAAACCTTTCAAATGAATAATTATGATAACTAATCCACCAATCCATGTTGATCCTAATCCATTTATCTACATAGCTCCTCATCCTAAAATTATTACCCTTTGATTCATCCATCAAAATAACCCTCCATCTCTATAAATCATATTCCATTAAACCATAAATCTAAACCTATAATATCCCATCCATTAAGTCCCCCCATCAATTCATAAATTCCCCAAATAATTAAATCCTCCATCAAACCCTACAGATCCCCATCCATTGAACCATTTGTTGATCCTTATAAATCCTAAATATAAAATCCTTCATCCATAGTTCCTAACCCATCAACCAAAAAACTCCTAATCAAATTGACCCATGTGTTAACCCTAAAAAAAAGAAACCATTTTGGCACCAGAGGATCATTCACACCAATACCAAAGTCAATAGTAGGATGTGCTTGATTAACTCAAAACCTCATAAAAACAATTTAATAAACTTACCATCCTACACATGTCTATCACCACATACACCTTCATAGCCTAATCAAAATCCCATATTTTCCAATCAATATAATCCATCCAGTCAACCCTAATTATCCATAAAGGATTTTATCAAAGAGATAAAAGTGAGGAATCATAATCAAACTTAAAAATTTGAGGACTTATTCCACACCCCTTCTCTTCCCATTCCAACAATTTAATAAGTTAAATGAAGGAAATCCTCCTTTTTTATAAGATCCATAAAATCTATGAAATCCAAGATCCATAAGCATCATGAAATTAAAATACATGAATCCACTTATTGACACTCCAAGTTGAAGAAAAAATCCAAGATCTAATTGATAACATATATATTAAGCTTGAATATAATGAATCAATAATGGATGTATCCACATAATAAATTTACTACGCAAGGGTATACCAAGGTCTTTGTCTAAAGCATGATCACACTCATCCATAATCGACTCAAGTTTAAAGTTCTCACATTGATCCCATTAAACCTAACAAAGAATAAGAATCATATTAGTTCCCCGTTAATCCATCCCATCCCAAAAATCCTATTAATTTGGTCCAAACTATAATGCCAACAACATAAACACATCTACCATCCACAAAGACTTGACTAACTTGTTTTTTTTTAAGCAATAATTTATTTCACCATTTAGCTAGTAACTTGGTTGATACTGGATCAATTTAAAAACAATAACTTATATCATCATTCCAATTAACAAAAACATAACATACCATTTCTTACCATAGTTCTCCTCACATTACCTCACCATTTTTTTCCTTGTATCAAAAAAATTGTACTTGAAAGATGTCTATACAACTAGATACCCATCATAAGATTATATCAACAATTAACATACTACCATCAAGTCACGTCCTAACATTAATTTAGATATAACAACTAGTTGGATACATCATAACCAGATTTATAAAGAGAAGCATAGATATAACATAGAATTCACATCATCATGAATGAATAATTAAATTTGGAGTGAATTTTAGAAAGACGAAACCTAAGGACTAGACCTATGCTTTGAGGGCTCATCCAATATGGTCTTTCCTACATACAAGATTAGAGGCTTCAAAGTTTGACTTATTAGAATTAAATCATATACTTGGCTAACCAATAATATTAGATCTCAAATAGGTTCAGCTCTCAAATAATTTGACATTAATTCAATCATAAAATCATCTAACAACTTTCAACTTGTTGATTGCAGTGAAACAAAGCAAAGATTAAACACTCACAACTTTCACGTCCCTTGTCTAAATTTTTAAAAAAATATGTTCTAAAAAGGTGAGAGAATTGATGACAAAACCCATAAAACGCTTGACAAGGTTATAAAATATGTGTGAGCAGTTTGTTTGCATCTCAACCCACTATATTTACTGAGAATAATAGTTTTGACAAAAATGTCAATCTTAAATCATCATCAAACCAAATAAAATATAAAGGGGAATAATAATACTAAATACATAATATTAATGTATTTCAATACAAAGGGTTTTAATAAAATAACGTTAAGAACAACACATGAGACCCCACAATGGTCTAACCCTTTTAATTAATGTTTTAATTATACATAGTGTCAAATTGCCCATTCCCAAATAAATATTTTAAAGACCTAACTAATAATTTAAATTATTATTCAATTGTATATTTATTTATTGACATTTTTTAGTTTCTTTTTAAAAATAACACAACAATATTTACATTGAGAAAATAATCTATAAGCAATACTTTGGTAATAATAAATATAATCTTCATCTATAGTCAAAAAACTTGCACATAGATAGACAAGGAAAATTCTTTTTCAATGGCCAATGGGAGTTCACCTCCCAGCCATAGGATTATAACACAATCCACCCCCAAGCTAGAGGTCACATAGAAAACCCAAGTTTACATAAAAAAATAGGTTTACAAAAAAAACACAACCCTACATACTACAATTATTAACACAGTCACTAAACATGAGGGTTTTATGGATTCCACAACATATATAACATAACTTATAACAACATAATCAACCCATATATTTTGCACATAACAAAGGAATCTACATGATAATCCTATTTGGGGGGAGTGAGGGGCTCAACCATTTGAGGAAATAAGAGAACATATTTCATAACATAAGATGTTTTCACATACTCCAATTCTCCCAATTTCTCCTAACACGTGTTTCCTTCTACAACATTCCACTCTTCATTATTTAAATCATAAGTTACTATGATCAAGTACTCACAACCATAATCACAATTTATGGGTACTCATACCCAAGACCTCCCAAATAGGAGTTGAATGCCCTCTCAAATCCCCTTACATGGAAGACCTTCTACTCTTGAGAGAGAGTCTACCCCAACACATATTCCTAATACAAATATAACAAAAAATATGCAACATAACCTATGAAAAATAATCTAGTTGTGAAGACAAGATCACTTTCTCATGAGTTTACAAATTTCAACAATCATAACAAAATTTAACAATAATAATACTACACACTCATACAAATTTTATTTTCAAATGAAAAATACTACAAGGGATTAACTCGTACCTTGAGAAATCTTTTCCCAACACACTTGATGAAACCTTTTTGATGAAGAATCCTCTAAGCTCTTCCTCTCCTCTTAAGCCTTTTTCCCATCTATCTTCTCCCTCCTCCCATCTTTAAAAAATTATTACTAAAAATGAAGCCCAAAAAAAAATATGTTTCTCATCCTCAAGAGAAATGCATAAATAGGAGAGGTAATTTCTTCATCTTATGACAAGTGCCATCTTAACTTCTTTTATAACCACCCCAAAACTAATTTTGAGGAAAGGATGAGACGATGCCACCTCTCCCAACCACTTTCAAACTACCTCTGAATTTTCTCACTTTTTTAAATGGTGGATTTAACAGGTTAAAAATAAATTAAAAGAAGACTTTCTACACTTCAAAATACTCTTACCCACATTACTAACACTTAGATAATTAAAAATTAACCAAAATGGATAAAAATACTCACTCAAACCCATTTAAAAGTTCCTAATAAAAAACCTAAAATTCTAAATAGTTAGGAGCTTAAATTATTTAAAAAGATACAATTTACCCATTTAAAAATCCTTTTAAACCCACTAGAAAAGGATTACCATAAAATCAAATTTCAAAAGACCTAACTTCTAAACATATTTTCTCACAATCAAATAAATTCACACCATAACACATATTAGATTCACATTACAAAAATATCCACATCACAACATAGTACATACTACACAAGGCCTTAGTCCCTCCAAATGGACTAGATAAATTTAATTGATAGAACATAATTTGGGTTTACTATGTGACCCTGATTCCCATTGGCACTAGACCTACACACTTAATATGTAGATACTAGTTCGTTATATATACTTATCGTAGTTGAAGCATCGATAAGTAACACATTTTTTTTTGCATATATCAACTATACATTTCTAATTAACTATTATAATGCATTCACATTTCATCTCAAATTAATTACACGTTTGTTATCTATCATCACATTGATCATCATAGAAACATTTCATTTTCTAATGAAAAACATTTTCTAGAATATGAAAACATGAATCAACATATGCATATGGACCATGACCATTGAAGCATATTCATCACATAATTCAAATGGTCATCGTAATTACATTTGACAATATTAAAATTCACTAAGAACATAATTTATAATCATAGAATTAGAATCATTCATCATCTTGTAACATATCTTAATGGATCATTAAAGATCAACTACTCATGTGAATCTCATAAAAAGTAAAATAACCTAATTTAATCAATCGATTAGAAAATATCATCCTGACATGTTCTAGATTAATATATACAAGAAAATTATCAACAATTCATAGACATTGGAAAAATAAAACATCAACCATCGTCACTATCAGTCATAACACGAAATGTCCATTAGTTTGAAACTCAACTACTGATCTATCCTAATTTCATCCTTAATGCAAACAAGATCAACACTTTACAAATATTTCCATGCTACCTAGCCTTTCCTCTCACAAGTTGAATATGTAGAATCATGAACTATGAAGGCAAAGGATTAGGCCTTCACAAGCAATGATTCTTAGAGCTCATTCATGTTTATGCAAATCAAGGATTTTAGAGCATCGAATATAATTATCCTAAAAATTTGAATAATGATATTTGTTATCATGAGGGATTGCACCCGAATGAAAAGCTGTAAAACTCAACAATCCCGTGTAACATGGAAACACTTTCGAGCCTGTGGGTTGCTCATAATGAAAATGAATCTCCAGATTGTGGGTTGCTTCCCCTTTTGATTTGCAATGAAACTAAAATACTTATATAGGAAAAGGGATAGAAGGCTAAAAGGAATGCAAAACTGAACTTAAATGATGGTGATGTACCTAAAATATGATAAACTTGCAAACTAATTCACAATGACCTCTCAAAGATTCTATTTGCACAACTAGATCTGAATAGTCCAATCACATAAATATTTCATACAAATGCTTTAATTAAATTATCCTTTTCGAAGGAAAAGCAATTTTTTCACATCAAAGATGATAACTCTGAATTATATGCACAATGTATAACCTGTGAAATTGAACTTAATTGCATTCATACGCTTATGAGTGAGATAGAAAAACAAAGGTCTCAATATTGAAACACAATAAACTTCTTATCAAATCAAGCATAAGAATGACACCTAAAATCTGGAAGGAAAACTTGACAATATTTGAAAGATGAAAGGAAAAATTTGCAACTGACAAACTACGATAACATGTAAAAGTTGTTGTATTATATTAAATTGTAAAAAAAAGGGAGTTACAAGATAGTCTCTTTGCAAAATGCAAAGACAAAAGCAAGAACTACCGAAAAAGACTTAAGTCTTTTCCAATATATACAATGGTATGATAGCTCCAATGCATCAAGAGGTGGAACTAGAAGCAAACTGTAGGTGAAAAATATCTCAAAAATCCTCTTACGAGCAAAGATAAAAATCCATAAAAAGGGGAGTCAAAATTGAAGCAATTTGAGCAAAAATAGGCTCAAACTCCCTCTCACAACTAGTTTGACCAAATTTGACCTCGAAACTATATGAAACAACTCTAAAACAAGACCAAACTCTCCAATTCAACTTTGAATGCATGAAAATATCTTCAGTTCTATTACACTTGTGTTTTTTGCATGATTTTGGGGAAAAGGTATTTGTTTGATTAAATATTAAAGATGATCAGTTGTGATTATTTTAATATTTAACATGTAAAATCCCTCATTTTATGCATCACATGGTAAATATTAAGGTAATTAATAAAATATTACTTTTAATATTTAATTATATAGTTCATTTTGTCTAAAAATATGCAAGAAACACACAAATAACTGAATGACCAAAGTGGACCCCAAAATCACCTCAGTTTGACCATGAAACAAGGATAAAAGACTTCAGTTTGATATCAAATGCATGATACACTTACATTTCCACCTCCAATCTCTTTTCTCAAAAAAGACGAACTGGGTTGGTGAGAAATTTAAATATTTTTTTGCCTCACAGTTTTCTATTTTTTTCCAAAAATCATGAAAACCTAGATCGTAGTTTTTGAGATATGATTGAAACACGTGACCACTGTTCTTGTGGTGTAGGGCCTTCGAATGGTTACTCTTCCTTATGACTAGTGAAAAGTTTTCAAAAAATATGAACTGGGTTGGTGAGAAATTTAAAGGGTTTTTTTTCTAATTGTTTTCTAATTTGTATCCAAAAATCACAAAAACCCAGATTGTATTTTTTGAGATATGATCAAAACATGCTACCACTATTCTTGTGGTGCAGGGCCTTCAAATGGTTACTCTTTTGCTCATATTCTTGTCCATAAAATACTTCTTCTGAATGCTATCACCATTAATAGTCTATTTTCTCAAATGGAACTCAACATTATTTGGAAACTCCATTCACAAAAACTTTGTTGCATCTTTTGAATCTGAGAGGGCAGCATACTAGGCTCAACCCTTGTGGGAGCCCATTTTCTTACCACATGCTGAAATATTAAAATAAATGAATCCAGCAATGAAATTTCACCTATATCTACATAGTGAACAAACATGTTAGCAAAACAATGAAACTGAAAGATTCAAATAATGCATTAATTCTTCTACTCCTAAATGCTCCTGAAATTTGCAAACTTCATTCTAGCTCTACTTGATTGAGCTATAAGTGAAAATTGGGTAACATTTTGGCAACATCTTAGGGGTGCTTGCCTGCTAAGCATATAGACTAGTAACCTTAAACAATCCATTGGGCATAGGAGTCTTTTCTTGCTCTGTTGACTCAAAAAACCTTAGTAACTCAGTTGTTTGAAACAAGAACAACAAAACAAAACAAAAAACAACTACAATGGCATTGTTTAAGACAGGGCCAACAAATAGTGCATTTGCACTATTGGAAAAAACAAACATAACTGAAAATAAT
Source organism: Sequoia sempervirens (assembly GCA_007258455.2). Classification (NCBI taxonomy): domain Eukaryota; kingdom Viridiplantae; phylum Streptophyta; class Pinopsida; order Cupressales; family Cupressaceae; genus Sequoia; species Sequoia sempervirens. Next base: position 80,627,137 of record VDFB02000008.1, on the reverse strand, counting down.
GTGCCAAGAGCACTTAGTAACTTGAAAACTACCCTACCCTACACTACCCAACAGTGGTAGTGATCAAACATGACCATTCACTGGTTGTGAGAAATAGTTGCCTTTCCTTAACAACAAACATTGATTTACATGCTTATGAACAGCTGAAACTAGATGAAGCACAAGAAGATACTCAATAAACTATAGTAGTGCTTCATAGAGAATATAGACAAACTCACTCATCCTTTGAATATGACCAACCATGCTGTTGGTTTGGAGTGAATGGACAAGTTCAATCTGTTGTCCTTTTATTGAAACTTCATTAAGTATGTTTGGAATCTCAATCTTGGAAAGATGCCTAATTGGGCATCCTTTTGAGATGATAAGCTGATAATTCTTATTGTTGGCTTCTCCTTTGTCAATTGTTTTTTCAACCAAAACCTCTTTGATCGCTTGATTATGTTGATCACAAACCTTTGCTTTGAAAGGTGCTAGGTTATCAACAATGTTAGAGAAAAAATCTTCAATGATAGTTGAGAATAAATCCTCTTCATGAACAATTTCATTATGCAGTGTATGCTCTAACTTATCCTCATGATAGTTTTCAAAGTTCATACCTTCAAAATCTATGATTTGTTGCTTTTCTTGCTCTACTTGAACAACCTTTTCTTGTGAATCAACCTCTTGACCTTCCAAATCATGAATTTTCTCATTTGTTTCTTCCTGAATCTGCACCTTGCTTAACTGATTCCCTTCATCCTGCTGCTTGAAACTAGGCATTGATGTTAGTTCAATCAAACACTGCTCATCTTCATGTACAAATCTTGGAAGTTCATCAAATAAATTAACAAAAATATGGAATTGAACATCCTTTTCTACCTCAACAACCTATTGTTCCTGGTTTCTTTCTTCAAAAGATGGAAGTCTAGAATCTAAGCTTGAAACAAATACTTCAAGTTCATCCCAAAATGAGTTCTCTTCATTCTGATTTTCATTTTGTTGTGGAAGAGGATTATTTATTACCTTATTGTAGCCTTGTTGAGGGGTTAGAACATTAACATCTTTACCTTCTTGTTGATCTGAGGCTAATACTACTGTGCGAACCCCAACCTTGGTACCTGCAAAACAAGGAGAATAAACACCTCAAGTTAGATAATGCAAGCCAAAATAAGGATTCCCCATCAAATCCATCTACAACCTCAAACTAGGAATGAAAATAGTGAAGAACACAATGAAAATGATGAAATAAAGATTGAATCCTAATTTAAATGTGCAAACTCATGATCTCATGGGGGAATTGGTGCCAATTTGATGTGAAAATTGGCTCTTTCCCAATTCCTATGATGCAAGCTTCGAATGTTGAAGAGATTGATCCACTTTATTGGTGAAGAATGGAGACTCCAAGCCAAAAATCTGCAAAACCTAACTATGAATCAATGATGATAGATGGAATTCAAGAGATATTTGAGCATGGTAACTTTGCTTGGATTGTGGATGATAAAATGAGGATATGAGCTCTTTATTTATAGGATTTCAAGATGGATGAATGTCCAAATTTGAGTAATGTGGGACTAACATCCATCCAATGATATGATGCCACTTGTCAAGCTATGAATGGATGATGGATGTGCAAGATTTGGGGTTTGTGCCAATAAATGCAATATTTGAATTTCAAATTTGTTGAAATGACATGCAAGATGGAAGGGAAAATGCAATAAATGCCACTTGGCTCAAGGCAAAGGACATGTAAGAGATTTTAAATGCCTTGTTGGATGTACATGTTGACTTGAAATTTTTGAATTCAAATTGAGAGAATATTCCAAAAGATGCCTTGTGAGGAAAATAGAGATTTAATAAATGAATTAAATCTATTTTCATGTGCAACTTGCATTATCTAGAGGATGTGACATGAGGTGAGGTTAAATTAATCAAGGGTTAATTAATTTAACAAGAGATTAGATGATGTGACTTATTTGACTTAGATTTATGGATTTATTTAAATCAAACAAGAAAAGAATATGATAAGAGGCTAATTAAATAAGGATTTTGATTTATTTAATTAAAAGAGATGGTGTTAGATTAAATCAAATAAGGTTTTAATTTATTTAATTTAATGAACATACTTTAGAGATTTAATCAAATAAATTAATTATTTAATTAAATAGGGATAATTAGATCAGATGGATTGATTTAATTAACAAGAGAGATGACTTGATTAGATAAAATGATTTATTTAATCAGATAAGGGAATTTGATTAAATGGTTAGACCGAGGGATGATTCATGGAGAAATGATGTTAGTAAGTTAGGATCGAATGCACGATGTCAATCAATATATTTTACGGGTCTACATTTTGCCCCTCTTTGAAACAATGCACTCATTGCGTTGGTTCAAAGAATAAACGATCTCTATCAAATCCAAAAAATTCAATATTTAAAACTTGCCCCACTGCTACCTAGCGAGAGAATATGCCAATATAATGCCCCCTCGAGAGATCAGACGAAAATTTTAATATTTTGGGTGATCTCGCGAAAAAAAGTGACAAAGTACCCGACAAGTCCGAAAGGGGTCCGAGAGGCTAAAAATGTGTCTAAACACAATAAAACGATGAAAAACAAGCCTCAAACGGACAAAAACAAGTTCGGGGGTCCAAAACCCTAGCAGGACAACCATTTAGGGTTAAAAAAACCCTAATTTTTAGGCTTAAAAGGGGCCCGAGGGGTCACTTTCAAGTCATTTTCACACACCTCCGCTAGCAAACTTTGAGATTCGAGCTCTGACCCTTCGACGATATGGCGCAACGACAGCTTCCTCTACACATTTCGGACCGAGCTCGGACATACTAGCGGCCACCTGGCATCGGGGCACGGGTATGTGACCCTTACCTAAGCTTTTTTTTTTTCATTTAACACATTTATTACTGCTTTAAAAGAGAGCTCGCCTCCAACGACACTATTATAGCCACGCTCGACATTTGAACTACACCGCGCAAGGCCATTTTGCACTGCAGCGGTGCAGTTTGGAGTTTAGAAACTCCGCCGCTGGGCTCGGGCTCGACGGACCAGTTTGGGGAAAGTGCGCAGTGGCGACACCCTTTTCATGCAAATTGTGATGCTGGGGGTAAAGTGCGTCACGGTGGTGCCATTTGGCTCATTTTGGGCTCACGAGGTGGAGTTTGAGCAAACTCAAACTGCGACGCCTTCACAAACTGCGCCGCTAAGAATGAGTTTGGAGCGTTAGGCCAGGATTTTTTCAAAAAATTTAACACGCTGATTTTTCCTGATGCAGGACAGGCCCAGGGAGCTCTATTCTCGGGAGCACCGGTCACGAGACCTGGCGAGCGTTCTAGGGGAACTGAGCGACAAGGACCAGGATCGGCTGGGAGCTACAAGATTATGGCATATTACGTACGTGGCACCCATGCGCACCCACCTAGGGATGATATCAACGCTGGCCGAGAGGTGGCACAGCGAGACATCGTCATTTCATCTTCCCACTGGCGAGGCAACCGTCACCTTGGAGGACGTCTGATGCATTTTACAAGTGCCTATTCATGGCCGATGGGTGATTTATGATATGGAGGAGGGACGCAAGTGTTGCATCCGAGTCCTCACCACACGGGACATCATTTGCTGCGAGGGACAGATCGAGCTAGAGAGATACAGAGTTATAGCACCTCCCTTCCGCTGAGTGATTGCAGCGATCATTTCAAGTTTGGTTGCCCTAGATCGACAAGGGCGATATTTCAGTCCTAACTGGGGGTATTGCTGGGAGAGGATGGTCAGAGACAGGCCAGTTTGCTTCGCATGGGGGCCTATCCTTCTGGCTTCACTTTGTAGGGATCTCCATGAGTACCTTTATGTGGATAGTAGAGCGCTAGGGGCTGGAGTGACACTACTTCATGTCTGGGCGTGGGAACACATTTCTATGCTACGTCCACGGGTTGTTCTAGTTCTGATGGGGCAGAGGATGCCCTCATAACACTATACACAGGTGGTGTGTCCTTCACACACACTGGTGAGCATGGGATCCCCTACTGGAGGCGGGTCCTAGATGAGATGCTTGTGTTTACTTGGCGTCCATACCTTGGTTAGCCCGGGTGGGCCGACGATGTTGCTCAGCTCTTCTATTGCCGCTAGGATCGATACATGCAGAGGTGTGAGCACACAATGATTGAGAGGCACCTGCCTGGGTGCGTACAACATCAGTTTGGAGAGCCATAAGATCAGCCGGATGATGACTATGTAGCCGTCTTTGCACGCAGTATGACACAGGTGTCATGGGGGCCTGGTATTCCTACCTCTGAGGCAGTTGACAACTTTCGACAGTTGGTAGCCTGACCGTGGGCTTATGATCAGGGCTTGGCAAATCCAGGCACCACACAGGCCTACAGAGATTGGTTCAGACCTCCCCTTCGGTTGACTATTCCAAGTGAGGATCCAGATATGCACAGGGTCAAAGGCAGAGCGAGAGGACAAGGGCGAGGGTGAAGACCTAGGGTCAAGATTCGACAGGATCCACCAGGGGTGCCCCCAGTCCCACCAGGTCACGGGGATGTCCATATGTAAGATTAGCAGCAGGATCCACCAGTCCCACCACCACAAGCCGAGGGTGAGGATCAGGTTCACGCGCAACCACAAGCACAGCCAGCAGGGTAGGTAGATGCCCAGGATGCCTTTATTTTATAGTTGCAGGCCCAGGTTCAGGCAGTGACAGCAGAGAGAGACCAGGCGAGGGCTGAGAGAGAGCAACTCAGAGCAGAGAGGGATCAAGCTGTGTAGCAGAGATAGGTTGCAGAGCTATAGGCAGCTACAGAGCTAGGTCGCAGATAATAGATTGAGAGTATGATAGCCTCCTCATCTCAGGGTACAGTGCCGATGTGATCTTACAAGGATGCTATCCGAGAGATAGAGTACTATCGTCGGGCTTACCATGACACCATACCGAGAGAAAATTGGGTCCTAGAGTACTTAGAGCCGGCCAACCAAAGACCACCAGAGCGTCACGGTGACAGGGGCGAGGGAAACATTCACGAAGATCGAGCATGATCCAGATGATACACACTTTTTGTACCTTATGGGCTCATTTTTGATAGCCCGATGGGCATTTTGTACTGATTGACATATATGTACAGTGATCCGATTTATTATTTTTTTGTACTATGACAGTGACATGATGATATGATATATATGAGCCGATTTTGATGTGATGTACTGCATACTCCTTTATGCATAGATGGTTCTTCTTTTATATGTTATGGATGCATTTATTTCTATTGATGTTTATGCAATGATTATGACTAACAGATCTATATTATGCTAACCTATGGTATGATGTGCAATGATGTTAACTATATGATGGTCTACTTTATACCAATGTGATATGTGATATGGATTTTAATATGAGCAATGATGTATGCAAATGATGTGTTAATGCAAAATGATATGCTGATGCGTAATATGAATGTAATCTAATGATATGATGTCATTTATGTTATGCAAGTATGAATGCCTAATGAATTAAATGCTTATATACCTATTGCTTATGATTATGCAAAAGTGATTATGGAATGCTTTTGTAAATGCTATGTGATGATTTAGATGGTAATATGAAATGATTGTGAAATGCAAATGAATGTTTATAATGCCCTGAGATGCAATGTAATGGGTGAAATGCAATGACATGGATGCACCTATTTATGAAGAATGTTTATGATAAACTGCAATGTGTATGTTTCCTATATGTATGCTCATGCCATATGCTAATGATTTCTATATGATATGCTTATGCAATATGCCAATGATTTGTGTATGATATGCTTATGCAATATGCTAATGATTTGTGAATGCAGGATTGATGACGATGATGGTGATGATGATCAACTGTCATAGTACTTTGTTAGTGCGGTTAGTAAGAAAAGAAGAAGTCATTACAACAAGACACAAGATGACACAAATGCCATTGATGATGATGATGATTACTTGTCGAGGAATTGGGATTTTCAAAGGGCCAGATTTTCTTATGTTTGATAACACACGTGGTACGATGCATCGAGGTATAGAAAACCAGGATGGTGTTGTACCCAGTGTGATGGAATTCGACTCGACAATCAGATAGGAGTATTCTTGTTCACACCTGACATACAGAGACCTTGCTAGGATGTATTTTAGAAGTTTCAGTTACCTCTGACCAAAACATAGAAAGGTAAACCTATCCATGCAATAGTCAACAAGTTGCCCTCCTTCTAGCGCCAAATGTGTGAACCCCAACCTTGGTACCTGCAAAACAAGGAGAATAAACACCTCAAGTTAGATAATGCAAGCCAAAACAAGGATTCCCCATGAAATCCATTTACAACCTCAAACTAGGAATGAAAATAGTGAAGAACACAATGAAAATGATGAAATAAAGATTGAATTCTAATTTAAATGTGCAAACTCATGATCTCATGGGGGAATTGGTGCCAATTTGATGTGAAAATTGGCCCTTTCCCAATTCCTATGATGCAAGATTCGAATGTTGAAGAGATTGATCCACTTTGTTGGTGAAGAATGGAGACTCCAAGCCAAAAATCTGCAAAACCTAACTATGACTCAATGATGATAGATGGAATTCAAGAGATATTTGAGCATGGTAACTTTGCTTGAATTATGGATGATAAAATGAGGATATGAGCTCTTTATTTATAGGATTTCAATATGGATGAATGTCCAAATTTGAGCAATGTGGGACTAACATTCATCCAATGATATGATGCCACTTGTCAAGCTATGAATGGATGATGGATGTGCGAGATTTGGGGTTTGTGCCAATAAATGCCAATATTTGAATTTCAAATTTGTTGAAATGACATGCAAGAGGGAAGGGAAAATGCAATAAATGCCACTTGGCTCAAGGCAAAGGACATGTAAGAGATTTTAAATGCCTTGTTGGATGTACATGTTGACTTGAAATTTTTGAATTCAAATTGAGAGAATATTCCAAAAGATGCCTTGTGAGGAAAATAGAGATTTAATAAATGAATTAAATCTATTTTCATGCGCAACTTGCATTATCTAGAGGATGTGACATGAGATGAGGTTAAATTAATCAAGGGTTAATTAATTTAATAGGAGATTAGATGATGTGACTTATTTGACTTAGATTTATGGATTTATTTAAATCAAACAAGAAAGAAATATGATAAGAGGCTAATTAAATAAGGATTTTGATTTATTTAATTAAAAGAGATGGTGTTAGATTAAATCAAATAAGGTTTTAATTTATTTAATTTAATGAACAAACTTTAGAGATTTAATAAAATAAATTGATTATTTAATTAAATAAGGATAATTAGATCAGATGGATTGATTTAATTCACAAGAGAGATTACTTGATTAGATAAACTGATTTATTTAATCAAGAGAGGACTATTGATGAATTTAATCAGATAAGGGAATTTGATTAAATGGTTAGACTGAGGGATGATTCAGGGAGAAATGATGTTAGTAAGTTAGGATCGAATGCACAATGTCAATCAGTATATTTTATGTGTCTACAACTACTATGATGTGAGACTCTTCTTGCTCATCGTCAACAAAACATGGAAGTTCATTAATCATATCAATTAGATCATAAGAAACATCATTCTTGATCTAAAACTTGTTGATTTTTAACTACAACCTCCCCTATTTCTTGATCAACAACTTGATTATCTTGAGAAATCAAGATATCAACGGATTCTTTTGTGGATGGGGTGATTGTGTCTAAACAAGAAGTTTGATTTTGTTGATGTTTTTGAGGCTACACAAGTTTGGGGAAAGGTTTCTCTTGAAGAATTGTAGGTTGAACCTTCTCAATAATAGATTCTTCTTGTATGAAGCATAGTGTTTTGAATGTAGGAATACCCTCTCTAAAAAATGGGTTTGGAAAACTAGTAGTTGTACTAGCTTCTTGCTCAATAACAAGTTCTTGATATAAAGGGAAGCTCCTAAAACTTGGAATTTCAAGATTGGAAGGCATGGGAGACTCACCTTGACTGAAACTTGGAATTTTAACTTTGGGAACCTCCTGTTTGGCAAGTTTTAGCATCATTTATGCATCTTTTGCAACAAGCTGTTGAGCAAGATTCTCCTCAAATCACCTCTTTTGGGCTACCAATATTATTTATTCTTCCACAAGCGCTAAGATAACTTATCCCAACATCAAAATACTTTCCTCACCTATTTCTTACAAAGAGCTTGCTATGATCAACCCCTTCATTTACCTTATTATCCCTGTGGACACCTCGAATCAACACCTACCACATAATCAATTAAATTAAAGCTTAATTAATTGTTTGTCATAATTCATCATTTTTTAAATTCTCATAATTAATTAAACAATTTATTATTTAATTAAATTTCTCATATTTAATCAAACAAATTATTATTTAATTAAATTCCTCATAATTAATTAAATAATCTATTTAATTACTTATTGTTTATCCTCGTAATTAATTAAATTTTATTTAATTTATTATATTTCCCCCTTTCTTCCAAAGGTTGATTAATTTAATTAATCCAACCTTAGCTCCCATTGATAATCTGATTAATTAATTAATCCATCCTAATCATCATTAATATTTTCACTAATTAAAAATTCCAACTCACCTTCAATATTTATGCATCCAATCCTGGCCATTGAATCCATTTACATGGATCAAGATATAAACTTTCCATCATGTGACAAGTGACCATAACCCTCTTCAATGCTCACATGCGTGAGCATGCACGAGTCACCATCTTCTTTCACCTCGCCTTTGACCAAATCTCACATTGGTTGCTCACACATGTGTGAGACCCTTTCATAAATGTGAAGCCACCCTACCTCTTACACATGTCATAAAGTAACCACTCAATGCTTTCCTCTTCCATCTACATGTCAATCTCATTGTTTTCCCCCTTCTTACATTTACCATTTTTTCTCCACTTATCAAACTCATTTTCTTCGCAATGTGTGCTAACACATATGAGTACACCTAGCCCTCTTTCCCATGCCACATGTCATTGTCTCAAGCCACCCTCTTGTGACACTTGTCACAATGATAATACCTCAATTCTCTCATTCAATCTCAGACAATGTATTTTGGCCCTCCATTTTAGCCATAAAAAATCTATAAATCAAAGCCTTGTCCCTCAATCTTCATCAATCAATTGAAGCTAAAATTATGTTGTTAAATCATCCTCATAATCCTCTTATTGTCAAGGTTATGTTGTGTTGATAGCAATCCATATTCCAACAATTTCAAAGAGAAAATCAAGTGGAGAAGGGTGCCCCCACTTCAGCTCTATCCATGAGATGAAAAGGTAAAAGAGAAGGTAAGTATGTATTTCATTTGTTTATATTATTGTTTACATAGTTTACTTCTTTATCATCTTTATTTTGGCATGCTCAATGGGACCCATGTCCCTAAAAATTAACAAATTGTTTGAGTTGTTTGTGATTTATTACATCCTAAGTTGAGGAATAGTGCCTCAGTCTATGTCTTAGTGCCTTCACATCAGGAACAATGCCTCTGTGACTACTTGAACACCTTTGTGTCCTAGTGCCTTCTTTTTGGGAAGTAGCACTTATATTTTTTATTTTATGTTGATTCTTATTTTTAAAATTTCCTTTTCTATTTTCTTCTTGTTGGGTGATGCTTATAGTATGTTTTTTATTTTTTGTTAGCCTATTTCTAACTTCTAATATGTATTTTTATCTTTTTATTTTGTATGAAATCTAACTTTTCTTACAATAATCCTGGACTAATGCATTCAACCTATGAATTAGTATATGTGTACATATTAGGTATACCTTGTTTCTACTTTATATTTTTTATCAAATTTGCTAGAGTTGTGCTTTTGTTGAACAATACTTTTATTGTTCAATGCCTATGCTCTATGCATTAATGCCCAAGCTATTTAGCACTTCTTCCTTGCTATACTTTAATACTTTCTATCATATTTATTTTTGTTTTATGTTTTGGGCCAACCTTTCTATTTGCTAACCTAGTTGTGTAGTTTGCCTCATGCCTATCAAAGATTATAAATCCAAACTATAGATATATTTGATGCAGGTATATTTATCAAACTTGTTATATTTCTGCTAGATTAGGCACTAGATTATAGTAGTGGGAAAGAATGTAGTTTGATGTGTATTTGGAGTTTGTGTGGTGTATGCTCTCCCCTTGTGCTTAGTGTGATCTTTGGGATCAAAAGCCACACACTCTCCTTTTATTGTTTAGATTAAATCCTAAGGAGTGGTAGTTTGTGTGTATGTTCTCCCCTTATGTTGTGTATGATCTTTGGTGATAAAAAATATCTATTGTTTCCTTTCCCATTAGGAGGATTTCTTGAGGATTTCATCACCATAAGTGATGACCTCAACCATAATTTTCAATGGGGCATATAAATGGGGGAGAAAAAAATTAATCCTCAATCTAGTCACATCATTTTTGGTGAATCCTTGGGGCTCTTGATAATTTAGGACGCAAGGTGAAGGACCGGTCCAAGTGGTTGTTGCTCCTTGTAGACACCTGAAATTTGACTTTACCAAACCACACCTAATTTTAGCCTATCTTTGACCATTAATTGTATACATATTTATTTATTTAATTATTCCCATCCTTTCCTATCATTATCCTAATAATTTAATTAAATAAATATTTACTATTTATTTAATTATTGTCCCTTCACATAATCCCATTAATTAAATAAATACTTTATTTATTAAATTAATTCCCCTTTTTTCCTCTATCTTTTTCTATATAATCCTATCCCTCCATCTTATGGATCATAATCTAAATTTGTCCTCATGTGGCAAGTGTCCCCTCCACATGTCTAACTAACTCCTCAAAATCCAAACTAACTTTTCATCTTATCCACTCATCTCATTTAACCTCTTAATCCTAGCCATTGACATAAGGATTTTTGTCCTTATCCCAATCCTAAACCTAGATCCTATCCTCATGTGCCACTTATCACATGACATGATTATATCTTTGATCCAAACCCTAATCCTCATTCAATCCTAGTCATCCATCGTCAATCATTTATAGCCTTTGATTTTACCTCTTTAAGACTTTATATCTAGAGGCTCTCATCCTTTATTTTTAGCTCTTATATTACTTATAAAGCTATTATACCTACATGTTGTCATTTTGATCGATCATTATCAAATCATATCAAGGTTATAGTAGAGCATTGATAATCCACATATCAACATCAAAGAAAAAATCAAATGGAATAAGGGTGCACTCCATTTCCACTCATCAAGGAGAGAAGCAAAGATTCTAGGTGAAGCTATTATGCTTTGCATTGCTTTTATCTTCCTTTTTTACCTTCAATATTTTCCACTTTCTTCATTTTGGCACGCCTTATGGGACCCACACCCCTTTTTAACCCCTTTTTGATGAAATTTTCATGGGTTTTTATGATGGTAGAAGCATTTTTTAGTCCCAAATAATAAAGTGGCACCTTTGTATCATAGAAAGGTGCCCCTGTAGCATAAAACTACACCTTTGTTTCATAGAAAGGTTCCTTTTTTCTATGAAGCTACGCTTTCATCACCCAAAACAACGCTTTTGTTTTATACTTTGGATTTGATCATTTTGAGGCTATCTTAGGGTTTGAATGACCTTTAATACCTTTTTTGTATGATTTCTTCATTCTAACACTCTATTTTGTAAGTTTTTTCATTATTTTCTTACAAAAATTAGGATTTCTAAGGTTCTATCAAATTAAGGTTTCTTATAAGATTTCCAAGAGATCTAGGGTTTGCTTCATCTTGAGATATTTTGATCATATAAAATAACCTATTTTGGATAGATATATATGTTTTCAAGTGTCCAATAGTTTTATCTTGCAGGTTTCCCAAATGGGTTGGAGGAAACATCATTTTTTGGGTCTTAAAAGTCATTTTGAGGCTTTGTTTGTGAAACTTGTCTTTGTTTCATAGAGCTATGCCTCTATAGTAGAGACATATTATTCTATTGCATAAATTTGTGCCTGTATCATGTAAAGTTGTGCTTATGTTCCAATTTGGAATTACTAGTGTTTTTGAGTTATTTTCTCATCTAACCTTCATTTTTTAGCAACTAACAAGTGGTGCAACTATTTAATGCTTGTAAAATATCACTATCACTAAAGTTAATAATTATTGATGTATATTTATTGGTCCAAGACTTTATTTTTCACTAATCTAAGCATCTAAAGTAACTTAGTGGGTTAATGAACATTTTTTTCATGTTTGGAAGGGTCTGTAGATGTATGCTCTCTCCTTGCACTTAATGTGATCTTGGAGGTCAGAAATCTCACATTTATTCATTTCTTTTTTGTTCTAAGTGTTATCCTAAGACTTAATAGTTTGTGTGTATGCTCTCCCCTTATGTTTTGTACAATCTTGGGTGAAAAAAACACCTAGTATAGTCATTCCCATTAGGAGGCTTGCTTTGGGATTTGATCACCTCAAGGAAGACCTCATCCATGTTTTTTAGTGGGGTATATAAAGGGGGAGAGAAAAAATTATACGTCAAAGTGTAGCTAGCATCATTTGAGTTAAGCTACAAGGCCTTTAGTCCATCGAGACTTGTTTGGTGATGAGAGAAGGTGAGACCCTCCTAATCTTGGGTATTATTAGACGAACTCACTATTCATAGATACATTAAGAACCTTGTTTTTAGAAGCCTTTAAGACCTTTTGACCGTTGCTTAGTGTGGTGTAGGGTACAATATCATGTTTGAAGTTACTCACCATGTATCTCCTTGAGTAGAGGTAGAGGCTCATTGGGAAAGATCTTAGGATATCTAAGGAAAGAGAAAAGGTGAGCCCTTGTGTCACTAGACCTCTGGCTATTGACTCTTAAAAGAGAGGTGTCTCACACCAATCTTGAGATATTAACCTTTGGTTTATGGGCCCATATTAAGTTAACAAGCCTACTTGACTAAATATAGGATTGTGTTATCATTCTTGGCATGTTTTTCATGTACAAAACCAATGAATCCACTTATTCTTATCAAGTTAGTCATTGTATCTTCTTATTTAATTGACTATTTCTAAAATTTATCAAAAATATATCTCAAACTATCAAATTGCACTTATGCTTCATCCTTAGCACATATGCATTATCTTGAGGTGCCTTTGTACAGTTTTTTGGGTTAAAACACCTCTATTCCATAGAAATGTGCCTCTATTTCACATATTTTCTCTTGTGATTTTTTGCTATCATTTGACCACTTTAGAATCTAAAATTGCAAACTTGACCTTTGCAAACTTATAGCAGACCAAGAAGACCTGTCCTTACCCATTATTTCACTAGAAACATCAACCATTTTCTTTATATCCATCCAAAATGTCTCATATTTTCCTCATCTCATCATCCTTATCCACTATTATAACCTAGTCATCCCTATATTCATCCTTAGACCTTCGACCAATCAACCATCATCCTATCTTTATCATCATTTATTTCATCATTGATCCTTCTTATCTTCCATCATATCCTCTCCAATATTACATCTATCATATCATTCATATCCATTATCTTTAATCATTGAACAATCCTATCATCTAATCAAATACTTATCATCTTTGACCAATCTTGTTATCTAATCATAATCCATATCATATCCTAGTCAAAATCAATCATATCAAAAGTCTTATATAGATCCTAATCCTTTTTATCTACTAGCTTTGTGTATTGTTTGAGAACTTGCCTATTTCAAGTAGTATATTGAGTTAGCTCCTTATTATTTTGGTTGTCCCAACTTAAGAACTTGGCTCCCCCAAGTTAGCTATCAAAATCCCATCCAAGCCTTGCCTAAGTGATTATCCAAGCTTAGGTAATAAAAATCATCCTTTATCCAAGCCTTGCTCAAGTGATTATCCAAGCTTGAGTAAGCAAATCCAAGCTTTGGATAGGCGATTATCAAAGTGGGTAAAGTTTTAGTTCATTTCATCTCACATCATAAATTCCATTGGTAAGTTTGGTAGTGTTCTAATAAGGTTCATTAGTTGAATGAATCTCTTGGTTAGTTTCTACTTTAACAAGTACTAACATATCTCAATCAAAGGAAAGGTCATGATGTCTATTTTAAAATGTTTATCTTTCATTTGAACTAATGTTATAATAGGTTCTCATGTCTTGGTTTTAGGTGTCATTGTCTTGAGCATTCCAAAACATATGATCGAAAAAAAACTATCATTGATATTAAGGTAAGAATTGGAATAGTGTATTATAGTCTCTGCAAGTTAGTGTCATAACATTTAACCTTATGGAACATACAATACTTGTCACAAACATTATTTTATCTATTAACATATATCTAGCCAATAATTATGTTTGATTGAGATTTTTGTGAATGGTAGTCTTGTCAAATTGAGCATTATACACCTACAACACAATTTAAGGTAAAAAGTAGGTATGGTTTCATTTTGATTGGTATGATTTCACTTTGGTAACAAAAAGTTAACTTTTATTTTTAATATTATATATGATAAACTACCACATGTTGACTTCAGGTGAATACAAGATGTTTATTCTAACCCTCACAGTTATTAGAGGTAGAGTATCATAGGGGAGAGGGAGGTAAATCATGATAGTATGTTGATGTTTGAATGTATTGAGAACCATCAAACACATATACTAACTTACATTCTATTATTTTTTATGAGTTTATAGGCATGATAATAGTGTTAGGTACATTCCTAAGTGTGTACAATAATTAATTAATTAATTATTCAAGATAATTAATAATGATTTATAATTAATTATTTCATAATTCTTTAATTGTAAATTATTTAAAAATCATTTTAAGTAATTATCTAATTAAGATCATTTTCTAGATTAAAAAACAAGAACTTTCTTATTTTTAGTAATTGCTTTATTGAATAACTAGAGTTAAATTATTTTTAAATTTGTTGAAAGAAAAGAAAGGAGGTTGATAAGAATAAAAATTATAGACAAAGACAAGAATATAATAACAATAAATAATGAATTGTTTCTTGGATATCCAAGTGGCACAACAAGAGGAAATCAAGGGCACATGTGAATAGCATCCATTCAAGAACTATGACTTTATTTCTCATATAACTACTAAAAATCATTGGCAAGAAACTTGATTGGTTAATTGGATAGTTGGATGGCATGGAAACAACTATCAAACAATATAATTTTCATAATTAATTGAAAAAGGTGAAAAATAGGTAGGTTCACCAAAATGGATTGATGAACCACTTAGGGGACCTATTTCTCACTATTTCATTAGGAAGTGAGATCCACACAAAGAATTAACTTACAACCCTTAGGTGAGTCAACTCAAGGTGTGAATCTGTAGATTTCCTTATGACTGGAGGATGGGGGTCAGGTTCACTAGGCACTTTTGGGAGAAAAACTAAAAATAGTAAACTAACCCAATTATGGCAAATTAAACTCGTAATAATAATATTAAACTCAAAATAAGAAGAACTAGAAATTAAATTATAGATTTGCGAAGGGTAAAAATGTGTTACCAATCACCAAAAGTGAGTTTCTAAAGGCTGAATGGGACTCATTTTCCTAGGGGCAAATGGGTTCATTGTTAGGGTTTTTTTGCAACTTTCAGGAGCCTTTGATACAGATTTGAATCTTCCAATTTGTCCAAGTGGCAATGTCAGAATGTCGAAAATAATTTATGTAGGTGAGTTTCCATAAGATGATAACTTTTGCAACTTTGTCAACTCCTTCAAATTTTCTCTTCAAGAGATCTTCAAGCTTTCTTCCACCTAGATCTGCAAACACAACATGAGAGAGAAAAAATATTTGTTTTTGGTGAATGGGGGTTTGCCTTGGTCAAACCCTGTTTTGGTAATCAAACCTCGAAATGAATAAAAGCATGAAAGAGGGAATGCAGAATGAACAAAGTTATGTTACCACTCAACAAATCCTTGGATAAGTCTTTGAATGAAAGTATGAAACTTACATGAAATGGATTCAGTGGATGTGGATCTTGAACTTTGAATCTTGCTTGAAACAGTGCTTTGAATGCTTGATTTTATCATGAAACTTGCATCACAATGTTAGCTCCAAGAACATGCATGATGCAAGAAGACTTTGACATGATGATTGGATCTTAAATGCTACGATAAAACTCTAATAAATCTACTCTTGAATGCCTTGAAGTTCTAAAATGCTCTCGAAATTGCTAGGATGCTCTTTTGAAAATTCTAGGTGAAACTTAGTGAAATAACCTTGTATTTATAGATATGTATCCTTAATTTTCCAAAATCCAAATATCACAAGCCAACATTGTTACAAATTTGAATAAAAATAAAATACTGCCAAAACCATAATTTAAACTTAGGTCCTAAGGTCAAGGGAGGACCCATTCACCTATGGGTAAATGGGTCCCAGGTCCATAAACCTAGGACACACATTGCTCATTGTAAAGTGTTATGTTAATGCATTAATGAATGTCAGGTTTCCTCTTTAGAAAATATAATTAAATAGGCTTGGAAAATGAATTAAAGGGCCAATTAAGGCATAATTAAGCTCAATTAATTAAGGGGGCCATAAATAAGTGTGAAAGTGTAAAGGGATAAACCTTACAACACTAAATTAAGGCACAACTAAGTCCAATCTAACTAGGAGGGCCCAAACAAGTGAGAAAATGTAAAGGGATACATTTTTTGTCACTATATTTACCCCCCACTTTAGTGAGAGGATGACCTTGCGTCAAACTCACACTAAAGTAGACAATCAAAACATATGTATGCAACAATGACAAGATACTCATTCATACAACATCAAAGATTGAAAGAAAAGGTAAGAACAAAAAGGGCAGATCAAGCCTCAACTGTCCAACGTGATGTGGAACACGCCTCAGTTATTTGTCCAAAAAAATTGAAACTCATTGTCCACTATGCAAATAACACACACACTCACATAGGCTAATGGAACTCCAGTTGTCCACTAGGTGAACCCTCAAGGGTGGAAAATGAGAGAATCTTATTAGGCTCCCATACCATACCATACCAAAGCTATACCTCTGATAACTTCAATAAGGCACCACAAAAAAAAACAAAAACTTTGAGCTTCATAAGGCATAACAAGTTGCATTATGCTAAGCACCTATGAACAAACAAGGCAAGGCTCCATAGGAAAGCAAAGTGTGTTATGCTTAATGGCTGTAAAAAGGGGTTAGAGCTTCACAAGGTTAGAAAGTTGCATTAAGCTAAACACTTATGAACAAAAATGCAAATAACATGTTCAAAGGGATTTTTCTTAGTTCATGTAAGGTCTCCTCTTAGGAAACATCGTGCCTAATGTCTCCAAGAGAGGACAAGTCAAGGATAAAAGATTCACAACTTAGGGAATGCAACGCGTCGCATCACCACTAAGAGGAAAGTTGTATGCCAAGAAAGGTCACACTCTTGGAGGACATCAAACCTAATGACACCACCAAGAAAAAGACACATCACAAGAAGTAATAAAATCGCACAATGAAACATAGGGAATGCCAAAAAATTTAAAATAATAATGCCAATGTATGCCCCCACTTTAAAGAAATTGCTAATAGCATGTTGTGAGCAATTACTTTAAAGTAGCAAATGATCAATGCTAACAATAAATAATACATGAGAGCTTATTTTGAAAGCCCTATGCCAATTCATATATTTCCAAATGAAGCTATATCATGAAAAAAAAGGTGTTACCCCCAAAATTAAATCCCAAACACATAAGGGATCCATAGATTTGGGGTTAGTATGTCTTTGCTACAATGATATTATAGAGCTCAAAAACATCATCATTCGCCAAATAACTCATAGAATAGGAAGAATGACACATAGAGAGTGAAAACAAAGAAAAGATTTTGGGTCAACAAGGAAGAGACCTAAATGTCCTAACACCTTGCATCATCCCCAAAAGGAAAACATAAGACAAAAAAAAGATAAATTTTATGATATATAGAAGAATGTATATACAAATAGAGGAATGCACATGAAGAGGCACAAAAAAAAAACAATACGGGGGATCACATTACACACATGCAATCACATAAAGAAACATGAAACAAAGACAAGACTAGTAAGGCACATGCGAGTCAACCTATAGCAGGTCATTTGCATCCCAATCTTGTTCAGTATATGCGAAAGGCAGACAACTAGCCAAAGGGACAACATCAAGTGCCAAACTGGGACTAGCACCAAGTTCACCATTCTGTTTAGGAGGATCATTGTTTAAGTGCATAAAAGAGGAAAACAATGATTAATTCTTTATGCACTTATCAATCTTAGCAGTTTCATTATCATCATCCAAGTTTAATCACAATAGCAGGTCTAATGATAATATCCATAGAAGGTTGTTATTTATGTTGCAGTGAAGGTGGAGAGGCATCGTGTATTGCTTGAGACAAGTTTGATTTTTTTTTGTCATTCTTTTCTTCTTTTGCTTACAATAAATGAGCAATAGCAAGACGTTTGCACCTACGCTCTCTATAATTTTTGTTCCTTTTCATTTGGTTGTCAAGTTGTGATAGTGTAGGAGCGGGTTTATCAACCATAGGTTTATTTTCTTCCCTTAAGGGAAGAACATAAGGAACCATGGGAGGTTGGTCAACCACTTTCTCTTTAGCTTTGTAAACTTGTTTGACTTTAGGAGGCACAACAAGGCTTATTTGATTATCTTGTGGTCTCTTATATGAAATAGGTAGAAAATTTATCATAGGCTGGTCTTGGTTACTTAGAATCTAGCTTTTGGTTCAATCATGGTCTCATCAAGGATAGGAGGCTCAATCACAGATTGAGGCATATTGGTAAGGGATAAATTTGCTATGTGCTTTGCCTTAAACTTTTAGTAGGATTTGAAAAAAAATTCCTCATGAGGTATGATAGGCTTTATAGGCTCGGGCCAAAAGAAATCCAATGAGAAATTCCCATGGGAAGACACAAGATTAAGGCCACTATGATGCATAGTAAATATCTCATTTCCATATGGAAACTTTAAACATTTATGCACAACCGACGAGAAAACATTCATCCAGAGTAAAGCCATGGGTAGCCTAAATTCACACGAAATTGGTCCAAAGTCGGGATGATGGTGAATGAGACATTTAATTGTTTCGGTCCAACTTTTAAAGGAATATTTATCAAACCTATCGTAGGGTAAGAAAAACCATTATGTGTTTTGATCCATGTTTTCAATTTTTCATAAGTATCTTGATAAAGCTCGTGCACAAAAAAAATCTTCAATTATCACATTCTCTACACAAACGAGATCAATTAATATCCCATTAATAGGTTTGTCATTGATTCTTCCAGCTATATAAAGAGGACCATTGGGTGCATGTTTGATTATGTCATTTTGTGAGAAAGAAATGTCAAGGGGCATATTTGTTTGGCCCTTATGAGGTTTAACTTCAATAAATCCAACCATATTGTCCATTTTCAGGTTTATAACAAGATAATTTTCTAATTATGCTATGCAAAAACCTAAAAATGATGTCTTTTAATTGCAATATTGAATTCACACAATGCACTAAATTTATCATATGAAGCTAAATATGATCAATTTGAGATAATAAAAATTTTGTAATACTGGGATGAAGCTAAATCTACTCCTATTTGGGCTCGACTGTCGGGTTTTATGCTGGAATACTGGGATGAGTCAATATTTCAATGTATTGGTGATTTAATTGACCACTTCATTACCATTGACATTATCACTAGAATGAGATCTAGGTTAGTCTTCACCCACTTTTCTGTTAGTATTGACATTAATAAGACTCTGCCCAACTTGGTGACTCTGAGTTCTAAGTTTGGGTCTTGGACCCAACAAGTGTTCTATGAGAATGTTGTATTTTTCCAAAAATGTTCCAAACCTAGACATCTCATTACTAACTGCAAGTCCTCTACGACAAGCTTTCAAAATATCAATGTTGTTGAGACTCCCATTGATGAGGCCCCAACCACCTATCCTTTTAAATATGATATTTCAAAATTCTTGAATCCCCTTCCAAAGCAATGTCTATTGAAGACCCTAGTACAGACTCCCTTGTGACATCGCCCAACGAACCTTCTGATGACCCTTTATTGACTAAAACTCCATTGAAAAGGGCACCATGTGGCCCTATAGCCCCAACTTTTGAGGAGGCAGTGCAACCCACTTTGGACTTACCAGATCCCCTAGTTACCCAAGGTCTAACTAAAGACCTTGAAGAGGGTGAAATACCCAAAAAAAATTAGAGGGTCAATTCTTTGATGCCCTAAAGACCGGCACAACAGTTGAATCTCAAAAAAATAGCCAAATCAATGATGAGGATGGGTGGTTAACCCCAAAGAAAAATAGAAAACAAAGAAAGGCTAATGTTGGTGTTGAAACCAAACCCAACAAACCTAACCAGAGACAAACTAGGAACAAAGAAACGAGAAAGGAGATAGCTATCAGAAAATAAAGGTCATTGGAAGCATCCTCAAAGAAGATGTCAAAATGAAAGTCCTTTTTTGGAATATAAGAGGACTCAATAGCCCTCACAAATAGTTGGTCCTAAAAAAATATGTTTGGGGGAACAAGCTTGATATTCTTTTACTAGACAAGACCTAAAAATGAAAATAAAACAAATTTTGAACTAATTGCTAAGAATCTATGGCCTAATGCCCACTTCTCTTTTTGTGATGCTACTGGGGCCTCTGGAGGACTTGTTACGTGGAATCCGAATAGACTAAGTGGCTGCAAACTTTTTCAGACTAAAAATAGTATGGAGGTTCATTTCACCCATGTTGGGTCTTCTTGGATTCTCTTCAATATATATGCCCCTAATGTGAGGAATGCTAGGAAAAGCCTTTGGCTTGAACTTACAGATTAGATTCAAAATAATAAAGAGGCTCAATGGTTACGTGCAAGTGATTTCAACTCTCCCCTCTACCCCTCTGAGAAATGTGGGGGTCTTATGGATTATACTAACAGTATAGTAGACATGGCAGATCTATTGAGTACTACTGGGCTTGTGGATATTGACTTGCAGGGTCAAAACTATACTTGGACTAACAAGAGATTGGGAGCTAACCTTATATAGGTTAGGCTTGACTGGTTCATGTTCTTCCCTAACTGGTTCGTCCTACATAGCTCCAATTTGTAAGCACTCCCTCGGACTTTGTTGATCATAACCCTCTCCCGCTCCTTTTGAATGGACACTCTATTGTTGGACCATTTCCTTTTCATTATGAGATCATGTGGACCTCTCACCCAAACTTTAGAGGCAAAATTGCTAATTAGTGGAGTATCCCTATTCATGGCTCTCCCATGTTTAGAGTTTTTCAAAAACTTAAGTATATCAAAAATGTGGTGAAAGGCTGGAATAAGTGGGTTTTTGGGGATGTCTTCCACCAGAAAAGAGGCATCATTGTTAAACTTAAAGAGGACCAAAATAGAATGGAGAATGGGGATGTTAGTGAATAGACCTACCAAGCTAAGAGGGGGTACCACACTGAATGGGACAAAATTCTAAAAAGAGAAGAACTATTATGGAAACAAAAGTCCAGAATTTAGTGGTTAAAAGAAGGGGACCGCAACTCTTCCTTCTTCCACGTCTTGACCCTCAAACCTAGGAAAGGAACCAAATAAAGAAGTTGAAGGATGACTTGGGAATGGAAGCCACTACTCCTACCCAGATTGGTCAGGTGGCCTTTGGATATTTTCAACAATCCTTCTCTAAGCTTGTTGTCATTCCTAACCATGCTTTGGATGACCGTTTATTGGATTTCATTCCACCAAGTGTAACCAACTTAGATAATGTTGCTATCCTCAAGGTTGTCACTCCTCAAGAAGTCATGTTGGTAGTTTTTAGCATGGGTGCCTTCAAATCCCCTAGACCGAATGGCTTCCCTCCAGCCTTCTTTCAAGAGTTTTGGGAGATTGTGGGAGAGGATATCTTCCTTCTTGCCAAGGATTTTTTCAAATTAGGAAAACTTTTAAAATAATTGAATCACACCTTTTTGGCCCTTATTTCCAAAAATGATGACCCTCAAACCATGGCTAACTTTAGACCCATCAATTTGTGTAACACCATTTACAAGATCTTCTCAAAAGTTCTTGTTAAATGCTTGAAACCTCTCCTTGAGAAGATGATTAGTCCCTGCCAAAAAGGCTTTGTCCCTGGTCACCACATTATGGATGTTTCCATTTCCACTCATGAAATTATTCACCCCATGGATAAATGTAACAGTGTTGGTATGCCTTCAAACTCAACATCTTCAAAGCCTATGATAAGGTTCTATGGAATTTTCTTCTCAAAGTGCTTACCAGGTATAGCTTCAATCACACTATTGTTAATCTCATTTATGAATGCATATCTACGATCAATTATTATGTTCTTGTTAATGGGGTTCCACGTGGATTTTTCAATGCTAGGAAAGGGATTAGACAAGGAGATCCCCTTTCTCCCTATATTTTCATTATGGTTGTTGATGTCGTAAGTCATGATATCTCTAGAATGTTAATTTATGGTACTATAAAAGGAGTCAAACTTGATACTTCCCTTGATCCTTTAGCTATTCAACAATTTGTGGATGACACCATCCTCTTTGGGAAAGCTTCGGTGGTGGAAGCTAGGAAATGGAAGAGTTGTCTAAATAATTATGCTTTTATCTTTGGCCAATGTATAAACTACAATAAGATCAAGATTTAATTCTTCAACATCTCTCAAACCCTTCGAGATAAAGTGATTGCTATTATGGGTTGTAAGAGTGCTTCCCTTCCTACTGTGTATCTTGGCCTTCCGCTTATGATTAAGGAAGTCACCCCTAACTTTTGGAACCCAGTCTTGGAAATAATGCAAAGGAAATTAGTTGGATGGAAAGGCTCCATTCTTAGTCATGCTAGTAAATTACAACTTCTGGCTACTACTCTTCAAGGGATACTTGCGTACTATCTATCTATTTTTTAAATTCCTATATATATTGTAGAGAAATCTAAAAGAATGCAAAGGAATTTTCTCTGATTTGGTACTGAGGAAATGAAGAAGTTGGATTTGCTTAATTGGGACACTATTTTCCTTCCTAAAACAAATGTTCGTCTAGGTATAAGAAATATCCAACCAACTAGCAAGGCTCTTCTTGCGAAAGTTGGCTGGGATCTTTTGAGAAATAGGAAAGACTGGTGCACAATTATGAATATAAAGTACCTCAATAACTCCCCCTTGATCAAATGTTTCCCTGATGACCACCCCCATGGATCCTTAATTTGGAACAATATTTGTAAGGTCAAACTATTGCTACACTCTGGTTTGAGATGGAAACTTGGTAATGGCAACAAAATAAAGTTATGGGAGGATCTTTATTGCAAGTATTTATAGTTGGTGTTGTCATTAATGCCAACAAGCTTTGGTATTATCATTGGTGTCATTGTATGATGAGGAGATTTTTGCAAGAGTGTGAGTAGTTGGTATTGAGTTAATGTTGTCTCTGATGATGCTTTGATTAGTTGCATTATGTTGTCATTAGTAAGCTACTGGTGTCAACCTCTAGTGTTGCTTTGATAAGCTTTTGTCTATGGATGTATGGTTGAGTTGCTATGTTGTAGTTGGCTTGGTGGTGATAAGGAAGTGTTGAAGATGTTGAGGATGTGTATCTGGGGCTTGGTTTCCAAGTGATTTTGATAAAATTTGAATAAAAAGAGGAAACAGTGTTTTGCAGTGGTGTTCCTGTGTTACAGAGTAGCGTTCTAGTTTTGCTCTGCATTTTTTCTATGTTGAAAATTTTCTTGTGTGGTTTGGATATGTTGATCATAGGTGTTCAGAGGTGTTGCATCCAAAATTTGGTGTGTCAAATCATTGTGTATAGGAAGTTTTGTTCACCAATGTGTGAACTGTGTATTGCAAAGGTGTCTGGAAGAAATGATTTTGCTCCGCATTTCTCCGTAGAGTGGTTTCAAGTCTTGCAGATTTGGAAGGATGCCAATAATGTTTGTATCTTTCTTCAATTCAATTTTTTTGAGGTTTGGTACTTTAGAAGTTAGTTTCTTGAGTTATAGTGTATGGAAAATTTGTTTGAGTGTATTGGGTGTGTACATTCTTCAGGTGAAAGTTGTTGCGAAGAAATTTGTTGAATTTTAGGGTGTTTGTGGAATATTCTAGATTGTTTTCAAGCATGGTGTGTTTTCCATGAGTCATCTTTGGATTTGAGGGAGCATATACTTAAATCTTAATGGTGTTAATATAGGTTCGGTCGACCTTGGGCGTTTACACTAATTGCAAAATTGCTTGGACATTTGTGGAAGTGTGGCATGACTTGTATGAGTGGATTTAGGTTTGAGTTAAGGTGTGTTGTGGTCTTCATTCCTTTCCACTGCAAGAATGTTTTGGTGTTGACCTAATTTGAATTTGCATGGTTGAGGTGCATAACTGACCTTGGAGAATGTTTTCAAGGTTGAAGATGGTATAAATATGTGTTGAGTTGTTGAGGGATGATAAGATATTATGTGTGTGATGCAAATGATGCAAATTTTAGAGTTGTAAGGTGCAAATTGTAGAAGTGCAATGAGACATTTCATGTGTTAGATTACTGGATGTAGTGAGTAGAAGATGTCTACAATCTTCAGTAAGACTATGAAGGTGTTGGTGATGCAGTGGTAGAATTTTCTATTGCATTGAGATGGGTTTCTCATTGTAACATTTTTATCTTTCTTCTTTTCTATTTTGGCAGTGAGCCTTTGATTCACCCCCACCCTCTTAGTTGTCTTGTGCATTCAACAATTGGTACCAAATCAAGGTTCCTTGGAAGACAACTTATCCGCTTGAGGTAGATCTGGGATAGTGCACAAGAAATATCTTCCTATGTTTGATGGATCGGATTATGCATTCTGGAAGACAAGGATGGAAGGCTTTTTGGTTTCTCTTGGATTGAAATCTGGAAGTTTGTTGAGACTAGATATGTTATACCTACAAATGGTATGATAATTAATGATGAGATCAAGGCCTATGAAAATAATGGTAAATCAAGGTATGCTCTCTTAAGTGGTCTTTCTAATTTAGAATTAGTGAAAGTTATGAATCTGAAAACTATTAGAGAAATTTGGGTAAAATTAAAAAGCATTTATGAAGGAGATGACAAAGTCAAACAAGCTAACATGCAGAATCTAAAGATCTTATTTGAGAACCTACGGATGTCTGAAGATGAAAACATTACAAGCTACATGTAGAAGGTGGATGAAGTTGTTAGTTCCATCAGAGGTCTTGGTGGAAAAATTAAAGAGCAAGAAGTAGTAAAGAAGGTACTTAGAACTCTTCCTAAATCTTATATTCATAAAGTTTTTTCTATTGAAGAATCTCAAGATTTCAGTAGATATACTAGAGATTAGTTGTATGGATCCTTAACTACTTTTGAAATGAGAGAATTTGGTCCAAGCAATGCAAAAGTTGAGATTACTTTTAAGGATAAAAAATCAAAGAAGTTAGTGGAATCAAATCAAGAGAATCTTGATGATGTGGAAGCTAACTTTGTGAGAAGAATGAAAAATGGTACTAGAAAGTACAAAGGTAAGTTTCCTTTCAAAAAATTTAGTTGTGGAAAGATGGGTCATTATGCTTCAAGATGTCCAAACAATAGTTTGAATGATAAAAATAAGAACAAAGGTAAGATGATTAATAAAAGTTATTATGTTAGAGAAGATGCCAGTATATCTGACAATAAAATCTGATTATGGGGATGATAAGGATGGTGAATGCTTGTTCATGGCTTTAAAAGATGAAACTAATTTTGCTAACTTCGTGATATGTGTGAAGGAAAGTCCTCCAAAAGCAAGTACTAGTACTAAAGGCACTTTCGTGTTTTCTTTTCATGCTAGATAGGAGAAGAACTACTGGATCATTGACAATGGATGCTCTAATCATATGACTTGTGACAAGAGTAAGTGTGTTAAACTTGAAAAATATGAAGGACTACTTAGGTTTGGTGATGATACATTTGCTAAGATTTATGTAAAAGGTTCAATTAGTTTTGATGGCAAGCATAATGCTAATGATGCTCTTTATGTTAAGGGTTTAAGACATAACCTCTTGAGTGTTGGAAAAATGCGTAGCAAAGGATACAATCTTATGTTTTAGGATGATGGTTGTGAGATCAAAAAGGCTCCAAAACTGTGGTTGTTGTTGGAAGGATAGATGTAAATGTCTATCAACTCAAAGGTGTTGATGGTTATTGTTTCATGAATCAGATCAATGAGAGTTGTTTATGGCATATAAGAATGTGTCACATCAATTTTAATAGCCTAGTGAGAATAAGTTCGATTCAAGCTGTGAGAGATCTGCCAAAGATTACAAAGCTTATCAATGTTGTATGTAAGGAATATCAAGTTGGAAAGCAAGCAAAAAGAAGTTTCAAAATCAAAGAACAATCTTCTACCAAACTATTGGAATTAGTGCATGCAGATATTTATGGTCTTACCAAAGTAGGAAGTCTTCAAGGTGACAAGTATTTCATGCTATTGATTGATGATTATTCTAGAATGACATGGGTTACCTTTCTCAAAGAAAAATCAAAAGCTCTAGATAAGTTTAAAGTATTAAAAGTTATGGTTGAGAATGAAATGGATATTAAAATAAAATGCCTGAGGCCTGACAGAGGTGGAGAGTGTTGGCCTCCTCTAATGGTTCAATAACTAATCCATTAAAGTTGTAACTTAGAGATTAGATATATGCACTAAGTATTTATCTTGCTCATCATGAAGGTTCATTTCATTTTTCAACCCAGGGACGTGAACTTGAAATGAGTCAACACTATATGTGCACTAGAACTCAACTGTAGTCATCCTTATCCTACAACTAGAAAGGAAACAATACTGAAAATAAAATGCTAAAAAAAATTAACATAAGTATTGAGCATGAATTATCAACTAAATTGAGCATCGACAACTGAACTAAAAATGGATGACAAAAATAGAAATCTAAGCAAACAGATAAGAAGTTACTATGTCTACCTTTGTTGTAGGAACAATCACAAAACAGTGTTCCAATGGCTGTAGGAATAGACAATTGTTGAGACCGAAACTAATTACTGAATAGAAAAATAACTATTAAACTAAATGGATGGAATTCTCACCAAGTGGCCCCCCTTGAATGAGTCTTCCCTAAGCTAACTCAGATGCAACAAATCAAAGTATCATTTTATTTATTTAAAACATGATTACATCATATCAGCAATAAGACTGTATTACTTGAAACTGAAAAATGCAAATACAATCTCAAAACATCCAACCTTGTGAAAAGGGCAATCTAACCATTATTTATAGGAGAAAAGCTTCTAATTAATTCCTAACTAACTAGGCAGTCGACTCCAACAAAATAGAAGGATGCCATTTATTGAAAGCATGAAAAAGGGGGAGGAAGTTATGCATGCACCAGATTTAGTCAAAGCAAACTTTCCCCAATGAAGATCCAGCACAACAACACCCCCTAGATTTGTTCAACTAATAGACATGATCATTTAAAGGTAAGTTACAGCTTCCACATGAGCTGGGAGTTTCCCTCCATTGACCTCTTTAATGACCATCTTTTTTAGTTCTTTAGCAACTGACCAGCTGGCATGAACTCCTTCCACCTCGCAATCTTCATTTATATTTGCATCTTGACATGAACCTGCATGATGAAATTAGTGTGCACAAAACAATTGTGTATCCATAATCACCTTAGAATAACACCCATTCAATCACATGTAAATTAATACAAATATATCACATAGCAGGTTAATATTATCAAAATTCACAAGGATAAGTTCATGCCATAGAGAGTGTCAATAACCAAGTGCTAAAGTCTATGGTAACAACAAAAAATATATGATAAATCCTATCAAAATTGAGCCATTATTTGGACTCATCAGAGAGTTCACCTCCAATGAGTTCAATATATTTTATGAGAATCATGGAATAAAGAGGAATTTATTTGCCCCTAGGACTCCTCAGCAGAATGGAGTAATTGAAAGAAAGAACAAGACTGTTCAAGAAGCTGCAAGGACAATGATGAAAGAAGCAAACCTACTAAAAGTCTACTAGAGAGACAATTTATATTGTTGTTTGCATACTTAACAGAGTGTTAGAAGTGCAAATGGCACAAAGACTCCCTATGAGCTATGGTATGGAAGGATTCCTACTATCAAATACTTCAGAGTGTTTGGAAGCAAATACTATATCAAAAGAGATGAAAAAGCCTTAGGAAAGTTTGATGCAATATATGATGAAGGTATATTCCTTGGATATTCTACTAGAAGTAAAGCTTACCAATGCTACAATAAGAGGCTAAGAAAGATTTTTGAGAGTGCAAGTGTCAAGGTTGATTAAGACCTACAAAAGAATTTAGTGGTGATAGATGGATATGAATCAAATGAGTCTACTTGCAGAGAAGAAGAAAAAGGTAAGGAAAAAGAAGTGCATATTGAAGAGGAAGAAGCTCCATAAAGGATTCCTAAAACTCCTAAGTATGTGCAGAAGAATTATTTTGAAGAACAAATCATTGGTGATAAGAGCAAAGGTGTATAGACAAGAAGGAAAGCTACTGAAGAATAAGTAAATCTATGTTTACTTTCTGAAGTTGAACCTAAAACAATGATTGAAGCATGCAAGGATGAGTATTGGATCAAGGCTATGGAATAAGAACTATTGTAGATTAAGAACTAGACTTGGGAACTTGTCCCAAGACCGGCAAACAAGAATGTGATTGGAACTAAGTGGGTATTCTGAAACAAATTGAATGAGAATGGAGAAGTGGTAAGAAAAAAGGAAAGGCTTGTGTATAAAGGCTACTCACAAGTAGAAGGAATAGACTTTGAGGATACATTTGCTTCGGTGGCAAGAATGCAAGCTATCAGAATGTTTTTGGCTTTTGTAACACAAGGATTTTAAATTCCATCAAATAGATGTGAAGTTTTCTTTCTTGCATAGAGAATTGGAAGAAGAGGTATACATAGAACAACCAGAAGGATTTCAGTTATCAAATAAACCGGATAAGGTTTGTAAATTGAAGAAAGCGTTATATGGATTGAAGCAAGCTCCTAGAGCTTGGTATGCAAGGTTAGACAAGTACTTTCTACAACAAGGATTCAATAAAGGTACTGCAAATAGCAATCTTTACTTCAAAGTTGAAAAAGACCAAATCTTGATTATGGTTATGTATGTTGATGACATAATTTTGGACGAAATGAAGCTATGTGTAAGAAATTTGTAGAAGAGATGCAAAAATAATTTGAAATGTTAGTGTTTGGGGAGACAAATTTCTTCCTTGGGCTACAAATCAATGAGATAGATAAAGGTATTTTCATTTCACAATCAAAGTATGTCAAGGAAATGTTGAAGAAGTTTGGTATTGAAGATTCTAAACTAGTATGTACCCCTATGGTTACTGGTTGCAAGTTGAGCAAGAATGATGAATCTCCTAAGGCTAATTAGAGCAAGTATAGATCAATGATTGGAGGACTGCTATATCTAACTGCTACTAGACTAGATATCATGCACGCAGTTTGTCTTGTGGCTAGATTTCAAGAAGATCCTAGAGAGTCGCATGTTACGGTAGTGAAGAGGATATTAAGATATTTGAAGGGCACTCTAGATCATGGCTTGTGGTATCCAAAGGATACTGACTTTACTCTGAGTGCTTACACATATGCAAATTGGGTTGGTTGTGTAGATGACAAGAAAATTACAGGTGGTGGTGCATTCTTTCTTGGATGCAGATTGGTGTCATGACTAAGCTAGAAATAAGATTTAGTATCTTTATCTAGTGTAGAGGCATAATACATTACAACAACATCTTATTGCACACAAGTGTTGTGGATTAGGAAAATATTGAAGGATATCAAAGTGGTATATGATGAACCAATTTCTATTTTTTGTGATAATAAAAGTGTTATCAATATTTCAAAGAATTTGGTAATGTATTCAAGGATAAAGCATATCTCAATCTGATATCACTTTTTGAGAGAGAAGGTTGTAAAGAATGAAGTGAAGCTTGAATATGTGCCTACAAAGGAGTAGGTTGTTGATATATTTACTAAGGTTATTCCTAAGGATACTTTTGAGTATCTCTAAGAGAAGTTGGGGGTTATTGCCCCTCCTTTGAACTAGTTGCATAAGGAGATGCATCAGTCCATTGGATTTCAAGATTCATTCTTTGTTTTGGACTGATGTTGGTGGCTACCTCTCAGGGGGAGTAGGTAGTGGCATTATTGGTTGTTGAAGTCAGGATGAGTGAGTGTTTTCATTGTGCAATGATTGTTGATTAATGCAGTATGGTGTGTGCTCTTAAGGGGGAGTATATAGAGAAATAAAGGAAAGGAAGTTGTAGAGTAGTTCAAGGTTGTTTGATATTAATGGGAGAGATACAAATTGTTGCCCTTTTCCATTGATGTCAAAGGGGAGAATGAGTCATGTTAAAAAGGGAGAGAGAGTAATGAGTTAGTTGTGTAAGGGGGAGAAAAGAGATAATGAGTTGGTATGGAGCAGAGTATTGATGATAAGAGTTGTTGTGTTTGTTGTTGATGGTTTTTCACATCATGTGTTGCCATCAATGACAAATGGGGAGATTGTTGTAAGTATGTACAGTTGGTGTTGTCATTGATGTCAACAAGATTTGGTGTTGTTATTGGTGTCAACTATATGAGCAGGAGATTGTTCTTGATAATATAAGCAAGGAAGGGCCCTGATCTTGTGGAACAATAGCAGATCAAAAAAAGATACCAAGGTGGGAAACAACACCACCATCCAAACCAAAATACAACATGGTAATGGCACGTAGGCCCATATTTAAAACCATTGCTATAGTCCAACCCATAATTATCAAAAGAAAAAAGTTACTACCAACAAAATTTAAGCTACAAAAACCATTGATTAAGTCCATAGTATACCAGGTGGTATTCCACCAGATCTTAAAGATAAAATACGAATAGTCCCAGATATTGATAAAAAATAACAACCCAAGCCATTATCTAGCCTTCCTTAACAGTTCCCCATACTCCCCTAAGAGAGCCACATACTCATGCCAATCAGGTCCCTCTGTTTCGTCCAACAATTTGAGGGAGTCAGCCTTTCCTTGCTTCTTTAGTTTTTTGCTAATCTTTGCTTCTCCTGAGGCTGCTCCCAGCATTGCGTGTCTCATCAGCCTGTTGAAGAATCTCATCAGGGTCACTAGAGCCTTTTCCATATCCTCAAATTGGACCTGCAAAAAGGTTAGCCTAATTTTAAGAAAATCAATACTCAAATCTTTAGAAATATTCTCCCAACCAGAGAGCCCAACATCCTCATCAATCCCAGTTCCATTCTTTTCTCCAGACGGATCCACTTGCTCCTTCTCTTCCTCATCTTTTTCTTCCTCCTCCAATTCATCTTCCCCCATATCATAGGCAGTTTCCTCAAATTCAAAATCCTCATAATCATCATCTTCCTGAGCCTCAAATTCCTCATAACCCAAGATATCCTCCACATAAACAAATTACCTCTTCCTTTTGATTCACATCCTCTGAAATATGAATAACATCACAAGGATTGACCTCTTTTCTAGGTTTCTTGGCTTTAGGGAGTTCGAGCAGCAAGGGAGAGTGTTTTCTTTTCTCAGGGGTAGCTCTGGTAAGCAGCAAGTCCACATTTTTTTAGTCCTCACTTTTCTGGGACCGAGGGGTAGAAGGGTTCGATGCATTAGCCACCAGAGAGGAGCTCTTAGCAAGGATAAGCAAATGTCTCGCAACAATAGCAGGGGGGTTGCAAGGAGAATGGTCAACAACTAGAGGTTCATCAACTTCAGGGTTTTCCACCCTCTGAAACTCAACATTTTCCTCATCAGAAGGGTCAGGGTTCTCCTCTCTATCATTCTGAGCAGGAGATTGTTGCAAGAGTGTGAGAAGTTGGTATTGAGTTGATGTTGTCTTTGATGATGCTTTGATTAATTGCATTATGTTGGCATTAGTAAGATACTAGTTTCAACCTCTAGTGTTGCTTTGATAAGATTTTGTCTATGGATGTATGGTTGAGTTGCTATATTGTAGTTGGCTTGGTGGTGATGAATAAGTGTTGAAGATGTTGAAGATGTGTCTTTGGTGCTTGGTTTCCAAGTTTTTTTGAGAAAATTTGAATAAAAAGAGGAAATAGTGTGTTACAATAGTGTTTTGTGTTCTAGAGTAGCTTTTTGTTTTTGCTTTGCATTTCTTCTATGTTGAAGATCTACTTGTTTGGTTTGGATATGTTGATCATAGGTGTTTCAAAGGTGTTGCACCTAGAATTTAGTGTGTTGGATCATTGTGCAGAGGAAGTTGTGTTCACCAGTGTGTGAACTGTGTATTGCAAAGGTGTCTAAGACAAATGGTTTTGCTCCGCATGTCTATAGAGTGGTCTCAAGTCTTACAAATTTGGAAGGATGCTAATAGTGTTTGTATCTTTCTTTAGTAGAAATTTGTTTGAAGTTTGGTGCTTTGAAAGTTGGTTTATTGAGTTACAATGTATGGCAAAATTGTCTAAATGTATTAGGTGTGTACATTCTTCAAGTGAAAGTTGTTGCGAAGGAATTTGTTGAATTTTAGGGTGTTTTTGGAATATTTTAGATTGTGTTCAAGCCTAGTGTGTTGTCTGTGAGTCATCTTTGGATTTGAGGAAGTGTGTACTTAAATGTTAATGGTGTTACTATAGGTTTGATCGACCTTGGGTGTTTACACTAATTACAGAGTTGCTTCGATGTTTGTGGAAGCATGGCGTGGCGTGTATGAGTGAATTTAGGTCCAAGTTAAGGCATGTTATGGTCTACCTTCATTTGTTTCCACCATGAGAATATTTTGGTGCCAACCTAATTTGAATTTGTGCGGTTGAGGTGCATAGCTAACATTGAAGAATGTTTTCAAGGTTGAAGATGGTATAGATATGTGTTTAGTTGTTGAGGGTGTTAGCCATTTTAGACCTTGAGTCTCAAATGTCACCTAATTTTCACATTCAATTCCAAGGGAAATAAAATCTTTAATATTATTCATTAAAGTTGAAGCATTATTCCTTAAAGTTGAAGTTTCACGCCAAGTCAAGGATTTTGCATATGTAATGAAAAAGGTAAACAATAGGTTTCCATGCCAAAGAGGCAGAAAACTCATGATGAAAGGATAAAGCAAAGGTTGAAAACTCTAAATTTGGGTGCCAAAATAGAGAAAATAAAAAGCAATTTGAGAGAAAACACCGTGTTGGTGAAGATTTCCAAGATTAATGGAAAAGGTTCTTTTCTCTACAAGATCAAGCAGTGATCAAGAGTCCAATTTTGTGAGAGTTCATTTCATGCAAAGAGGGTGTTGGACCATCTACATTGAAGACGAGGAGTTTACGAAGAGTGTTAGACCCTACTGAGGTTGGGGGATTACATTGGTCACGACCATGTAATTTTTGAAATGATGGAGCTTTTAAGAAATAGATCAGTATGTTAAACCCCCTTTATATCATTGTTACTATCGTATTAAATACCTATAGCCTTCATGATTGGGTTCTTTGGATACCCACCATTCTATCACTGCATTTAGGAAGGTGTTTGTAAGATAGTTTTTTTTTTAAGTTTTTAGAATGAGACACATTTGTCTTCCACCATGGAGGGATGGAGTATAGGTTGAGGGTTCTAGAAATAAAGCCTTATTCTAGCATCTCTATGCTTGAGACAGACATAAAGGTCAATATATTTAAAACCCTCTGTAGTACCCCTCTGATTTTGGTCCTTCGCGTCATGTGAGTAAGTGGTTTATTTATGTCTGGTATTTGATTGTTTCCCTCCATTATTCTGTGCTCGCAATTTGAGGTTTGGTTGTGGTTGCATTCAATTTTCATTGCAGTATGGGTTTTGAATTGAATGACAGAAAGGATATGTTATCCTTTATTTGATGATATAGTTTACTTTTATATATATAAATAAATAAATTAGGATTAAAGTTTAGAACATAAATGTTTTGGAAAATATTATTTAAATCGGGCATAAAATCAAGTGCATTGATTTATTCAAATACAAGAAAAGGGAATGATATTGATGAATTTATGTGAATATTCAAGAAAATAAATAAATAAATGATTATATCTAATAATGAATTGGAAACATTGGATTGTGAGAGGAAGTAATTTAGCTTATGGTTAGTTGAATATGAAGATAAAATTTATACTATTTAAATATGTATCGTTTAGAAAATCAAATTTAATTAAAAGGGTTAGGTTGTTTATAGCATATAATAATTGAACATTAAATGGTGTATGTATATAGATATATTAATATATTGTTTTCGTGCATTTAAATTTGGAAGATAAATAAATTGGAAAGTGACTATTAGGGAATATTAAAATACTTTTAAGAAATTTAATTGGAAATTATAAATGATTAGATATTTCCTAAGGATTATTCAAATGGTCTTTTAATTGATTAACTGGGAATTATTGGGAATGGGGGCTGCATTTCTTTGAAGCTTTCTGCCTAACTGTTCCACGTGCCTTGTCCTTCAACCACATTCTGAATGCATGTCCTTGGGAGGGCAGCTACGCCTAACGTGGAAGGAGAGTAATGCACCTTGGGGAGACGACATTCTCTGGCAGAGATATGTTGTAAAAAGAATTCACGTGCCTAGCATGCGGGGGGGATTTTCTGACTTGAAAGTTTCTGATGCCTCCCATGAAATCCATTCAATGAGTGCATTCCTGGAGATGATGTTTCTTTAAGGAAATCGGGGCAACTATTTGTATGCCTGGTCTAGGCGTCCACATTATCTTCTGATGTAGCTGCATCTTCAACATCTGAGAGCGCAGTTCCTAGTTTGGGCAAAGGCAGAGGGGATGCGGGGAAACATTTGCTACAGAATTTGCTCCTCCAAACTCTTCCTCTTTGATATGAAAGGAATGTCCACTGGAATTTTTGAAGGAGAATATCTGGGAGAAATTCACCTACGTTCTGGTGGATGTTCATACTCTGTTCAAAAGCTTCCATTTTGGCACAAGCAGAGGGGTGTTGGCAAAAGTGGTGGAACCTAACTTAATGCCTGGCAAATGCACTTGCGGGATAAAATTTGTGCAAAACCTTGAGGTAATTCATTGGCCACAATTTCATTGAGTTGTTTTATTTCGATGTGGAATGGGTACCAGCCAGATGATTTTTCTTGCTAATTCATGGTTGGATACTTTTACAATATATATAACATTCACTTACGGGAGTATCTTGGAATTCGATCGGTATTTTCAATAGTCTTAGCTAGTACTGTTATATGGGTGCATTTTGTTATTTGATATTCACAATGAATAAAAGTGTAGGAGTAGATTTTTTTTTTTTTTTAAATGGAAAAATGTGTGGAAACCAGATTTTAGATTTGATACAAATCCTTAACAATCTTCTTTGAACCTTTAATCCCGCTCTTCAAGTCATAACACCAGTATTCTGTCTCTGGACATCTGACTTATTGCACCTTGTTATAGAGCGGCCTTATTTTTCCCATAGTTTCTTTTAGCATCGCCAATATCCGCCACAAGAATATTGTAGTCACCTGAAATGAAGGAAACGGTTCACATCCCTCTGAACAATTTCTCTTGCAACAAATTAGGAGATGAATATAGTTACTGCGTGGCAATCTGAACTCACTGGGAGGTGCCTTGTTTATGCGTCTACATGTTTGAATACATAACCACCTAGGCACTCTTCCACTTTTGGTTTTGACTCCTCCAGACTTTTTCTAGCTGGTAATGACCTTTCACTTCTCCTATTTGGCGATTTTGCTGCCTAAAAATAAGGTTTTTTTGTCGGTAGTTTTAGAGTATGTTTATAAAATTAACCTTAGGAGGTTTTCTAGATTAGAGCAAACTCTTCGAAAAACATCAGAGATGGTGCAGGCTTTAACTACAGATCAGTTTTTTTTCCCTAGAAATTTGAGACCGTTAGCGAGTATCGAGGTTTGCCGATCTGGGGTCCCCACTTATTTGGTAAATAAATAAAATAAAATTCTGAGCCATAATTTTTGTGTTCGTCAGCGAATAATCACAATCATAATAAATGGTTTCTTATGCAATCCTCATTTGGAGTGAAAGCTTTCGATGGAAAGGAAAAATAAAAAAAAATTCTGGCCAAGATCCTATTAATGAGCACATTTTGGTTTTACCATACGGTTAATATTAAAAGAAAAGTTTCTATTATAGGAATATCAATGTTGATACTAGGAATATTAATATTGGAACTTAAAGATATCAATTGAAAAAAAAAAAAAACTAAATAAAGACATCAATTTGGAAATTGCGTGAGTATTGAAATGGACGCAAGAGCTGTTCTCAATTGCGTTAGATTAGTAGAAGTGCATGTTAGTAATCTTGCTGTGGTCACCACAGTTAACTTTTAATTTAAAATTGTCACTGAAGAAGTAATGTGTCAGTCAACGAGAATTGTAACAATCAACCTTGCATATTTCTTGGTGCTCAGGCTGAAACTTGACACAAACTGTGAATTTAACCCAAACTACATGCTCCAAAAACTCTTATATAAACATCGTTTTAAGTTTATTTTCTATCACCAATTCATAGTAAACAGAATTTATGAAATTCCAGTTAAACGTGGTTAACTCAACTTTACCTATAGCTCAATGCTTGCATCTGATTGCTCATTATGAGAAATAAAAATTAAAA
The DNA here is from genome assembly GCA_007258455.2 of Sequoia sempervirens. NCBI lineage: Eukaryota > Viridiplantae > Streptophyta > Pinopsida > Cupressales > Cupressaceae > Sequoia > Sequoia sempervirens. The sequence goes on along the minus strand of VDFB02000008.1, from coordinate 80,590,549 downwards.
AATGAGACGTCCAAGTTCATTCCTGCTTTTAGTAAATTAACTCTTGAGATATTTACGGGTGCTTAGGGAATTTCAGAAGATTACAATAAAGTAAAGATAACTATAGGAAAGTTTAGTTAAATAAAGGAAAGTATTTTGCTGTCATTGGTAATGTAAATAAGAAATATGGTTACCATGGATCATGTGTTGAGTCTCTTCTCATTACTAGAGTTAACTTAAAAGATTCATCTCTTGAAACCTTAGTTTGTTATAGTTTTAGAAAGTTCATAAAGAGGTATAAATAAACAAAATAGGATTACTTAACATATTAATGTTTATGTCTTAGATTAGATAATTATTTATTATTACAATTGCATTTGAAACAAGTTTTAGTAAATAATGTCTTAAAGGAAATTAAAATAAAGATTATTAATTGGTCACCAAATGATTCACTTTAATTATTTTGAAGTAAATAAAGGTATAAGTTAAGGAATCAAATAGTATAATTTTAATAGGGTTTCATTTTACCCTGTTAGTGAATTAAGGAATCGAATGAGTAAATATTGATGATTAAAGATTTAATTAAGTTGAGTGAAACAAATGTTATAGAATAGAATTTTAAAATTTATAAGTGATCCTGAATTATATTATCATGAAAGAAAGGAATTTGGTAGATTAAATTAAAGAGTTATATTTTTTAGAAAATATGATGTTAATAGGAATTTTGGAAATCTCATTATTTACTGAATTTTGTACAGCTAATAGTGTTCTTTCTATAGAGTATTTTAATTATGATGTGTGGTATTTTGTAAATATAGTATTGTATCATGAAGATTAGTATTCTTCAAATAATCTAATTCGAGATAAAGATATTCATTTAGTGGAATTATTATTTATTAGAAAGTAGTTTTAGGGTTAAAGATTTAAGTGATAATGCTTTTAATATTACTAGAAGTAAATCTAGAATTCGGTTAATTTAGTAAAAGAGTAAATGTATGTTGGTTGGGTAATCTTCATGGATAAATACTATTGACATAGGGTTACTGATAAAGTTAAGTAATTATAATCACAACCTTTGACTTATGGAATTTAACATTTAAAAATAAAAGATTATAGATAGAAAGTGCAATATTAAAGTGACTCCTCATTAGTATAAATGCAAGCTAATATTAATTTGTTAAGGGAAATTTAGAGTGGTAATAGATAATTTATGTTATTTCTTGGAAATAGAATTTAAATAGAAATCAATTTGAAAGAGTCATCTAGATGAGATAGGGTGCTTTATGGCTTTGTTTATATAAGTGTATAAAAATGTGTTTATACCATGAGTTAAAATAAAAAGCAAATTTGTCCGTGAAAATAGAGATAATTTTATATTTTATCTATATAATTCTTTAAGTATTTTCTATGACTTCGTGATGGTCAAATAAAATATAGTGAAATGGTATAGGATGTTTATTACATATAATGAATGATTATGATAATGTAAGTAGTTATAGGAAAGTTAAATTAATCTTGTGTTAGATGCTTAGTGAGATAGTTGTTAAAATACATTTCTATAATTCCCTTAACTGTTTCAAATGATTTCTCGATGAGTGAAAGAGTAACATAGTAGACTCCTATTCATTTTGTCTTAAATTGCTCCTCATAGTATTAATCATTGTAGACTTTAAAAGATTAGGTTTGAGTGTGTATGTTGATATATATATATATATATATATATATATATATATATATATATATATATATATATATATATATATATATATATATATATAGGTGTGATTTTCATATGGTTTTGTTCATTACATAGATTAGGGAATAATGAAGAGATTTAAGGAAATTTAATTTAAATAATGTAGTATCCAAGTTGTGATGGATAAATTAATTAGATAATTGTAGTACTGTAATGATAAGTTGAAAGTTAGCACGAAGGTTCGTACTAATTATTTAATAGTGAAGATTGTCTTGTGTGGTCCATAGGATGATTATTAGGAGCATTGCATGTTTGAGTAGTGGTTTGAGTTAGCATATAGCAGTGTTTTGGTGTGAGTTCGTGTCGGAGGTAGTCACCTTTGAAAAACCTAGAGGTTATACTCTATGAGGGTGAGTCAATGAGTTGGGAGAACTCAAGTTGGGCGAACTACGGTGCCTCTGCGAAATATATATGTAGGCAAGGCCATCAAGTGATGAGCCCCCGAGGCATTAGGTCGGGCCCCTAGGACTGCTCTTCTAAGTTTTGTTTGAGACTTGTCGTTTATTCCCGATAACGTAAAAACTACCATTGATTTATATAGCTTGTCTTAGTAATCATGTGCTAACTATCTTTGATCTTATGTGTGTGCCAAGTCATGTAGACCTTGCAAGTATAGGCATTGGGAGCAAGGACTTGTCGATAAAATAGAATGTAAGAGGCATGTTAAGCTGACCTAAGTAAGTAGATTCTATTGCCAAAGTTAGTAAATCACTTCTATCTTTTCTTGTAACTTGTGTGATCATTGAATATAGCTATAAGTAGTGAATTGTGTTGTTGTTGTCTTATAAGTAAACAAAATTTAAAATAAAATAAAATAAAATAAAAATTATTGCAAAATTAGGAAAGATGTTATAGTTTTGCCTGGTTGTTTAGTGTGTAAAATGTGGGCATGAGTTTGGTCACTTTGTACCTTATTTTCATTAATTTCTCATCTTGTACTCAATGTACTTTTCCCATTGATATTAGGAAAAAATTATGTGATGAACTATTGTATCTTTGATATGTTGTATCTGTGGAAATATGCTTTGCAGATGTATCATTTTCCATGCTTGTGATCATTAATAGTAGTGTGTCATCACTATGTGTTCTTGGTTGTCTAGTTTCTTCCATTTGATAAAAGTTTATGATTTGTAATGACCGTTTCGTGTACCCCAGAGGACATGAAAGATTTAGTAAATGCATAATTTTTTTTTGTGTAATGTGTGCACACATTCATCATATGCAATGTTCCGCAATGTTTCACTTTCAAAAAAAATAAAAAAATTGTACGGTGTTTGTTGTCCTTTGGGGTTCACACGGCGGGGCATTACACCCTCATGGTTGTTGGTATCATGAGACATGGCTGGTCAAGGATATTTGCATTCTATTACACCTTTAAGACCAAATGATAGTCAAAAGAAGTGTCAAAGGGATGAGTTTTTGATGATTCCAAAGATTGAAAGAGAGATAAGTCATACTTCACAAGATCATTAAAAGATGATTGAGCAAGGAAATCTTAAAAGAAGGATAAACCAAGTGCAATACCAATGCAGATGGTTAAATCATAGTGACTATCATAAAGAACTGAGAGGACGTTCATGAAAGGAAAAAAGTTCTATTTTTAGTGGATCAATTGATTGTTCAATTTCTTCCTTAGAAGCACTTCTTTCTATGATAATAGTTTTAGTTTCTTCTTCATCGGGTTGTTCTTCTTTGAGGGATATGGGATTAATGTCAACATTGCTACCTCTTTTAAAAATTTCAATACATAGTGCATACACCTGGTAGCTACAGTTGTACATGTACTAGAGGCTTTTATGGATTATAGTAATCCTGTAGCAATTTCATTCAGATATTTAGGAGGCTTGGATAATACTATTTCCAAGTTAAAGCTTAAATTTTGTCATAGCAATATGACATAGAAAATGAAAATAATCTTCAAGATAAGTGAGCAGAAAATTCAATTTAAGAGCAGAACATTCAGTCAAAGACCAGCAAAAAAATGTCCAAATGATAAGTGAGTAGCAAATCATGACAATAAGTGAAGCAAATTAATGAAAAATGTGCAACAAATCATGACAAAAATTTGCAGCAAAATATGAGTCATAGGGGCAGAAAATTCATGCATAAAAGAGCAAACATAGTCATGATAAAAGAGCAGAAAATTCAATCATTAAGGAGCAGAAAATAAGGATAGAGATGAGCAACAAGGACAAAAAAGTACAAAAAATTTAGTCCTGAAGGGGCAACAGTCGAGACATCTCTAAGAGCAATAGTAGAGGCAGCTATGGGCATGATAAAAGGGAAAGAACAAGTTTCTCAGCCTTGAAAATGATAGAACTATCACATGGCATGAGGCAGCACTATGAAGAAAAGAAGATAGAGTGTTAAGACAACCACATCCACCAAGCAAAGGAATCACCAAAAAGTTGCATAAGACAATCCTATAGATTCATTTGACAGTGAGCAATAAGGAATTCACAGTGATCAACAAAATGACCAAGGGCTTTAATGCATTGTAGTAAAGGATTAATAATCCATATGAAGATCATGGAAATCAAGAAAAATCATGCAAACAGGTAAGAATGCACAATGATTTTAAAAAAATACATGAAAGCATGAGTTGGGATAGCGTTATTAAGAAAGACTGAGACAATGCAATCATGATGCTAGTATAACCATAGTCCATGGATCCCAAAGACACAAGAACACATTTAAATGCATAAACAATCTTTAATGATGATAGTCCAAAATGAGCAAAGGATAGTGAATTCATTAAGTGCAAATTACAAATCACTCAGTGCATAGACTGTGTGGAGCAGCCAAGGTTTTCTAAGAATGTATGAAATGCTAATAAGGACAATCATTATGACATTCAGAAGATAGTTTGTAAACCTCGTAAAAGTGTAAAGTGTGTTGATAGCTTTGACTGTAAAAGTCAATATGAATGGTTTGTATAAACAAAGGGCACACTTCAAGAGGAACATAGGGCAGTCTTAAGGACAACACAGTCACAGTTGAAATGGAAAGTAGATGATGATTACTAGTGAAATTTGTGAACCTTCATAAAATTTTCAGAACTATGATTTAAAGATTACTTCCTCTAAGAGGATAGAGTAGCCAAGCAATTAAAAGAGGCATACTAAAGAGGATATTCAAGTGCAACAATGGTGAAGACCTAGTCATCTTTCAATCAATCATGTGTCTATTATCATGCATTGTGTGTAATGAGCTCTCACAAGTTGAGTGGGGTCTTCATGCTCAATTTAGTGGCAGTTAAAGGCCTAAAAGGAGGGGATTTTGGTAGTTCTAATTGAGTTGAAGACCCCACATGGGTACAATATCAATCAAGACAAGTTTTCAACCCACTCACAATGAGTTAGGAGCAGTTCTAAGGCCTCATTTGTAGGATTTTCTCTTTTGCACGACCCAAGGGTGATTCATCATGCAAGTTGGAGGAGTTTTCAAGAAAAGGGGGACAATCAGTTCATCTTGAGTCTTCTCTTTCAGTCAAAAAGCAAACTTCTCTTCCATATCTTCTTCTTTTCATCCTTTCTGAAGTGAGTTATTTCTTTCTACTTGCATACACAACAAGTACAGAGCATTGTAACTCAATTTTTTCAGTTTTATTAGTGTTTTCAGATTTGTACAAGCAAAAACTTGTATTATTTCAACAAAAGCAATGTATTTTTCCTTCTCTAAATTTGTGTATTGAGTGTCTATATAGATGATTTGATCTAATTTTTGTGATTATGAATGCAAGATCCTTAGATTATGTCTCATTGCAAAAAAAAATTATACTTGAATAAGCAAGACTTATACATGTCATAGGTCGTGTTATCTCTTTCGACGGTAAAAGTTTTCCTTGAGAAAACGTGAAAGCAACCAAGTCTTATGAAACACTATTGTGTAAACTTGTGAAAGTTGAGTCGTGCATAAGGAAAGGTTGATTTTTTGAGAGAATTTTTAAGTTTAACCAACAAGTATAAGTCTTGGATCTTTGGTGCATCACCTCCTAGTAGCAGTAAAATTCATTTTCCAAAGCAATCTCTATCCCTTTTCCAATCAAACTAGCAAGTTTTAGGAGGTTTTTCAAAGGGAACCAACCCATAATTTGGAGGTTCATCCTCATCTTAGGCAACCCACAGGCCTGAGGATGTCCCCATGTTGCATAGGATTGTCGAGCTTTAATGCTTAACACTTAGGGCACAATCCTTCGTGACAACAAAAGGATGATAAGATAGATGCATGTGATGTGAATTTGTGAAGTATAGTGTGAGATTTCATGTGTTATATTACGAGATGAAATGAGTAGAAGGTGTCTACAATCTTCAGTAATATTGTGAAGGTGTTGGTGATGCAATGGTGGACTTTTCTGTTGCATTGAGATGGATTTCTCATTGTAACATTCTTCTCTATCTTCTTTTCTATTATGGTAGTGAGACTTTCTTTCTTCTGGGCAGTGAGCCCTTCGATAGTGAGCCCTTTGTAATTGATGTTAATATTACTTTATATTGTGAGCTAATCCTCACCATGGTTTTCCCTTCCTGGGTTTTCCACATAAATCTAGTGTTTCTTTGTGCATGGTGTTGATTTGGTTTTGTTTCTATTGTCTGCTTTCATGATACATCATTCTAATAGATTAAGGGTTAATTGAATTAATGTGGATTTGAATGTTTGTGAGGGTTTGGAAGTTTTAAGGTACAATTGATTCACCCTCTCTCTCAATTGTCTTGTGCATTCAACAATCCCTGGTTACTTGAAATACCCCTCAATCAATTTGAATTCAAAATTTTTATGACCCATGCCACTAACTATTTTACTGGTCAACAAGGTTTTATGAAGTGGAAGGTTTTAGAGAGTTGTTGCCACCACTCTCCGGAGTTAAGGAACCATGCTAGGAATCTTCATGATGTTCTCTCTCTAACTAGAATACCCATTTCTATTTTAGGAGGATGAATTCTACTGGACCAGGGAAAGCAAGGGTAATCTCTCAGTCAGGTTGATTTACAGTCTATTGTCTCTGCAAGGGACCCATAGTAGTTTTTGGAAACACATTTGGAATAGGAAACTTACACCAAAAATCAATTTCTTCAGGTGGATGATAGGTCATAATAGGATCCTCACCCAGGATAATTTAAGAAAATGGGGATTTCAAATCCCTAATAGATGTATGCTATGCAAGAATGAAGAGGAGTCTACCCCTCACCTGTTACTCTGTTGTCCCTTTGTTGTTGAATTTTGGGAGTTTTCCCTTCAAAAATTGGGTATTTTTTGGACCATGAATGGAGATCTTAAGAGCTTTGTGGATAACTAGCTCTGCCCCTATTATCACCATCTACCCAAAGAAATCTAGCAATAGGTCCCTCCCATTATCTGTTGGTGTTTATTGAAGGAAAGGAATAATAGGATATTCTGAAATATGGAAAAAATCCTAAAAGAGGTCTTTAATATTAGTTTCAGACTTCTTATTCAGAATATTTCTCTTCATGGTTGGAAACCTCCAAGCAACCCCCCTATGCCTTGGAAATCTCTATGACAAATTCCTGGAACTAGTCTCTAGATTCCAATTCCTTTAACAACTCAAAATATTTAGCTAGGCTAAACACAAAATGGAACCCCCCTTCTGATGGTTGGCACAAACTCAACTTTGATGGTGTTGCAAAAGGAAACCCTAGCCTTGCTAGCATCAGGGGAATCATTAGAGATCAAAATGGTAGAATGGTTGTTGGGTTTGTTGGTGGAATTAGGATTCAAACTTCTATGACAATAGAGGCAAGGGCACTCTTGAGTGGTTCAAGATTTTTGTTTCTCTGGGGCTAAAGAATCTACACATTGAGGGGGATTCCAAATATGTGATTTAATCCATCACTAATAATAATTTTTAGGGTTGGAATGTCAGGGATATTTTGATTGATATCCAATTCATGCTCAACAAATTTGAAAGGAAGAAACTAACTCACATCCTCAAAGAAGGCAATAATGTCATTGACTCTTTGGCCAATGTTGGATCTTCTTGAGAATCTTCAAAATGTTGGAGGAATCTTGAGTCCCTCCCCTTAAATGTTGAAGGATTTATCCTTGAGGAGCAAAAAACCTTAATTGTTAATGATGAAGACTAACAGCTCCCTTACAGGCTGGACAACATGTCCTTTTACCATAGATATCGGTATGATGTGAAGAATCTATGATAAGATGGATGGGAACCTAAGGGTGATTGAGATGTGGGTTGAGTCATACATTCTCCCTAGCTAGATTTATTGTTGGATCAATGTGTTTTCTTGTCATGAGTACAAGGCTTTTCCTAATATTAATAGCCTCTTTAATATTTGGAGCATGTAGGTGGTTGATGTATTTCTACACTATTTCAAAGTATTGTTTTATCATGAATTGATAATAATTATTTTTGGTGTCATGATGGCTATTTACTTTTCCTCAAAGTACTATATCACTCCTTGTGATTGCTTCGCTATCCTAAGTCCATTGGAAAATCCTTATCGTACACGGGAGGATCCCATCGCCTTAATTAGGCAAGATATGAAGATATTTTATCTTTCGATAAGCTTTCATTTTTCCTACCCCTTTTGCAGTTTGAAAAAATTATGTCTTTCTCACCATTGTTACTATTCACTCCTCTTTGTGTTTGAACATAGGTGGTGATAGTGTGAGAACCAAACCAGGATCCTGCGAGGAATTTCACTGTGATACTTTATTATGGCACATCTGCGTGGAAGGTGGTTTGACTCCCCTAATGGAAAATTTAAAAGGCCATGATGAGAAGCTTTCTACTCAATTTTCCAATAGCTGGTGTGATTGAAGGGTTACGATGGATAGCATTTCATTTGAGGTGAGTGAAATGTTTTTGCCAAATCCATGGGGCTTTCATGCATAAGGAAAAAACTTAGGAAACACACTAAGGTGCAAGACATGGATAGTATGCAAACCTTCTTCAAGGAGAATGAGCATCCCATCAAACTCCATGTGGGATATGACCGAAGCAAACTACTTGCACCTTGGGACCAAGTTTTCCTTGTTCTTATGAAATACATCACTTTAGAAGGCTGCTTTAAGTGTTATTATTTTTACTATATGCCACTTTTGAATCATTTGTGTCACAGGCTCCTCATCAGCTTCCCATTTTTCTGCTTTCATCTCTTGAAAGCTCTGTCAAAGAAACCCTAGATCTTGCTACCAAGAATCTTGAGAAACCCCCCTACCCCTTCACTAGGGACTCATCCTTCGACTTTACCATTTTCACCTAGCTCTTTTCCCTCTGAAACCCATATCTACCACTAGGGTTGAGGAGCCTATGGCTCATATTCTCCTCCTTTGGAACCCTACCCTATTGTTTATGTGGGTTTGAAGAGGAACCCTACCATTTCCAACCAAACCCCAAAAGATCCTAAACCCAAATCTCCCGCTAAAAAGAAAAAGGGAGTTGTTTGGCAAGCTCAAACCATTTCCGCCACTAGTATATGCGAACTAAAGAACACTCCTACTAAGAAAGGGGGGAAAATGCCTACCAAAACCAATGCAAAACAAAAACATAAAGAAAACAAAAGGGCATAACATTTTATATTGAAGAACCACCCACTTAAAATTATGAGGATGACACTGGGTCTAAAGATTCCGAGGAGGAAATTGTGGTGGTCGTGAGTATGGACACTTATATGGAACCTTCCAGCATCAGGAGGTCTAACCGCCTAGCTAAGCATAAGCAGGAGGTCTTGGATGATGATATTTCTAGCAGCTCGAAACATGGCAAGGATCATGATGACAACAAGCATGATACATTGGAGGAAATAGAGGAGTACAAGGAGGGATCCAGTCACTTCCTAGAGCTTAATCAGATGATCCTAGAGGATTCCACTATAGCCTCCTCCAATCATTAAGCTTTGGATGAAGAGACTAACAAGTCAGATTCTGTGAAGGAGGAAGACATCAATGGCCTACTGATTTTTGTTTGCAGTTTGGAAAGGAAGCTCGACAAACTGACCCAATTCACTATAAAGATCATTCGTCATTCGATTATCACTCTATTTGTGGTGCTAAAAGAGGAAGTTAAAAAGAATTCTATGGAGTCTAATCCTAGTACCAGTCTAGTCATTGGGGATGTATTTAAATTCCTCATGGAGGAATGAGAGAATCTTGCTCGGTGATGGTCTGGGTTTTGTTCATTTTCTAGGGGGTCTTTTATTATGTTGTCTCTATGATGTTTCTATGAACTATCTATCTACTGTAATTGGTTATGTTTTTGTATTTTGAACTAATGAACTCTAGACTGTAGGGCTTTTTTGTGTTAAGGTTACTACACCCTATAAATATAGCTTATATTATAAAAAACAACACTCTAGTAAACAATTATACTCAAGGTAAAGAAAATTTTAATAACATTTCAACATAATCTTATTTATAAATTTCCTTACTACATTAATTAATTTTTCCAGACAAACCAACTTTTAACCCTAACTTGCCTAAATATTATCCTTAAAAAAATTATTTCCAAATTTAATAACACCTATCAATTAATTTCAAACAATTATTTTTAACACGCACCCTTGAGGTTTGAATATATAAAACTAAAATTATGTTGAATTTGAATAAAATTGTTAATAGCTTGGACAAAGGTTTCTTGTTTAATAAAATTCATAAATAATTTCATTCTCTTTAGTTATTTTTTTGGTAAATTTAAATAAAAAACTCTAAATGGATGAGGAGTGAATATCATCCCTTGGATGAGATTCATTTCCTACCATTAGAGCTAAGTATCTCCCAAACAAATCTAACTCTCTTTTTTTTGTTTTTCTAAAGATTTATCATTTTGCATTTTTTTTATTTTCGCTTTGCAGGTAGAGGAGCCAAAGAATGAGGGACAACTTGAAAAATTGAAGGATATCTTCTCATTCAACATTTTGATTCTATGGTCCTTTTTGTTTCCATTTACTTATTTTTTGAGGGTTACTAATGTCTATGATTTGTTATTTTTATTATCTTTGTAATTTTATTTGTTTTATCTATTGCTAGAGCTAAAACAAAATTCTCGAGATTTTAATGCATACCCTGAAAGGCCAATTCATGTAAGATAAAACCCTAAACCCTAAGTCTTGGCAAATAATTTGTTACTTTATATTTTAATTCATTGGTGACTTTTTCATCTCTTTGTTAGTTTTTAAGTTGCATCCCCATGTCCACAACATTGTTTGTTATATTAACCCCTTTATCCTAGTGACCGATTGAGCCAATTAATCATGTGCCTTTTAAAAACACTTAAGTCTCATGTTAGTGCTCTTGTGTGGTGGTCCCCATCATTTTTTTCTTGGAATCCACATGGAGGTATTTTATTTGAGTGCATGTTTCCTTTAGAGTGTGTCTTCAAAATCCATGAGCCCTTTGAAGTTGTGCTCATGTGCTATGCTAACGTGTGGATTCCATAATTGGTGGTGGTTCTGGCCATATCATGCTTGTGGTTCCTATGAAATATTGAAATGTTGGTGTCTTATTGGTAGCACACAAATTCTTCGCAACATAGGTTCTAAATGAGTGATCCCTTTCAAGTTGTGTCGATGTACTTTGTAGTGCCTACCTATTCCTAGCATGCAATGTTAGTGGGGGTATCATATTTCATATATGTCGAGATGTTAGATGATCATGTTTTGATATTATTGTTCTATGTCCTTATTCATTGTTCCTTTATGGTTATTTTATTGTTATGCTTTATTTAAATGGTACAAAAGTGCATGTGTGTTATATTGCCAAGTCCCTTGAAAGGGGATGGATGTATTTCATTTTGGAGGTTTTCTTGGGATGCATGCATGAGGTGGGATTTCCTAAGTGATTATTATTATGTTTTGGTTCATGAATATATGCATAAATATAGATGTTATTATTAAATGATATCATGAAATTTATTGTTTAAATGCAATGAAATTATGGATACGTTGTTATACACCATGGGGTATTTATGTGATGTTTTGACTATTTATATATGGAGCAGGTACACTTGATGTGTGCGTTAAGTGGTTACAAGTACTAGGTATTTCTCCACCTGGCTCCATAGGTCTAAGTATACCCTGATAGTGGTTATAAGAAGATGTCACATTGGCCATTTATTGTTTTGCCTTATTCTTCGTACTCGATCCAAGTGTGAGACCCTTGTTATTTTACATGTTTTGACCTAGATACTGTCATTAGTATGATTCCAGATAACATAACCCTTCTTTTGGATGTCTCGTGAATGTGTGGTTGATGTCTTGTTAAATTTCCTATTTTTGTAATTTAATTCAATTAAATGCTTATATGAATTTAATAGTGAAATTATATGGGAGATGATAATTAGGGAATGAATTGAATCGATTATCAAGATTTGGGGATATTTGTGGGAGTTTAAAATTGAAGAATGGAAATATAATTTATATTAATTTTAAATTAATTTGAGCTTTGATTTTCGCAAGTAATGTGAAAATATGCTTATTTAGACTTAAATCATAAATTGAGTGTGGAATAGAAAATTGGATTATATTTAAATGTCTTATTTTGTCTTGCGTGAAATTAGGGATTTGATGCAAGTAATTGAAAAAATAAAATATATTTTAATATTTTAATTAAAGAGGAAAAAAGGGGTTAAGAGGGAAAAAGGCATTCATTTTCACTTCATGTTTTATTTTGTGAGGAATTTGGACAGGAAAAAACCCTCTTCTCTCCACATTCTTGTTTTTCTGATTGGGTGAGCAACTAGAGGGAAAATTGAGTAAGTTCTTGCATCCAAATAGGAATTGGTGGGAGATCATGCTTATGTGTGGATTCATGCATTCGCAAGGTGTGTTTAAAGTTCTCTTTTCAAATTTTGCTTGAATAAGAAATAAGTTTTCAATATCTTCTCATATGCTTATTTTTTTCATTTTGAAAGGTTGAAAATGGATTGGTGGGGTGTTAGAACCTCCCAACTCCTTTTATTTCATATATTTTGATTGTATATTAAATTGCATGTGGAAAATTTGTAAATTTTCCAAAATATGTCATTATTATGCCCAAATTTTTGGGAATTATGCAAAATTATTATTTTATAGATTAAAAGGGGTTTTGGGTACTTTTGTCACCAAAGGGCATCTTTAGAATTTTAATTTTTAAACTTCAAATTTTGGTGAAATTTTAATGGTGATTTATAAAATTCTTGGTTTTTGGGCATTGAAAAATAGTTAGAAAATCTAAATTTGAATGTGAAATTTAATGAATGGAGTGGGGGATTTGAAGTGTCCTTTGTGAATTTTTGTTTTGGATCATTTGAGATCATGTTCAAAATTTATATTGAGTAAAATTATTGCATTGGGTTTTGTGCCAATTTTGGTGTTTTGGTGCTTGGTGTCTCCCTCCATTGGTGGATTTGCCCAATGTGAGTGCTTTCTATGCCATTGGTGGTTAGTCCAATGAGGACTCCTTTATGTACTCCATTGGTTATTGTTCTCAATTGGAGTATTTGGTTATGCCATTATGTTCATGCTAATGGGTTATGTATTGAACCATCATGTGGTGTTGTTGATCTTGGATTATGTGTGTGATGTGTATGCATTCTTTTTGGCGTGTGTGTAAGCCTTCACTCATGTGTCTTGTGTGAGTGTTATTGGGTTTTGTAGCATCTCCTAGCATGGTGGCAGTGAAACTTGTTGGTTTCACATGGTAAGGTGGCGTGAAAACCATTGTTGGGGTTTAGAGGTTCAAGGAGCAAAGTTGCACTGGTACCTTCTTCCTTCTTCATTATTTCTATTTGCAGATAGTTAAATTCAATGTAATTTTATGTTAGAAGTACATTTGAGTCCTATCCATATGTATTTATAATATAATTATAATATAATTTGTAGATGAACCTCTCTCTTGAGACATATTGTAATCATTTGTTATTGTTAGGGTTTTAGCATTAATTACGTGATGTTGGTGCCAAACAATATTGTAAATATATATTGTTGAATTCATGTCTTGGAAGTTTAAAATGAATTTAAGTGTCTTCTAGCGAGTTTAGGTGACTTAGTGATGCATCTAGGCAACTTGGTCAGCTCAAAAGTCCCCAAACTCACCTATTTTTTTTCTAAGTGTGTTTGGGCGGCTTTTCATCACTGAGGAGGCTTGGTATTATATTGGGGAAGTCTTTTCATTAGTGAGGAGGCCCGGTATCATATTGGGGCAGCCTGGTCAACAATTGAGTGACTTGGTTATGAGGGATGATAGGCTGAAAATTGCCTATCTCTGTTTGGGTGATCTAATCCTATGTTGGGGGCATCCTCATTCCCATACAAAAACAAAATGTAAATCCTCTTAACTAGGGTTATCAAAGGTTTTCTAAGCCTATTTTCCTTGTTGGATAAATTTTATGTCCTATAGTTTGTCCATGGTGATCGTTTTCATCAACTAGGTCATCAAACATCTCGTATGGGCAAACCATGTAAATAGAAGTTGTTCATCATGTTCTTAGGGGTCTAATGATGGTTGGAGATTTTCCTTAAGTGTATTTGTTGAGGAATTATGGGTCCCCCTATATATTTTTGTGTGAAATCTTATAAATTTGTCTAGTTGGCAAACCTAGGGTTAGGGAGATTGTGCACCTAATCAAGTGTGAAATCTTTGAAGGTTGT